>CM053628.1:11006026-11026743 GCA_028646595.1 Phalanger gymnotis
CTTTGTTCTAAGTTTGAGGGGATCCACCGTTGATTTCAAAGCAATTTCGATACAGCCAGCTCTGCCACACCAGCACTCCTCCTTCCTCAAGAACCAGCAACCCAGACCTGACGAAAATCTTAAGCAGGCTCTTCACTCCTCCTCTGAACCACCACTTAATACCTCCCAGCAATTGGGCCTGGGGCCAGAAGTAACTGCAGCTGTAGTTCTGTAGCTACACCTACCCCCACTGCCCCCTGGGTGGTGGCCAAACTGCAAACTCTTTTCTCTCTGTCCCCCGCAGCTTTTCCCACTAACCTTCTCTGTTGTCTTTGGTGTTTGTGGGTTGAGAAGTCTGGTAAATGCCACAGTTCACTGATTCAAGGCGCTAGGGCTTGTTCTGCCCGGCTCCTGGTCTGGTTGGTCCTGCCGCCGCCAACGCTGGGCTCCACTCCTCTCTGCTCCGTGCACGATAGACCTCATCCAGTGACCATCCAGGCTGTCCTGGGCTGGATCCCTGCTTCCCTCTGCTATTTTGTGGGTTCTGCAGTTCTAGAATTTGTTCGGAGCCATTTTTTATAGATTTTTAATAGATTTTTGGATTTATTATAGATTTATAGATTTTTGGAGGGACCTGGCAGGGAGCTCATGCAAGACCCTGCTTTCCAGCCGCGATCTTGGCTCTGCCCCTGTAAAAAGCAGTTATATAGGAGTAAGAGGACCAATCTCACAATGGACTCCATTATATTCTTATATTGCCTTAAAAAGTGGGTGGGGAGGGGGGTGATAAATAGCTTTTGCTTTTCAGGGAGCAGCAAAGAACACAAAGGCTCAGGATGTGACACTATCAAGAGAAAGAAAGGGAATGAACAGGCTCATCATTTCAGGCAGAGGAAAGAATGGAGTTCCATCCCAAATGCCACCTTCAAAAAAAATGGCCCATAAATAACAAATAAGATAATTTATTATAACCTACTAGTGAAAAGTAAAAGACTTGTGCTTAGAAGAAACCTGGGTCCAAATCTCGATTCTATTACTACCTGGGCAACTGGGGACAAAGAGTCTAACCACTGAGCCTCAGTCTGTCTCTAAAATGGAGATAGCAACGTCTGTCGTATCTTTTTGAGG
The DNA here is from genome assembly GCA_028646595.1 of Phalanger gymnotis. NCBI lineage: Eukaryota > Metazoa > Chordata > Mammalia > Diprotodontia > Phalangeridae > Phalanger > Phalanger gymnotis. The sequence continues at coordinate 11,007,134 of CM053628.1, forward strand.
GGTTGTTGTGAGAGTCCAGTGACACAATGTATACAACACCTGTTGCAAAAATTCAAGAGCTATGTAAACATCAGCTCCACTGGTAGGTTATAGTCGTCATCAGGGAAGGTTAAAAATCAAGTTCTTAGGGATTTATCCAGAATCGTAGACGTCCAAGAAGCAATGCATTTCTCTTACCATTCCTAATGTATTAAGAATTCATCGTTTACTGCCCCCAGCCTTCCACACAGATAGCTCTACGGAGGGAAAAAGGTATTGCATTTAAATGCATGCTGCAAAACTCGTTTTTGTGAAGGACTTCCCAGTATTCTAGAAAGATGCTTCAGTTTCTGTGCCCAGAAAGAACTGAAAACCACACATTACCACTTTGTGCTTCATGAAGGGCACAATGTTATGTATTATGGAGCAAAATACAAGGGAAAACAGAACTTAGTTTTGCTGACCCTCATAATGCATGCCAAGAGTTCCAGTATGATTTTCCCTGTGTAGAAGGGAGTTTGCATATAATGAATTATAAATTATAAATCCAGCTGGTCATTAAGGTCATGTGAGGCCAAAGATTAAGCTACACACATACACACACGCACACACACACACACACACACACACACACACACACACACACGCCATTACCAAGCAATAGAATGTTAGAATGATCAGGGAGGAAAGTGAATAGTATTTATATTTACTGGGGGATTTCTCATTAAGTCTCAGGTACAAACCACTTAATGTGGCAGCTAACTGTGAGGGCTAAGCTGAAAACTCTAGGTATTGGGCTAAATTTTAATTGATGTCCACATTTTACTAAAGGATCTCTAACCATAAAAGTGCCTTCCCTGTGTATCAAATGACTATTTATGTCTGCTGTCTGGGAAAAGGAGTCTTCGTTTCATTACCAGGTATTTACACAAGGCAAGTTTTAGTTTAGTTCAGCAATGCATCATGGGTGATTACTGCTAAATAAATAATAAAAAGTACCGCTAAAATATCTAATTACTACTTCCCTTCCCATTGCTTCCTTTCTCAAATAACCACACACACATTCGGGCACACACACACACACACACACACACATACATGTCAACATTTATTTACTGCAAACTGAGAGATCGAGGAAGCCACCAACCATGGCAGCCCTGTAATTAACTGAACTTGAGTACAAGTTAGGAAGAAAACTCAGAACACGTTACAATGATAAGGAAGCTTTAGCAATTTCTTTCAGAGCTAATGCCTAGGAGTTTATAGTCTCTGCTTGCAGCCTGGTTTATTAAATAGCTAAAGTCTCTTAAAACAACAACAAACAGTCTTTGATGCTTTTCTATATAGGGAGGCAACTTTCTTTCAGTCAAAAGAAAAGTTTTAATGATAAATTCTTGATGAAATCAAATGTTCTTTTTTAATGTTCACATTTAATTCACAAAAACTAAAATAAACATGGAAGAAGCCTGTATTTTTAGGACATATAAAGGGGCATGACTTGGGCACTGAACCAGTAAGTCGACCCTTAAACAAAACCTTTGGCTAAAAATAATAAGGAAAAAGGGGGGAACCTGATGCAAAGAATGCTTGCTTCTGATGGCATAAAACTAAATAACACAATTACCAGGAGGTGTGGGAAAGTAGGAAGGCAAAGGGCTCACTACTTGAAGTCAGAAGGGGTGGTCTAACAGCAGACAGATAGAAAATAATATTCTTATCTTCAAAAGGAAATAATATCATTGATTTCACATATTTGAAGTAGAATACACCAGTGAATACGATAATGACAATGATATAATTGGGAACCATTTTAATAGCGAAGGAAGGGAAAAGACAACAAAATTAAACATCCCCAATGTGGATATAAGTTATAGAAGAAAATAGTACCAACTAATGAAAAACAAAATTGAGGGAAACAGATAAAACAATGTTATGGAAGAGAGAAATAAGAGTAAATCCTCTTGTGTTTTCCTCAAACATTCTAGAACAGAAGATTCTTAAGCTTTGAGGTAGCTCTTTATCACCTATGTTGATTTCAGAGAAGCATCCAAATTGAGTTGGGTACAGTTTACACCCCAAGTGAAGTCTCCATTGATTCCATGGTACAGGGTGGGTCAGTGATTTCATTTGATTTGAAAAGGAGACAAAATTTCATAAAACCTTGGGGCTGGAGGGGACAATATCACTGCATTAAGTATTCTATCTGATGTAATAATGAACATGGTTATTGTTGTTTTTTGTCCTTCACGCTGAAAGACGACGAAAATAACATCATGATGTTGGGGTCAATGTATAGTATGTCTGTCTATGGCTGATCATACCAATATGAACTTGGAAGGCTCTACCATTTTAGGGGGAACATCTCTAAAATTGGGCATGTCACTTTACTTTTGGGCTACTGCAATTCCTCTTCCTTGAGGTGGGCATGCCATGATGGGTGGTCCTGTGCCAGTGTCTCCCATGTCTTACAATCGATTCCATAGGTTTTCAGAGAGACATTATGAGTGACCTTATATTGCTTCCTCTGAGCTTCGTAGGAGTGCTTGCCTTCTGTGATTTCTCTCATAAAATAGTCTTTTAGGCAAATATATATTTGGCATTAAAACAACATGGTCGGTCCATCAGAGGTATGCTCTCTGCAGTAGAGTTTGAAAGGGCCTCAGTGTCTGGTACCTAATCTTGTGGTAACAAGCATTTAGAAGCAGCTTACTGTTCTCTTAATGGTAAAGGTCCACTCTATTTACTCTTCTGTGTGAATGGTAGTGGACACTTTTGTAGAATGGCTGAGATGAAGACTACAATTGTACATGCTGGAGTCTGGTCTCAGGATGAGTGGAAGGGCAAGTTTGATGTTAAATGGACTTGTGTCAGGCACATTCCTGATTACCAGTTGTTGCACACTCTTTTGAAAAATGATAACAAACCAGTTACCAATTCAAGGGACACTCAAGAGGTACCCCTAGAAAAAGCTAAGCAAGTGTTTAAAATAATTGCTAATTTCAAGTATACCACCTCAATCTTTGATGACTTCGCACATTGTGAAAAGTGTCAAGAGGAAGAAGAAGTGATGTAGGGAGAGAAATAGAAATATTCAATAACTATCTGGAGATGCCTTGCTAGAACTACAACACATCATTAGTAGAATCTGAAATGCCTTGTATGTCTAAGGAGACCTTATTAAAGCTTTTTTTCTGCTTAAGGTGACATCTTTGAATTCTTTAAAACAAAACTGACTCTTATACTGATTCTCATCAGCACATCTGCTCTTATACTCTCTCACTGAACACACTTGTGAACTATAACTTCATCAGTCACCTTCTGTCCTGAAGCTTTTACCAGGATCTGCAATCCTCTGATTACGTAATCTGGGTAAGGCACAGAAGACTGAGTAAATGCAAGGATTCATTAACTCTTGGAATTTGTTAAACGGTAACAATCATTAGAAGGGGTTCAATGATGTAAGATTCACACCGCTTCAGCTTTTCCTTTGTTGGAGTTTTTATAGTCCATTGTTAGCTATTTGACAGATTAAAAGCAAAATGCCATAAAAATATTCCAATGCAGCAATTATGTCCTTCCCAAGTCTTTACTTCTTCAGTCAAAAAGATCCTACTTCCTTTAAATGGTCTGTCTATGGCATGGTTTTAAAACTATTCAGCACAAGTGTTGTATAGCATGTCTTACCTTTTCTGTACTCCAGTACGTCATTGTTTTGAACCTAGTTACAGGGTTTGACATTTAATCTTACTGAATTTCATTTTGCCAGATTCAGGCCACAATCCTTACCCTGCCCCTTTTTTATCCTGATTCTACCAGTTCATTTCCCAGTAGATAAATGGTCAAAGGATATGAAAAAAATTTTTCAAAAAGAATTGCATAGTTTCAAAAATCATATGAAAGATCATTTATAAAAGAAATGTAAGTTTTTTAATATCTCTGATTTTACTTCACACTCAGGAAATTGACAAAAATGAAAAAAAAAAGACGGAAATAGTCAAAGTTGAAAGGACTTTTATTCAAAGAGGCCCACTCACACTTTTGTTAGTGGAGCTGTGAATTAGTCTAACTGCTATGGAAGACAATTTGGAAAAGTCACTAAATTGTATAGACTTTTGACCTAGAGATCTCAATACTGTGGAAGAGAAACAAAACCTCCACGTATACCAAAATATTAATAGCTGCACTTTTTGTGGCAGCAAAAACTTGGAAACAGAGTGAATGCCCATTACCATAAAAAAGAAGAATATGAGAAATATTAAAAAACACAGGGAATATTTGTATGAATTTGAGACAAATCCGTAAGTAATTGACATAAGTAAGCAGAACAAAGAAAATAATATTTGAAATGCCTATGATAATATGAAACAAAAAGAATTTTGCGTTTCATGTCTAGCCAAACTTTGAGTAATTATAGTGACCAATCTTGTCCCCAGAGAAGAGATGAGGCAATGGACCAGTCTCCTTTTGTTGGGGAGTCCTGCAGATGCTCTAGTCTGCAGATGACATTGTGGGGAGTACAGCAAGCCCTGAGGCATTGCAGAGTCTCCTGGAAGAAATCTGTAATCACTCAAAAGAGTGGGGCCTGTATCTGCACAGGAAGGAAGGAGTAGATGAAGAATATATGCTGCCAGATTTCAACATGCATTTGGACGAATACCTTATAGAATATGTCCAACAGTATGTACATGTGGGACAAACAGTACAGATGCACAAGGAGTTGGGGCCAGAGATGAAGAAGGGAGGGAGAGTGGACGAAATCGATCTCAGGAAATTGCAAAGTTCCTTTTACTGATCTCAAGCTTCCCATGATATAAAGGCCAATCTTTTCAATACTAATATTCTACTCGATTGGCTGAAAGATATGGATACAACTGCCTATGAAGAACCCAAAATGAATATAACACATAAGGTAATGGAGAGGCACACATGGTGGACATGAACAGGCTACAACATATAACCAAGGAGGAACCCCAAAGTAAAAGATGTCATCAAGGAAGTTCATGACAAGAAGAAAAAACAGGTTCAGTAGGTGACAAAAACAAGAGCTGACAGAGAGCGTTCCATGGTACTCTCACAATGATGGTAGAGGGGATGGAAGGCCTCCAGCATAGTGGGCCACTCTGCTGTGGACATGGATAAAAGTTGCACAACATGGGTAGACATGGATGGATCATAATCTGCATTGCTAGAGGAGCTTCAAAATCAGTGCAATCAGAACGATTCTGAGTATTTGAGAATCAAATGAAGTGTCTTAATTCAGGAATCTATAAAGTTAACTTTAACTCTGTAGTTTTACTCTGAACTTTCTTGGCTTAATTAAGGACAATAGAGAACACACAAAAAAGAATTATCCTGGGAATTTTTAGTTTTATATGTTAAAAATTCTTCCCTTCTTGCTCTATTGAGATGCCTCATTATGGCTTAGAGATGACCCTGAATGGTCAAAGATTGTGCCAGTAACCACAAGTTGTGATTGGTTCTATCAAGGACAAAAGGACCAGCAACCTATCTAACTTTGGAGAGGTCCATCACCAGAAGTTGGCACTAGATAACATTTGGGTTTTTGCCACAGAACCTTATGATGACTGATCACTAAAGTGTGGAGGTGCTGTGACCTGCATCTGTAGATTCACACCAATGGAAAACTGGACATTTGACATATCAGTAGACATCCAATACTTAGGGTTAAAAAGGTTGGCATCTGTCTGCGCACAATTCTGGGAGGTGAACCCATAACATATGCATGGAATACAGTGATCTGACCACAGATAGCGCCATCACTCAATACTACTCAGATATAGGGGCCTATCACCATGCCTGGGCCCATTCCATCCTGATCATGAAAATGGAAAAAAAAATTCCTATCAGCAAGTGCCACCAGCCTGCAGTCAAGAAGTTTCACAATTCTGAAATCAAATTCCCTCTGAGAATCCTGAGTTGCCAGCACAAATCATGTTTTACTACCAAGAAGCCCAAAAGGTTCTTCTAAATGCAGAGACAAGGCAGATGTTTTACCTGAACTGTTTAAATAAATTTTTTAATTGAAAAAATTCTATCCCTTAGAAATCAATAGAATGTTATCAGTCAACTTTCTTTTATACCCTTGGTTAACAGCTTTGTGGACCACTCAGTATTTTTTTATTTTTATATGCCTGACATGGACTTTTGCTCATCCCATAGATTTTCTCCTTCCAGCTTCATTTTCTCCATACTTAATATGATTTTTTTGGGAGGCAGTCAGAGTTATGTGACTTGTCCATGGTCACACAGCTAGCAAGTATCTGAGGCCAGATTTGAACTCAGATCCTCCTGACTCTAGGGTCAGTGTTCTATCCATTTTGCCACCTAGCTGCCTCTGATTTAAAAAAAATACATACCAGGGTTATGTTTCATCAAAGAGTAGTCTATATTTTTATTCATTTTTCTTCCATCTTTTTTGGTCTAGGCCTGTCATTCCATCTATGTGGGGGAACTTCCTCCCTTGACACAGGTAAGTGACTCTCAGAATTCCTCTTCTGTCTCTGACTTTAACCCTAACCCTTTCCCTCCAGTTCTGCCTCTGACTGCAACCCACTCTGACTCTATGTACAACTTATACTGTAGAGGCATTGAGAGGTCAGGTAATTACCCATGGTCACAAAGCTGGCTGTGTGTCAAACTCCAACACAGGCCTTCCTGACTCCAAGGCCAGTATGTCACTGCGTTTCCCATCAGAGTTCAATTTTTGAACTGCTCTGGAAAATGATCCTGCGGACCACTAAAAATAAAGCTGATCTCAAATTGAGCTTTCTTCTGCCCAGCATCCTCTCCTTCTAATATCCCATCCGGAGCGTGTGAAATGCCATGGAGATATCCTTTGCTAAATTTATAATGGCTCAGTATGAAAGGGTGGGGTTCTGATTGAAGACTAAGGGGGAACCCAAAGCCTATGGGGCCACTTTTTACACTGAGTCAATCCTACAATGAGGTACGGATTGTCTTTTATATGAGCTGCAAAGCCCATCTAGCCCCTACTATGTGGAGGCATTCAATTGCAGACAGTATTTCATATAATAGCAGAGATAATACCTCTGCTGTCCAGGTCATATTCCAAGTGAGCTACTTCTCTCTGTGGGCATCATTTCCCCTTACTGTCTGAATGTGGGGGTATACCCTATTTCATCCATCTAATATGTCTTATAGGATGGCTGAGAAGCAGTTAAAATAATCCTTCACCAAAGTAATCTTCCACTCATTTTGCTCCAACCAGTAAATCCCCTTGTTCAGGCTCATATATTCATTTTTATTTTTGTACTACATTAAGATCCTATTCTTTCATGGCTCCCTTTGGCCACCTCCACTTCCTCATCTGCATAACGAAACTCGTCCCAGGGCCACTGGTCATTAGGTTGCCCTGCCGCATTCCTCAGCAGACATTTAACTACAAATTTTTTTTCTACTGGGGGCAAAAAGAGTTGGGGGAAGGGATGCAGTGGTGGCAGCTGGAAAGAGGGTTGCCTGTAGGCAAGACAGATGACTTCTTTCCTTTTTTCTCCTCCTTCAGCCTCCATCAGCTTATCTCACACTACTTGTCCCAGCACTTGGCTCAGGACTCTAGAACATCGTGAAGACACAGGCAAAGATTTCGGGTGCACAGTCTAGGGAGCATCGTGGAGAAGAGGCAGAACTCCTGAGGTTGATATCCTAGGCAAAGCCCTTGCGGTTTCACCCTAGTTATGAATCAGGCCCTCAGCAAACTCCCATTGAATTTTGGGAGTAAAAACCTAGACAAAACAAAACAAAGCAAAAGAAAACCAAAGGCCTTTCCTTTTCCAAACTGTGATGCTGGGACTAGATAGGCTAAGAATTGAAGTCAAAGAAGAATTGAAGAATGAATAGAGTGGTTGTTAAGGTAGATAATAAATTATCATGACAAAAAGAAGGTAGGGCTGCTGAAGATGTTGTTTTACTTCTGTTTTCTCTGTTAATGAGGATTATCTTTGGACTGCAAGGAATGGAGCCAAAATATCTATTAGAGAATTGATACCTAGTATAAGAAGGGAGAAAGCAAAAGATCACCTAGCAGCCTAAGCCGCGTGGCCCAGACAGAGTACATCAGAGGGTTTGGAAAGAACTGGCAGGTGGGATTGCTGAGCTGCTGTCAGGGATCTCTAAGGATTATGGGGAACAGAAGGAGTAGGGCAGGATTAGAGATAAAGGAAAATATCCACATTTTCCAAGAAATAAAAGGAGAGAAGGGAAGGGAACCTGTAAACAATAGGCTTCATTTCTATTTCAGGCCAAATTCTCAAACATATTATCAAAGGGATGGCTACAGAACATCCAGAAAAAGAAAGTGTTCGTACAGAGCTATCTTAGCTTGCTCCTAAAGAAGTCGTGCCCAATTAATCTTATTTCCTTTGTCGATATTGTTACTAAGCTAGTAGATCATGAAAATGGAAGAAAGTACACTAAGATTTTAGTAAAATGTTTAACACTTTTTCTTGCTATTCTTGTGGGGAAAATGTGGACTAATAGTATGCTTAGTTGGATTTGAACTGATAAAGCAGATGTACCCAAAGACATTCATTTAAAAGTAGGTCTTCAGTAGAGTGCACCAGGGATCTTTGCTCAACCCCTAGGGCTTTAACATTGTTATCAATGAATCTGGCAAAAGCATATAATGCACACCTATAGCATTTGCGGGAGACGCAAGCCAGGAGGGGATAGGTAACACGATGGCTAGCAAAATCAGAGTTCAAGCGTATCTGGCCAGACTCAAACATGGGGCTAAATCTGTGAGAAGCTGAATGAAGAGCGTCTATTGGAGTGGAACCTAGACAATCAAGGGCCTCAAGTTCATGCCAGAGGAGGACTCACTGAATAAATTGGGGATGTCTAACCTGGAGAAGAGAAGTTGTGCAGGGCTGTCCTTGATGCCTAGAATGGACCCACCCTCTTGACTTTTACCCCAAAGATTCCTTCAAAGCTCAGCTTAAGCCATACATTCAGCATGAAGCCATTCCTAATTCTTCTCAGCTCCTAAATGTACTGTGTATATGTAGTTTCTCTCAATAGAGAAGCAGAGACTGTATTCGACTTTGTGTCTCAAGAGATGAATGCAGCAATTGGCACACAGAAGGTGTCTAATGCATGCTCGCTGACTGACATGCTTGCTGTCTCATGGTAAGGGAATAACATGTTCTGCTTGATCCAAAAGGGCAGAATTATGAGCAATGAATGAATGGTAAAGAAGCAAATTTAGGGGGGGAATCCACCTTTCTTCTAACAACAGACGGCCTTAGGAAGGACTTTAGGTGGTTTATCCTCGCTAGAAGTCTTTAAACAAAGACTGGGTGGCATCTTGCCAAATATTATAACATATTTGTTATATGGGATGGGATTTGTGTTCAGATACTGTATGCTTCTTGTCTGTGTATATCCAGCACTTTGCACAGTGCCTGGTTCATAGTAGATGCCTGTTGGATTGAGGATAGTAGTAGTAGTAGTAGTAGCAGCAGCAGCAGCAGCAGCAGCAGTAGTAGTAGCAGTAGTAGTAGTAGCCGTTGGTCTTCTTTATCCCCTTCTTCTTTGATTGTAGATACTTTAATCAATCAACATTTATTAAGCACCTACTATGAGCCAGACACTGTGCTAAACACTGGACTACATGTGAATACACACATGTATACATTCATATATACATATATGTGTACATGCATATGTCTGGTGTCTATGTCTATACGCATATTTACAAGCAGAATTGCACCTTCATTGGTGTAAGGGAGATTCTGGTCCAGAGGAACATCCTTTATCAATGCAAATCAGGGTACTCTGCAATTGGTCATAGATACTGCCTGATAGTCATAAGCCACTGTCTCTTCCCCATTTCTTTTCTATTCCTTCTGCTGGCAGTTCCTTGGTTTCCCCATATGTGGCATAGAAGGTTAAGCTAGATGACATGGAGGTCCCACCAAAACCAATGATTCCAGGAAATGGAGCATGGGTCCACTGGAAACATTCTGTTTGTCTGTTTCTAGTTCTCAGTTTCCAGCCATGAGAAAGGAACCACATCTGTCACTGTTTCTTTCTCTGATTAAGTGATTTACCATCTAGCCGAAGAGCCATTTCTTCAGCTTTCACACATGGAAAATGGAAAAGGTAATATTTAGTGCCCTTTGTATAGCATTCAGAGGTTCCAACCTGCTAATGTCAGCTCCTTTGAGCCTTCCAACAGCCTTATGTGGGAAATCCTATAACATCTGCAGGCTCCTTTTATAGGTGAAAAAACGACTTAGCCAAGGTCACATGCAGGATTCAAATTCAGGTCTACCCAAGAATCACTCTAGCCACTATCCCACAGTACCAGGGGAAAATTGCCCTTAATGAGGAAAGAAGTGAAAATTAACCTTGCGTAAGAGTGAAGATAAAATATTTCACTTTCCTTTTGTCTTTGAAAATTATTTGTTCCGCAAATCTAGGTCTATTCCAAGTGCAGTGGTGACTGCAGTGATAAGACTAGGAGGTCTCTCAGGCATTTCTCCAAAAGCTGTATTATTTTTATCAAAACAACAAAATACCTTTAATGAGAATACATACATTAAAAACTCCCTTCCTTCCCTTTAGGGGAAAAAGCTGTTATAGATTTCCTTTTCCTGCCCTCTAATTGACATGTTTTCTATCCAGTATCCTCTTTCTTTGAACACTTGCTGTCAGGGATGACCCAGCTATAAAGTGAAATTAATTTGGCTGAATCCCTAATTTTATTCTCTTGTTAAAAAACAAACCAAACCAAAACTCTGTCAACTGATGCAAACCATTGCCAACAGAACATCTTCTCCAAAGTTCAGATCTTATTTTTTACAGCAATGTGCAAAGAAAATGTTTCCTTGAGGATTCATTCACTCTCTAGCTTCAAATTAGGATTTACAATTTTTAAATATTCAGCTTTTCTACAGCTTAGCTGTGAAAGGCATTTCAGCCTTACTATTTATTCATCAGGGTATTTGATGTGGAAAACAGAGTGTGATAAGTTACAAAGAAGTTTCTTAAAGTGATATCTAGGTCAAAGTGGGATTTTTAGACCATACAAGGAAGACCAAAGAGGGACTTACTCGTTTTTACTTTTTTTCCAAGAGAAAGAAAACTTTTTAAGTAAACAAAACTTTGCACTATGAACACCAAGTTTTTTCCTTTTTGACATTGCACTGGAAACCTTAGAGAGAGAAAGAAAGGTCTGCTCCCAAGAAATGAAAACCCATTTGATATAAGTAGCCACTCAGATGATCCAGGAGAATTTCTCAATTTTTATTAGATGGAACGAGGATGAGTTAAAAGGGAATTAAAAATAAAATCATGCAGTGAGTAATGGGAAAATGGAGAAGGTGGCATGTCAGCTGAGTCCTAGATGGAAGGCAGGGAAGATAGGAGGTCGAGGTAAGCCAGTAGATGTCAAGATGAGTAGATTTCAAAGATGAGGGACAGCCAGTAGAAAGGCTTGGAGTTCAGAGAAGGAGTTCCAGGAACTGTAGCTAAGCCAGCGTAGATGGATCACAGAGTGTGGGAGGAGAAAGGATTAAAGTGTGAGAAGACTGTAAAAGTAGGAAGTGGACAGAGTATGAAGAGCTTTAAAGGTCTAAACTGGGACTTTAGAGATTGTATTTTGCCTTTCTTTATATCCCCAACACTTAGCACCATGCTTAGCAACTAGAAGGTCTTTAATAAATGTGGACTGATTTCATCCAGTCAAGTGACACAGGAGGTTACAGGGAGTCACTGGAGCTTATTGAATGGCTGCAGTGCTGATGTGGGCAGACCTGTCCTTTAGGAAAATCACTCTGGGAGCTGAGCTAAGGATGGATTGGAGTAGGGAGAAACTTGGGGATGGCAGAAACATAAGAAGGCTTGGAATAGTCCAGGTGAAAAGGGAAGAAAGCCTGTGTGAGTAGAGAGAAGAGAAAATATATGAGAAATGCAATGAAGGTTGAAACTACCAGATTTAGCAACAGTGTGGATATGAAGAAATTGGAGAATGACTGACTACTGACAGTGATGAGGCAGGGATGACACGGAAGTTTGGGCCTGTGTGATGAGGACAACAGTGATGGCCTATATACATATGCACAGATGTGTAGGTTTTATGTACATACCATATATGCATATGCATATATACATATACAGATGGAACTAGTCAGCTTCCTCACATGTGATGGGGCAAGACCCACGGTGTGGATCTCACTGGAATGGAGGAGGATAGAAATAAACAATGGCAGCAGCCAGGAAGACCAGACCAATGGGGCACTGTGGCACCAGGGCTCTGTAGAAACAAGGGGCAGCATAAAGACACCAGCAACCTGGTACTGTATGACAACATTTACAAAGAAAAACAAGGCCCAGAAGGGAGATGGAGGAGGACACAAGGCAAATTTCTTCTATTTCACAATTTTCCAGCTTCACATTCTGTCACCAGAGCAAAACTTTTCTGTATTGTTATGACTAAGATTTTTAAGCTAATTAAAATTCCCAGGTTCACTTAGGAAATCACTGAGTCTTGATTTGTGATCACTAATTATCCCCCTTTGCATTATTTCAGAGCAAGATAAAGTCGGCACGAGGCTAGAAAGGACTTTTAGAGGACGTCTAAGCCATTCACCAGAACTCAGGTAGGTAAACAATTCTAGGACCAATTGATCTGTTTTTAAACATCCCCTTTGGTTAAATTTTGCCAAGAGGTTAGGTCCTGAGTGTATGAAGTACATTTTTGGCTGTCAATTTCTTCAAATTTATGGAACTCTTTGGGGTTATTTTTTTGTATGGGACGCAGTAAGAGCCATGGACAATGGAGCTGACATCAATTAAATATGTCTTTCATGGCCACACATTCTTTGGAATGCCCCCAAATGCTTTTTGGAACAGTGGGGTCCTAGGGAACAGAGCCTGGGAACATGCTTACATCTAATCCTGCAGCTGGCTCCTTGAGCTCTCCACTGACCTACCATAACTTCCACCCCCTAATTAGACATCTGGAAAAACCCAGAATTATATAATGGGAAGCAGGGGGTGGTGGAAGGGAGAAGTTATAGAGAGGCTGTTCAAGGGAATTTAGCTACCTCTATCTCTTAGAGTGGTGAAGAAATGACTAATTTCAAATGTTTCATGTATTCAGTACAGAATCTGTTAGCACCTACTCTATGTAAAACCCAATACTGGGCCCTGAGGGAGATACAAAGATAAATCAGACCCAATTCGGGTTTTTCTGTATTAATGACTTACCCAATATTTGTAGAATACTGGCCGGAAATCCTTGCTAGACTTTTATACTCTGAGGAAAATGGCCCCTCGAAAGCTGACAGCCCCAATTTCTCATTGGGCTTTCCTTTCCCACTCAATCTCCAAACCTTCCCATGTATTCTAGGGTCAAGGTGTGGCCCCAATGAAGAGAGGTGGATGAGCCAAGTTCTGGGCCAGGGCAGGAAATACCCACATCTAGGAGGTGCCAGAGCCACCGGGACACTGACATATGTGGGAAGATAGGAAATTCAGAAAACACACATAAAGGTATGGGTAGTTGGAGGCAGTAGGCATGGGTTCAGATTCTGTCTTTGCTTCTTATTACATGTATGTGACTTTAGGTGAATCTCTTCACCTTTCTGTGCCTCAACTTCCTCATCTCTAAAACAGAAGCTGGAAGGTAGATTAAGAGTGGGAACGGCTCTATGAGATTCCAAACGCAGTCCCTTTCATCCCTAGACCTGAATATCAAAAGAGTATACAAATGACCAGCTTGGTGTCCAAACTCACTAACACTTGACTAACACTGAAGTCCAGACTCCTCTAGATCCCAAAGAGTGTCTGCTAGAAGTCCCTCTTTTCAGAGATCCTCTTCATGGGCGTGGTATGTGCCTTGTATAAAATAGCCTGCCCTCCTTCCCAGAACCCAGACTGGACAGCACTGGAAGCTCAGAGCACTACCTAGGTCCTGTGTCCAATGTCCCATACACATGTACACAAACGTAAGTGTGGGGAAGCAGGAGGAGGCAGAGGCTCATTTGTGATTTCACCACCATGGTGAACTCCCAGCATTAATGCTTCCTACTCGGATAAAGGACAGCAACAAGGAATCGAGTGATTTGCCAATAGTCATGCAGCTAATTTATACCAGCGGCAGCCTTCCCTACTCCAATGGTGGTCCTAGCCACACTACATCATTTTGCTTCCAGAAACACAATTAGTATGTCTGTGGTTAGTGTCTGTTCACGGAGGCTAAATCTGTGAATACTAGCTAAGTCTCTACCTTCTCCCTATCCTAACCGAAGGCAGGCAGGTGGAACAGAGCTCCCTGTCTGAAAGTTATCCTGGACTGCCTCATAGCATGTGACCAACATTCCTTAATCTTTAAATGTTTATTATTACATTGCCTGTGGTTATAGCCACATATGACAACCATACAAATGTTTTTAAAGTAAACAATTCAGGTAATGAGCCAGTTGTCGCGTCGCCGACAAACTGAACAAGCATTTGGGTTCATTTTGGTCCCTTGATTGACAGGCTGTTTTGTATTACATCAAGCCTACCATAGTCTTGTCAACGTCACTGGTTCCCTCAGGTGGTTAAAGTATGGTCCTAATGAGGCCAAGGTGATGGGTTCAATCAGTGCAATCAGCCCACACAGACCAATCAACCAAAGTTTCTCGATCAGAGCAACATTGCCTAGCTCATGTCTGCTTGATAGGAAACAGGGCGCCACTTTGCATAAACCTCTCAAAGTCAGCGATTTGGCCATCTTTCCCTTCCTCTGTGCACCAATCGCAACACTCCATGTGCAAAGAGATGTTGGAATAAAACAAAATCTTTCACAGGCAGAGGGCCACAGAATGTTAGCACTGGCAGAGAGTTCAGATCACCCTTGTTGAACTGCTTCCTTTTCTAAATGAGAAAACAGAGGCTTGAGAAGTAAGAAAAACAAACCCTCCAGGTCACTTAATGGCAGAGCTAGGCCTACTACCAAGGTCTTATGGTTCCCCAATCTGATTTCTATTCCACCTGGTAGCCAGCCTACCCACTGAAAGGCTACCAGAGATGCTTAAAATGATAACACAAAAGAAGAATAGGAAAATTATCCCTCAAGAAAGACCATTTCTCAATGGCAGACCAGAAGCTAACATTTAAAGGGCTAGAAAATGGCCATCTTTCTCCGAAATCAAAAGGGAGATCCGCCGTGTGCCTCTTTTTTAACTTGTACATATTTGAATATGGACCTTTATACGAAATAAATTAATTCATTTGAACACAGAAAACTTCTAGCACTGGCCCTGGAGTCCAATCTCCCCTCTGATGCTTCCTACCTGGGTGACCTCAGACAGGTCACTGACCCTTTAGAGGCTTTCTATTCCTCATTTGGAAAATGCAGGGGATGGATTGGACAGGCTCTGAGGGCACTTTCACTTCTACATCTATATAATCTTATGAGCATATGAAAAGCTGTTTCTTTAAAGGGCCAAGGGTAAGGCTTTCATTTTGTCAGATGAGTTTCTGCAGCACTCTTGGCAAATGTACAATTTAAGAGACCTTCTTAGTATCAAGGACATTTTTCCATGTGGATAAAGTTCTTTCCAAAACACTCTAAGATTTCACTACGGAAATAAAGTAATTTTAAGCAAAAAAAAATGCGGTGCTGACAACAATTCCAGGTCCCAGTGTGAATTCATTCAAATTGCTCAGTACTAGGGAACGCCAAACGATAGCATCAGTCTATCGTGGCCACCCCTAGAGTATGATGGGCCATCAGCATTTGGCCTTCTGCCCAATTTCACTCTTCCAACATGTTCTTATTTGTAGAAAAAGTCAGTGGCCATCCTTGAATGATGATTCAGCCTAGCCCACTTATTACCCAACAACAATAATACGCACGATCTTGATGCTAACTACTTTTTGTATTTTGGTAGATTCTATTTAAGGCACAACTTCATAAGACCAGATGAGTGAGGGAAAAGTCATAAGGAATCAAATATTACTTATAAAGAGGTAGGCATCTTGATCAATTATTCCTTTATAATCGAGTAGTCTCCCTTGATGTGTGCATTGGTCCAGCCCAAAGTGGCTTTTTTGCTGTCCCTCATATACAACATTCATCTTCCTCCCTGTTCACAGGCCACATGCTGTGCCTGGAAGGCACTTCCTTCTTTCTCCTGACTCTCCAAATCCCTAGTTGTCTTGTAGCCCAACTCAAACACCACTCTCCACATGACGCCTTTTCTGATCCCTCCAGTTGCTAGTGCCTCTGCCACAAAAAAATGATTTTGTAATTGTTTTGCACTATACCTGTCATGTGTTCTTTTGCTTGTAAATGAGACTGTTTATGAGACAGAAAGGTGAAAGTACAAAATAGGCCACCAGATCACAGACTTCAGAATTGGAAAAGACCTTAGAAAGCACATAGTCCAAACTCCTGATTTTGCAGAAGCCCAGAGAGGTCAGGTGACTCACTCATGGTCATGCAGGCAGGAAGCAGCAGAGCCAGGAAGCAAAGCTAACCCTCAAACTCCAAAGCCAGAACTCTTTCCACTACACAATGATGATGCTTCATCTCTAGATCTTTAACAGAAAGATTAACTTCCTTTCTGTGCCAAGATGTTTTCAATAAATGGTTTAATTGGGCAGTTCATAAGAGACAAACAAAATATGGTCCCCTCTACGTTCCTCAAACATTTTTGTTGGCCCGTAACAGCAGTTGCCTCTTCATGCTTGATTTTAATTTGTTAAATCAATTGATTAAGTTTAAAACGGAGACTTGATTAAAAGGCAAGGATGGGAAAGCAAAATTAGAAAGTACTTGTTAAGACTCTCTGACCTAGCATATCTAAGCTCATCCTCTTTTACTTGAATATTGGCCAGATGAAATTTTATGAACACTTGAAAATAATGGCTGGGACCCCTGCAGATATTGCACTTCCTAAGTAGAGTCCTTAGATCAATGGCACCCCCGTGTCCAGTAAATGGACCAGACTGTTTAAATATTGGCTCATAACCTATATCATGTGTCACCAGATCATGAAACTAATTTCCTCAGTAAAGGCTCCTCAAAATAGCATTAACTAATTTTCCACAAGGCTTTTGTTACACATGAACGAATCACCGTAGGACTCAATATAGCCAGGGATTAAAAAAAATCTAGGATGTATCTAGCACCATTCATATGGGAAGCTCAACACGATTCATCTGTATCACTTCATTGATTTCAGCAATTTTTCTGAGAGTAGCATTGCTTGTGTTAGATTTGGGAGCATTAGGTTGTAGAACTGGACTTGGATTACTCTTCATTCCCTAAACCTCCACTTGGAATAGGGCTGGAGGCAGGGCCCAGGATACATTTCTCCTAATATTGTGGAGAGTTGTTCTGTGTGCTGGGAAAGATACAAATTTCAATAACCCAGGCAGGCTTCTGCCTGCAGTAACACCAGCCCCTGGAAGGCAATGCCATCTTAGTGTTTGGACCCATAGGGTCTAGCACAGAGCATGGCACACAGGAGCTACTTAATACACACTTTCTGAATAGAATTAAATTGAATTCTTGCTATTCATTCACTAATAAGTTGAAATAAGGAAGTGGACAAATGACAAGACCCAGAGCACCATAAAATACAAAAGAGAGAACAGAAGAGAGGAGAAAGTAGGTATCATTTCACTTCTGTGGCTGCATTGTCCTCATCTGTACAATAAGTGGGTAGGACTCAATGATTTTTGAGGTCACTTTAGAATCCTGAAATCTGAGAGAGAGAGAGAGAGAGAGAGAGAGAGAGAGAGAGAGAGAGAGAGAGAGAGATCACATCTTCACATCTTCACATCTGGTTGGTGGGAATCATAGACAGCATCAGCACTTGTAGTTGGCCTTGGAAAATGGTTAGGTTTTCAACAGGTGGAAATAGGAATAGAAAGTCATACTCAAAGTAGGGGGAATAATATGAGCAAAAGATGGAGGTAGAAAAGTGTGTGATATGGTCATGGAAATAGCCCATAATTCAGTCTAGTGGGAATATAATGTATGTGTAGGGGAACAGTGAGAATAAGACTACAAAGGCAAATGGCCTACTGCTCATGAAAAACCTTGAATCACAAACTAAGGGAGGGATGTGGGCAACAGGGAGCCATTAAATGTTTGTGAGTAAAAGAGCAATTTGATCAAAGAGAAGTGTGCTCCCCCAGGAAGGAACAAGACAATACCCTTGCTCAGAGCCTGGTGTCTATTACCTGAACCTAAACAAGTGAAAGATACACACTTGGATGAAAGGATCCAATTTTTATTTTCAATCTCTAAATCCAAAGTTCTTTATGGTTTTTCTGCCACAGATCCTTCTGGCAATCTAATGAAGGCTATGGATAGACCACTTCCCAGAGTCATGTTTTTAAAGGCATAAAATAAAAGACATGATATTCTAAAGAAAACCAATTATATTAAAATTTAATTATCAAAACATTTAAAAACTTCATAAATTTGAGGTTAACAGCCCCTGCTCTAAATAGACAACCTAGAGGATCCTTCATCTACCTTCCCCCCATCCCACCTCCATTTCCTACACTCAAACAAAGTACTCTGGCTTAAAAAAAGAAGATAAATCAGTCAACATTTTATAAAGCACCTACTATGTACTCTAAACTTTGTAGAAGAGAACTAAAAGATATAAACCATGACCTAAGGCATTTTATGTAGTTGGTGCCACATTTTTACCTGTGATCTTAGGCCTGAAGGGATTAACTCGGGATTAGCATGGTGCATTTAGAAATTCAACCTTAGTCATGGTTATATAACACAGAGTCCCAGAACAATGATGCTGGTAGCACCAAAATAGGGTACTTTTCATCAGAAACACATAGACAGCTCAAGTTCCAAAGTAGACATTAGAACTCTATTGTGGAAGTATTAATAAGAACCAAGAACCAAACTTTGATATGACATAACTTTTGGCAAGAACTAGTAGAAGGTATATTTGTTGTGGATCCCATTTCCTCTATTAAAATTTATGGGCTAAGCTCTGTATACAATGAATACTCTATACCACTTATTTTCCAGTTGTTTCATAGGTGCCAATGAATTCACCCTTCTGTCCAACTAGACTGGAAGCTGATTCACGGGTTGGCTAAATGTTCTAAGGTCAACTATGATGATAAAAGTAACCCTGAATAACTCAGGTCAAAGAAGGCAGTATAGGGGCAGCTAGGTGGTGCAGTGAGTAGAGCATGGGCCCTGGAGTCAGGAGTACCTGAGTTCAAATCCAGCCTCAGACACTTGACACATTTACTAGCTGTGTGACCTTGGGCAAGTCACTTAACCTCAATTGCCCTGCCTTCACCCTAGCGAAAAAAAAAAAAAGAAGGCAGTATAGCTCTTAGGACCTGACAGACTCCTAAATTCCATGAAGGCTGCTGGCACCGCTGAACTGGGCGTATCCTCATAAGGAACAAGGGGACTTGGGGAGGAATCTTCCTCCATGTAGTTCATATCCCTATTAAATTACTGCATGCAGTCTTGCCATTCTTTTTTTTTTTTTTTTTTTTTTTATGTTGACATTTTTTTTTTAATTTATTTTTGACATGTTTGGTTTTCAGCATTGATTTTCACAGGCGTTTGAATTACAAATTTTCTCCCCATTCCCCCC
>CM053628.1:11027243-11044754 GCA_028646595.1 Phalanger gymnotis
AACTGCAGCTGTAGTTCTAAAGCTGCCCCACCTCTGCTGCCCCAGGGGCGGTGGCTGAACCGCAAACTCAGTCCCGCAGCTTTTCCACTAACCTTCTCTGTTGTCTTTGCTCTTTGTGGGTTGAGAGGTCTGGCGGATGCCACAGCTCAGTAATTCAGGATGCTAGGGCACTCTCCGCTCATCTCCTGGTCTGGTAGGTCCGCGTCTCGTCTGTTCGTGCTGTGCACGCTGGGCTTAGCTCCGCTCCCCTCAGCTGGGGGCTGGGAGCTCCATGCGGGACAGACCTTACCCAGATACCATCCAGGCTGTCCTGGGCTGGAGCCCTGCTTCCCTCTGCCACTTTGTGGGTTCTGCAGCTCTAGAATTGGTTCAGAGCCATTTTTTATATGTTTTTGGAGGGACTTGGTGGGGAGCTCACACCAGTCACTGCTTCCCAGCCGCCATCTTGGCTCTGCCCCCCTTGGAGTAGTAATAAACTGAGGCTTTTGCGGCTTCATTTTCATCTTTTAAAAAATGTGTAAGCATCTGCACATAGGAAACGTCCAGCAATGACACTGTTCTTTCTTGGTGATTCTGCTAGTTGACTTGCTGTTTTAGAGCCCCCATCATCCAATTGGGTTTAAAACCACAGCTGCCTTTATTTGCATTTCAAAAGTAGGGTTGAAGCAGAAGTACTTGAGTTTCTTTAGGGCGTCAGGTGCTTTTCTGTGCAATTTAGTGGCGTTCATTGCTTTATAAGACAAATCCATCACCTTAGCTCTACAGGAACATCGATTGACATTGTCTCTATTGAGTGCAGGAGGCTCCCCACTGGACCACTCCCGCCCGGGAGGCCAGAACTTCAGTATCTGCCAAATGCACTCAGTATCTAAAAAGCTGCGGTTCTTTTTTCTAGCTTTTCCAATATTTTGCAGATGTATGACAGTAAAATACCACTGAAGGCAAGTCTAGGAGAATTATAGAAGGCCCAGAAAATTAATTGTGGAAAGAGAGTGATTTCAACATCATGATGCACAGTAATTAACATATAATAGTGAATGTTATACCTTCATAGTGTACATATAACTAACCATACAAGCGTCTAACTTATAAAGGGACCACAGCATCACTTTAGAAATGATGTGTCAGTCCCAGTAATTTTGCAGTAGCATGTGATTTCCTGTCGAATGAGAACCATATGCCTTTAATAATTTGGTAGGAATCAAATCTCAAATAGTATTTACTCATTGAAGGTCCTGAAAGTAGTGTTACTAGCTAGTATATCAGTAGGTGTCTGTTATTGATTAGTTTTACTCTAGTTTTGGTAATGGATGACCATCATTTTAAAATTCTAGTCTTATAGGCAAGGTCAGTAGATCAACCTTCATTATCACTACCAACATTTATTTCTGCATCCCCCCACCAATGCATGCAATGCGTTATATAAAAGGAAGACTTGAGCAGACTAGACAAAGTTGAGTTCACAGCAGTCTCAAGAAATAGCCTGGGGTCCCAAATTGTATGTTTCATGGCAATAGAAGTTAGAAAACTAGAAGTTATTGTGCTACATGTAGTTAGAACAAAAAGCTGGAAGTATTCGGAAAGAACTATGGAGGCAAGGTATTCCTGAGAAATAGAAGACTCGAGAAGCTTGCCTAGATGAATGTTGGGAAATCATTGTAGGCAATAGAATTAGAAAAGGCTCCATCTCCCTTTCCAAAGAAATAAGAGAGGGACCAGGGAATAAGCTGGATAGAGGGACAATTTCAAAAACTGCAAGTATTCCACAGTCTTATTGCCTTTTTGGTCTCAAAGGCAACATAATATTTGAGGGAAACTCACTCTGTTTCTCTATCTCCTCCACACCCTCTCATCCCTCTTATACTCACATTTTACTGTATGTTAGAAACTTGGTTTAAAGACTCTGGCATATTAAAACCTGATAAAAATTGTAAGAAGGCATGTTTGCTGCCTCGTCTCTGCTGGTTCATTTGTAGGGGCCACACTCTTTACCTATGTTCTATGTACTCCCATAGTAGGCTACTTGTGCTTCCATAAAAATGGCAGGCAGCTAATTGAACCAGCAACAATGACCAGATAATTGCTGCCACATGTGGAGCCCCAGATCAGAGCATTGTGGGCCTGTGAACAGCACTGTTTCAAGCTCTTGTCCTCCTTATTTCTTGGAGCTGGCAGTAACAAAGCAGAACTAGCTAACTTCTCACCCTATAAAAGGTCCAAAGGACTTCATCATTCTTTTTTAATACTCCCTTCCATTGGAACAGAATTCCTGTGAGGATTTTTAATTTTTTGCTTCTAAACCTGTTAAATATGTGATGTACAGATTTGTAAATGGTCCATGCTTCCTGAAAAAGTGACTAGGATTTTATCTGGTGTCTGATGCTATCTGATTTTGACGGTCCATAGTGGAAAAACACCTTATTCATAGTACGTGATGGAAAATACTGTGTTGTCCATGAACCATGAAATAGTCCAGAAAATAGCTGACATTTCAGGTCGAAAAAGCATTTCACCTATATTGTTTTATTTAATCCCTATTGAAACCCTTTGGGAGAAGTACTATTACCATAATTTTATATGTGAGGAAACCAAGGCTAGCAAGATTAAATGACCTCTCTAGTCTAGGTGACTCATGATAACACAGAGTAGCGATTCTAACCCAGGTCTTTTCTGACTCCAAGTCCAGTACTCTTTTCGCTGTAGTGGATTGTAGTCATGTTTCACATGCCATGAATTATAGGGTTTATGTGATTTCCAAAACATGACTAATCATGGTTAGGTAGAAGATGATCTCCATCTCAGATGGGAAATAACTCAGGCTAAGTTAAGGTGATACCAGACAAAAAAATAAGGTATAGACTTGATGAAGTCTAACTGTCTTTCGTCAGAAGACTATTTTAACATGAGGAGATCTATTTCTATGGAAGGCAAACCTAAGCAGGGTATCTTGCTCTCTGTAAGGTGAAATTCAGAAGCAGCATAAGAAGTTGCTAGGGAGAGAGGCTGTAGCCCCAAAGAAGATCAGGACTGAGACAATATGAGCTGCTGAACTCAAGGCCATAGTAGTTAGTCAGTTATTCAGTAAGCATTTATTAATCATCTCCTATGTTCGAGGTACTGTGCTAAGCTCTAGGGATACAAAAAAAGGAAAAAGACAGTTCCTGCCCTCAAGGACTAAAAATCTAATGGGGGAGAAGCAACGAAATATGTACAAATAAACTGTATACAGGATGGGGAATAATTAACAGAGAAAAGGCATTCGAATTAAGAGGGGTTTGGAAAGGCTTCCTGTGGAAAATGGAATTTTAGTTGGGACCTGAATGAAACCAGTGAAGCCAGGAAATGGTGATGAACTGGGAGAGCTTTTCAGGCATGGGAGACAGCCAGAGAAAATGTCTGGAATTGAGAGATGGAGTGTCTTGTTCGTGGAACAGCCAGGAAGCCAGTGTTACTATATTTATTGAAGAATAGGTGATGGGAGTTAGGTGTAAAAAGACTAGAGAGGGTATAAATTATTTTGTATTTGATGCTAGAGGTGATAGGGAGCTACTGCAGTTGATTTAGTAGGAGAGTGACATGATTGGCCTAGTGCATTAGGACAGAGGTGTCAAACGTGCAGAGTGGGCCATGTGCGGCCCACAATACTCCTGAGTGGGGCTGAGTTAGATTAAAATATTATTCAGATATATTTAATAAAATACAATAAAACATAGATAATGTCATATTTTAAAATTAAGCCTACAAGTGGTCCATGGGGATCCTTCTTTATGGATTAATGGCCTCTACTTTTATTTCATTTTGACCTCGCTGCTTTAGGAAAGTTACTTTAGTGGCTGAATAGAGGATGGACAGGAGTGGGGAGGGACTTGAGGCAGGCCAACCCACCAGCATGTTATTGCAATAGTCCACTTGTGAGGTCCGCACCAGGGTGGTAGCAGTGTCAGAGGAGAGAGAAGAGGCATGCATGAGAAATGTTACAAAAGTCAAATCGATAGGCCTTGATGACATATTTGATATTGGGGTGAGAGATAGCAAGGAGTCATGGATAACATCCAGGTTGTGAACCTGAAGTACTGGAAGGATGTAGTTGCCCTCTACAGTAAAAAGAATGGTAGAAAGAAGTCACAGTTTAAGGGGAAAATGATGAGTTAAATTTTGGACAAAGTGAATTTAAGATATCTTCTAGACACTGAGTTTGAGATATTTGAAAGGCAGTTGGATATGGCAGATTAGAGGTCAGTAGAGAGAATGAGGTGAGATAGGGAGATTTGAGAACATCAGCATGGAGATGATAGTGGCCTTTTCCACATAAATTCCATGTAAATGCTTTGCTTGCCATTGTAGTACTGTGACACTTCTGGCAGATGCAGAGATTTGTGAAAATACCAGTTATGCCTGTGTAGAAAACCTTCATCAAAAAGAAAATAATTGCATATTATTGGACAAACTGAATGCTAACTAACATAATGGCCCAGGTACAGTTGTCAGATTGTTCCTATGGGATCAGTATAATTATCCAACAAGGCATCTCAAATTCCTTAAAATATTTTTCACATGTTTAATAGGTTTCATTCACAACATGCCAGAATTAGAATATCCATCTAAGCAAAATCGAAGAGGAAAAAGTAACTCTAGTTCTGGGTCACTTGACCCATCCAATTGTATGTTTCTCTTGTTTTGCCTAGGCCAAAACTTTGTGTACCACATTTGGTGGGGAGGTGCAGCAAATAGCAATGTTGTGATCAAATCTCTTTTGTGTATCCGGGACCCTCCAAGGAGGGATTGAGTTTTCTCTATATAGGAGTCAATTTAGAGGATTGTTAGCAAAACAGGGTCATCTCTTATAGAAAGTATACTTACTAATATAAATAAATTTTCTGAGCTGGTGATCCTCAATGTTGTGTCACAAATGGCCAGTATGCTGAAGAAATTCAGCCAAAATCTGACTTGAGTTTATGATATAAAATCTAGCTTCTATTTTCCTTCCTGTCTTCTCCCTTTTCTCTGTCTCCTTCCCCTTTCTCCCTTCTCAACTCTTCTTCTTTTTCCGATCTTCTATTCCCATGTTCTTCTTCCCTTAATTCCCTCTTTTCTTCCTTCTCTCTCTCCTCACACTTTGCTCTTTTTTCTCTCCTCTCTTCCCTCCTTCCCTTTCTTCATATTCCCCCTAACTTCTTTCCCTCTTTCCTCTTTCCCTTCTTCCTCCTTGCTCACTCCTTTCTTCTTCACTCCCCCCATCATTTGCTTCTTACCTGTTTCCTCCTCCACATTATTTTCCTATTTCTCCTTCCTCCTTCCTGTATCTTCCTCTTTCCCTTTTTCTTCCCCTTCCCTTCCCCTGCCTCCTCTTCTAGCATATCACTCCTCCTTTTTGTTCCTAATTCCTTCTTGCTTACCTTTACCCTCCATCGATTTTCACCTCTTTCCTCTCCCCTGTTCCTCTTCTGTCTCCTTTGCTATGACTGAAAAGGAGCCCAGACTTGTAGTAATGAAAGGCGGTAGGTTTTCCTGTTATCTTTGGATTAGGTGACTACCGATGCCTTCCCAGTGCTGAGAGCGTAATAGTAGCTAGCCATATGACCCAGATGAAGACCTTTGCCCTGAAAGAAGGAATTTATTTCTTCAATTCCATGACCCAACTCTAAGGTTCCTTTCAGTTCTTATTGTTTGTATCACCATAACTAGATCATTTCTAAGGATCTTTCCAACTAACTAAATCTTATGATCCCTGCCCTGCCTCCACGCAAAGAATTTTCACTACTATATCTATTACCAATGTGATCAACATGGTCATCTTGGTAATTAGGCCAGCAGCTGTTGTCCATTGCCCCTATTATTACTTTTTTTTTCACCAACCCCATTTATTGCTGCTATGGTCACCATTGCCACCAGATGGTAATTTAAAAATTGAGACGCATAATTTAATCAATTAAAAGGGTTCCATGTAGAAACAAACATAATAGCACCAACGAAATCGAATTGAATAATTCCTAGTTAGAATTTGTGTTAGAAACAAATTTGTTAGTTTGGAAGGAAAACAAAATGAAATAGATTACCCCGATTTAGTTAACATTATAGACATATAAGTAATTCTATAATTAGATTTCATTATTAATAAACATTTTACATATGATTGAATTCTGTTATTCATGTGTCCAGGTCTCTTTAAATCAAGTTATAATAAAACGATGAATTATTCTAGAAGTCATCTGGATACATTAACATAGAAATTAGCAAAACACCTTCAGTGGTTGGGTAAAAATTAAGGTAGTGGGGCAGAATGTTAGGGAAATGGAGCATTCTAAAAATGGAATAAGAATTTTTAAAAGTTAGATTGAACTGCACTGATTTCCTCCAAAGAGTAGTAGCAAATAGGAGTTATCTCCTCGTCAGATAGTAATTACATAGTGCCATGTATAATGCCATAACCCTATCCACTCTCAATGCTTGATAATTCTATATTTTTCTACTATATGCAACACTATGGACGTTGTATTTGATGTAATTTTTTCTGGCAATGGACATCTATTTATTTCCTTATTGCCTAGTCCTATGTCTACCTTGGTAGAAAGTAGAGGATAAGCTTTAGAAAACTTGGGAAACATATTTGTTCCATGTTGGACAAAATACCTAATTCTGTACAAGGTTTATTTTTGTTCCACAGGGGGTTGAAATGTTATAAGGAACGTGGAAATAAATATGGAAGAGAATTCTTGCTCCCCTGCCCTTTGGAAATAGTATTTAGGAATTAAAGAAAGAGATTATCATAGATTCATAGGATTCCTGTCTCCATGTGTTTTGCTTATATAAAATAGGAGAGTCATGAAAAAGAAAAATCTGGGGGTTTTGATGAATGGAAAACTCAAAATACAATGGTATGATATTGTAGTCAAAAAGCATCTGTTTTCCTAAGGTGCATTGAAGGAAGTAGGGTCCAAAGGGAGGGAAGTGATAATCCTACTGTTCTGTACCATGCCATTTTCACATCATGCCAACTCCATTTGGGCTGTCATCTCTATCTCTTCCCCACTGAATCCTTAGATTCTGCCCCATGGAGCTATGCAGACCTTATCTTTCCCAGATCTAAGCCTCTACATAATGGGAGGCCATTTCTGTGCTATGCTTCCTTGTGAGTACCCCTTCTCCTTCCCTGATCCCCTTAATGTGCTGTCCTTCCCATTTGAATATGAACTTCCTGAGAGAAAAGAGTGTTTTGCTTGTATTTGTACCCTAAACACTTGGCACTGTGCCTGTCAGATAGTAAGTACTTAATAAATACTTTTCCTACCTTTAGATGTAATACTTATTGTATTATATCCAAATATGTATGCTACATTTTTCTAGTGAACATTGACAAATGGGAGTGTGTCTGGAGGAAGGCAACGAGGATGGTGAGGAGACCATGCTGCCTTCAAGTATTTGAAGGGCTGTTATATGGAAGAAGAATTATACCTGTTCTTTTTGGTCCCATAGGGTAACACTAGGAGCAGTTGGAAGTTTTGGAGAAATAGGCTTCAACTTAAAATAACAATAAATTACCTAAAAATTGGTGCTATCCAAAAATACAACGGAACTGAGACTGAATGATCCCTTACTGATAATGTTGCATTTGAGACTTTTGTTTGGCAAAGGCAGGGGGAGAGTTTCTATTCTTCCTTCTATTATTGAGGCTTGTTATTCATTCCTTTGGACCTGGGGTGGCCGCTTCCAAACTTACCTGAATACTATCCTTTTTCCAAAGTACAGCTCATGTGACACCTGCTCTGGGAAACTTTGTGTGTTAGTGAATTCTAGCCCTGATTGCCTAGACCCTTCAATTCACACATCCACGAGTTATATTTGGATACTATTGCCTTTTTATGCCTATATTTAATTTGCTTGTTTTCCCTTAGACCCTCTAACATTAGTTATTTTCCTATTTTGTCATATTTAGTAATCTGATGGGTATAAGATAGAACTTCATGGTCACTTTAATTTCCTTTTTTCTAATTTTTTTTGTGATCAGAAGCATTTTTTTCATATGGCTATTGATTGATTGATCAGTATTTCTAGTTTTCTGCATTTGTATTGACATTTAAAGTACCAGTACAATATCCCAATACATGATCAGTGTTTGTAAAGGTGCCGTCCATGGCGTGGCAGTATGTGAACTCATTCTTGTTCCCATTCAATAATTGTCAGAGTTGTACTATCACTATTTTTTCCTGAAGCTCTATTTAGGTCCTTAATCTCTTTCTTATTTATCTTTTGCTCAGATATTTCCACGTGTGGAAGTGTAAAGGTACTGTAATGTCCCCCACTTTTATAATTTTACTATATTTTTCTCCTTGGATTTTGATTTTTTTATCCTTTAAGTATTTAGATACTGTGCTGTTTAGTGCATATATATTGTGTTAATATTGATTTGATATCAACAATGCTTTTAAGCATACCATAATTTCCTTGTTTATCTCTTTTCATCATATCAATTTTTACTGAAGCCTTATATGAAATCAATTGCTAGTCTTACTTTTGGGAGTTCACCTGAAATTTAATAGACTCAGCTTCAGCTCCTCATTTTAAGTCTTTGTGGATTTTTATGTTTGAAATATGTTTCTAATAATCAAAGTAGTGTCACATTCTGCTTTCTAATCCATATAACTATCTTGTTCTCTTTTATGGGTGAGTTCAGCACATTTTTGTTCATAGTTAGGATTGTTAATTATTTCCCTCTCTCCTGTATTCTTGTATGTTTTCCTGTCTCCACCTCTCTCTCTCTCTCTTTATAAATAAAAAGATAAGAAAATAATTTGCTTAACAGTGATTATCAATAAATGAAGCAGCCTGTTTTGCCATGTTTTAGATCTTTTCTTCCCCTTGCCCCATCTCTTATCATAGTTTGGGTTTGTTTAGTTTTTCTCCCTCTCCTTAATACCCTCTATGTGCTCCCCCATCCAGCATTGGAGTTTGTTTCACTTATGACTATTCCTTCACCTATCCTGTCATAAGCACCCCTCTCCTTGTCTCTTTGTTTGATACATATCTAGAAACTATGTGATTCTAAACACTTGTACAGGAGTAGGAGATCTTTCATACTTTTCTTTATTTCATGGGTTACCATAGCCAAAAACAAATGGATGGCTGATGGGTGGCATGCCTCTCTGTACTTAGCTGAGCTGGGCCTTGCAAAAAGCAGACACTCTCTTGCTAGGACTGCACTTGAATCCTTTCCAGCATTGGAGAGCCTGCCAGAGATTACACTCTACTGGCATAGTCTTTGAGAACCCAGGGTCATTTCGGTGTCATGATGAAGCTAGGGAATATATACTAATATAATTATGCCCTCATAGAACATAAAGCCTTCTTTGTGGAGATAAAATTTGATTTGATTCCTAAAGAGAGCAGCAGAGAGGAAAGATGAGATCATTGTAGATGGGAATAGTGTTTTATACAAGTGCTAAAGCTTTCTAAGATTTAAAATAAAATTTTTCACAATAAGAATTGTTCTAATAGACTTTTTAATTTTTCAAGAATGAAGCAAAAGTTCAGGAAGGAAAAAATAAAAATATCAAATTACTTCTCAATTGGTAAAAATAGATGCTCCAAAACTATACACTTTAGTATACATAATGTTACAGGCATTCTCAGTGCTGCTAAGATTATTGGGAATTCAGTTTTTAGAAGCTCCCCATAACTGAGATATTATGTTATTAATGTGGTGTACAGAGGGGGTTTTCAATAACTCCATGGGAAGGAAAAACTTCAGTAGATGTTTTTCTCTTGCTGTTCAAGCAGAAGTGTTATCACATTAATATAGTTAATTTGAATTCCAGATTAATTATGACAATTTTAGATTATGAAAGGACTCTGGCTGGCTGTGTGGGTATTAAGATTACTGTGTGGGTTGAGACTCATTAGTTGATTGTTACAAAAATACTGCAAAGAACATTTTGAGAAGTAACGACACTTCCAAAAAAATGAAGCTTCTCTTCAGAGGAAGTGTGGCCTAGTGGAAGAGACATAAAAATAGAAAAAAGAAATCCTGAGTTTTCCTCTTCTCAGTACTACTGGTTCTGTACAACTATAGGCAAGTCATTTAACCTCTTCCTCCCTCACAGCTTTCCTCACTGGAGAGTGCAACTTAAACATGTTTCAGACATTGCAGAGAATCATTCATTAATAAGACAAGAAAATCTTGAATTTTTTAACGTTCTAATCCAAATCTGTTATTTCATCAGTGTAAGGAACTCCCCATGGAGGGAACTCCCTCTGCCAATGCAGATCAGCACCTGCCACTACAGTTTTAAGTCTTGGAGAATGACCTGGGTACTGAGAGGATGAGTGACTTTGCTGTCGGCCATATACCCACTATGTGTCAGTAGTTCACCTAGAACCCAGGTCTTCATCACTGCAAGACCGACAAGCCTCTCCTCAACCAGGTTTCTTTGTTGAATACCTACCAAAAATTATCCTGAGCCTCTCTGGCCCCCAGCAATACCCCCTAAAATTAAAATGGAGCATCTTCCACATCTATATCAGCTATTTGTGGAACTCCTTCCTTTTTATTCATGATTAGGCTTGGAGGGAGAAAGCAGATGCAGGAAATCCAGGTGAGTTACTGTGAAATAGTCTTGTGTCCACCCTACTACAAGTCTGTGACAACTATGCTATCTACTAGTTCTAGTCCTTAACACAGAGGTACCCTTTTGTATGTCTAATTTAAATTCCAAATTATAAAACAGATGGGCCCCAAAACAATGGGCAGCGAAGATTTACAGTATATAGAATATATTAAGGGAGCATATTACTGAACAATGAGCTCTGTCATCAACCTTTTGTGAGTTGATTGGCTATTTTGTAAAGCAAGAGAGTTTCCTTTTGTAGACATAAGTTGTGGAGTTTTAGATTTGTTTAAAGGAGGATATTTTTGTGTTACAATATTATTGCTACTACCACTACTAGTACTTTGACTAGCTCACATTTATATGGCAGGTTAAGGTATACAAAGAGCTTTTCTTTATATCATTTCATTTAACCCTTGTGTTTTAGTGTGTTGTTCATAAGGAGTCAGCAAAGCTAGTGCCATCCTAGGCTACAATGAGAATGGTGCGGTGTCCAGATCAAAGGAGGTGACGGTCCTGCTAGATACTGCACAGCTCAGAAGACAGAGGCCAGAGTAATGTTGTTCATTCCTGGGCATCTCATTTCCCCTACTCAGAGATTCAGAATCTCTGTTTGGAGGGACCTTAGAACATAGCTATTGAGTCCAATCAGGAATCCTCCCTCTACAATATCCCCAACCAATGGTTCTTCCAGTATAGCATGATCCACAACATTTAGCACAATGCCTGGCACATAGTATGCACTTAATAAATATTTATTGACTGATTGAATACATTACTTCATGGGGCACTTTAAGAAGGATGTTAATAAGCTGAAGCACATGAAGAAGAGGGAGGTGAGGATGGCAAGGAGGCTGGAGATCATGACATATAAACATCAATGGAAGAAAGTAAAGACGTTTAGCCTTTAGGAAAACAAAACAAAATAAAATGCAATGTAGTGATGAGAGTCGTGTGCAAGCATTTGAAGACCTTCCATATGGAAGAGAACTTAACAACTGTTTTGGTTCACCTGGGAAGCCAGAACTAGGCACAATATTCTTAAGTTGGAAAGAGGCAAGATGGAAATTTAAAGAATCCACTGATCACTACTTGAAAGAGATCCTAAAATGAAAACTCCCAGGAATGTCCAAATTTCAGAGCTCCCAGGTCGAAGAGAAAACACTTCAGGCAGCCAGAAAGAAACAATTCAAATATCATGGAGCCACAGTCAGGATCATACAAGATTTAGTAGCTTTCACACTAAAAAAGCAGAGGGCTTGGAATATGATATTCTGGAAGGCACATGAGCTATCCTAGCTGATAGGATTACAACTAAGAATCACTTGCCCAGAAAAAAACTGAGTGTAATCCTTCAGGGGGACAACGGATATTTAATGAAATAGAGTATTTTTAAGGATTCTTAATGAAAAGGCCAGCCCTGAATAGGAAATTTGACTTTTATACTAACATCTAAATTGGTTCAAAAATGCAAATTATATATACATACTCAATTGGTAATAGAAATCTATACTATCCAATAGGAAGTAGGAGTGGAAGGGGATGAGAGAAAGGGAGGATGATAAAAGGGAGGGCACATAAAAGAAGGCAGTGGTCAGAAACCTAACAGAAACTTTAAAGGAGGGATAGGATAAAAAGAGAGAGATAAGGATAAATCAAAGAGAATAGGATTGGGGGAACTGCACAGTTAGTAATCATAACTGTGAATGTGAATTGGATGATCTCACCCATATTATGGAAGCAGATAGCAGAGTGGATCAGAAAACAGAATCCAGAAATATATTTACAGGAAACACACTTGAAACACAGAGACAAACACAGAGTTAAAATGAAAGGCTGGAGTATAATCTATTATGCTTCAGCTGAAGTTAAAAAGATAGGGGTAGCAATCATGATCTCAGACAAAGAAAAAGCCAAAACAGACCTAATTAAAATCTGGCCTCAGACACTTACTAGCTGTGTGACCCTGGGCAAGTCACTTAATCATGATTGCCTCTGAAAGAAAGGAAGGAAGGAAGGAAGAAAGAAGGAAGGAAAGAAGTCAAGAAGATGAATAGAATCTTAATAAAGTTAGATATGATAGACCTCTGGAGAAAACTGAATGGGAATAGAAAGGAATAAAACTTTTCTTCTGCTGTCCATGACACCTTCACCAAAATTGACTTTGAATTTGGGCATAAAAACTCACAGCCAAATGCAGAAAAACAGAAATATTATATGCATTCTTTTCAAACTATAATATTATAAAATCACATTTCATAAAGGGCCATGGAAGCATAGATTAAAAGCTAATTGGAAACTAAATAAGTGGATCAAAGAACAAATCATAGAAACAATCAATAATTTCTTTAAAGGTAATTAAAACAATAAGACAACATGCCAAAATTTGTGGGATGCAGCCAAAGCAGTACTTAGGAGAAAATGTAAATCTCTAAACACATATATTGATAAAAGAGAGAGATCAATATACTTGGCATGTAACTTTAAAAAACCTAGAAAAATAAAAAGTTTAAAAATCCCTTATTAAATACCAAAATAGAAATCCTGAAAATCAAAGGAGAGATGAATAAAATTGAAAGTTTAAAAAAATTGAAAAATAAATGAAACTAGGAGCTGGTTTTATGCAAAAAAAATAAAATAGACAAACTAATTGTTAATTTTATTTAAAATAAACAAATTGCTATTATCAAAAATTAAAAGAGTGAATATACCATCAACAAAGATGACATTAAAGAAATTATTAGGAGTTATTTCACAGAATTAAATGTTAGAAAAACTGACAATCTAAGCGAAATGGATGAATGTTTACACAAATATAAATTGCTCAGATTAACAGGAGAGGAAATAGAATACTTAAATTACTCTAGCTCAGAAAAGAAATTGAACAATTTATCAATAAACTCCCTAAGAAAAAAAAATCCTCAGGATCAGTTGGATTCACAAGCAAATTCTACCAAAAATGTAAGAAATAATTAACCCTAATATAAATAATATAGTGTAAACTGTTTGGAAAAAATAGGTAAAGAAAAAGCCATACCAAATTCCTTTTATGACAGAAATATGAGCTCAATACCTAAAGTAGGGAGAGCAAAAACAAAGAAAACTATTGGCCAATGTCATTAATTAAAATAGATGCTATTTTTAAAAAAAATAAAAACTAGCAAGCAGATAATAGCAATATATCAGAAAGAGAACCCATTATGACCAGGTAAGATTTATACCAGGAATGTAGGGTTGATTCAATATTAGGAAAACTGTCAACATAATTGACCATATCAATAACAATAAAAATCATATGATCATATCAATAGCTGCAGAAAAAAAAACCTTTCATAAAATATAACTACCATTTCTATTAAAACACTAGAAAGCATAGGAATAAATAGAGCTTTCCTTAAAATGAAAAGTAGTTTCTATATAAAACTATCAGTAAGCATTATCTGTAATAGGGATAAGCTAGAAGCCTTCCTATCAGGGATGAAGCAAGGATGCCCATTATCACCATTATTATTCAGTATTGTACTAGAAATGCTACCTAGAGCAATAAAATAAGAAAAAATGAAGGAATTAGAATAGGCAATGAGGAACCAGAACTATCACTCTTTGCAGATGATATGATGGTACGCTTAGAGAATCCTAGAGAATCAAATAAAAACTTAGTTGAAACAATTGACAACTTCAGCAAAGTTGCAGAATATAAAATAAACCAACATAAACCATCAGGATTTCTATAAACTACCAACAAAACCCAGCAGGAAGATATAGAAAGAGAAATTCCATTTAAAATAACTGTGGAGAGAGGATTCTAGGAAGATGGTGGAGTAGATCAGAAAACTTTCTGCTCTCCTAATGTCTTCCACAAAAAAAGACAGAACATCGCCTCAGAGGGAACGTAGAGCAGTGGCAATAAAAAAAATCAGGGTGAAGAAGTGGTTCTTAAGACAACTTGAGAAGACTGACCTTGGCCTGAGTAAAGTGCAAACAATTCCAGGCCAACTCTGCAAAATCAGCAAACAAGCTCTGGAAGCACCTGGGATTGGGAGGCAGCCTCAGCCTTAGAAACTGTCATCACATTGAAAATTTGGGGCAGGGGGGTGGGGTCTGATGACTGAGTAGAAGAAAATTGAAGTGCCTTCCACTGTTGAAGGATGCCAAGCACGGCTGTGCTGACCAGACACATCCCAGGCTGGACTGCTGTTGTAGGGGAGAAGGAGCTAGCACACACCTGGTGAGTGCAGTAGTAGAGGGGCAGGGACCCTGACGGCTGTGGGCACTTGCAGGTGAACAGAGTCTCTGGTTTCAGTTCCAGGGCAGAGAGGACTGATGTAGTTTGCAGCTACCTGAGAGACCTCAGGGAGAAAGATCATTTGCAGGACTGTGTGGTTGGGGGCACTGGCCATGGCTTAAGAGTGGAGAGAAGAGCCCAAAGTTGAGCCCTGGGACAAACCTCAAAAAGTAAATGTAGGAAGCACCTGAGACTAGGGGCATCATTCCACATACCTCAGGATTAGAATTTGATTACACTAATAGGTGCTAAAAACAAAAATAATAAATAAATAAATGAACGAACAAATGAATGAATGAATGAATGAGTAAGCAAAAGAGAAAGAATACAACCATAGATAGATACTATAGGGATAGAGAAGATCTGGGTTCATATTCAGAAGAAGATAATGGAGCTAAAAAAAGCCCCTCCTTTTTCAATGACAAGCATCAAATGGTCCCAAGCACAAAAAGAGTTCCTGGAAAAACTTTAAAAAGACTTTAAAAATCAAATAGGAGAGAGCAAGGAAAAATTAGAAAAAGGAGCCATCCAAGAAAATTATGAAAAGAAAGTCAACCAACTGGAAGTAGAGAATCAAAAACTTAAGGAGGAAAATAATTCCTTGAAAATTAGAGTTGGGCAAAGGGAAGCTAATAGCATTCTAAGACACCAAGAAATATTAAAACAAAATCAAGAGAATAAAAAAAAATAGTAGACAATGCAAAATACCCCATCAGAAAAAAATAACTAATCTGGAGAACAGATTGAGGAGAAATAATACAAGAATAGTTGGACTATCTGAAAATTATGATAAAAAGAATCTTGATATAATATTGCTAGAAATTATCAAGGAAAATTGCCCTTAAATTCTAGAACAAGAAGGCAAAGCAGAAATAGAAAAAAAATCCACCGATCATCCCCTGAAGGAGATCCCAGGAAGAAAACTTACAAGAATATCATAGCCAAGTTTCAAAGCTCCCAGGTTAAGGAGAAAATATTGGAAACAACAAGGAAAAAACAGTTTAAATATCATGGAGCTATAATAGGGATTACATAAGAGCTAGCAACTACTATGTTGAAGGACTGTAGATCTTAGAATAATATATTTGGAAAAGCAAAAAAAGCTGGGGCTATGACCAAGTGTAACCTACCGTGCAACATTAAGTATAATCCTGAATGAAAAAAAGACATTTAATGAACTGAAAGACTTTCAGGTAGTTGCAACAAAAACAGCAGAACTTAAGGGAAAATTTGACATAGGACATCCAGTAGAAATATACGGTAAACCATTAAAGACCAATTACAAGGGACTCAATAAGGTCAAATTGTGTATTTTTTATATGTGAATATGTCAATATTTTTATGAATGTCATTATTTGGGTAGTTTGAAAGAAAGACTTGGGCTGAGCCTTTATATGACGGGGTGATTCTAAAAAATAAAACTGTGTAAGGAGACATGAAAAGGAGTACATATATCTCATACAAATGATAATTTGCTTTGATATTCTGAGTCTTTAATTTTTCCAAATGAATTTTGTTATTTTTTAAATTAAGTTCTCTAAAGTATTCCCTTGGTAATTTTAGTGATACAGCATTATGAATTAATTTCAGTAACGTTGTTATTTTTATTACATTGACACATACTAGCTATGAGCACTGCAAGCTACTTAGGTTGTTTATTTATTTAAAGAGCACTTTGTAATTGAATTTATACAAGTCTTTTATGTGTTGCAGAAGGTTGATCCCCAGATTTTTTTTTTTGCATTTTGTAGTACTTTTTAGGAATAGGATTTCCCTGCCCATTATTCCTTCTTATATTTTGTTACCATTATGCATAAATGCTGTTGATTTTTGAGGATTTATTTTGAAGCCTACAACTTTGCTGACGTTATTAATTGTCTTGATATCTGTGATGATGCCCTGGGGTTTTCCAAGTAAACTATCATATCATTAGCATACAGGAACAGTTGCATCTCCTCTTTATCTAGCTTTATTCTTTTCTCTTGTATTATTTTTATTGCTAGCATTTATAGTTATATTGAATATAGTGGGGAGACTGAAGATCCTTATTTCAATCCCATATTTATTGGAAAAAGTTCTAGTGTATCCTCATTGCGTATGATGCTTGCTTTTGGTTTTAGATAGATGCTGTTTGTGATATTTTAAAAAAAGATCTGACTATGCATATACTTTGTAGAGATTTTTACCATAAAATATTTTGTATTTTTTTCAAAGACTTGATAATCAAAGGAAATGATGTCAAAGGAGAGGATCGTGAGGGTTTGTATGTTTTGGTTTTTAATATGAATAAGTGTGCCGATTGTTTTTCTAGTGTTGAACCATCCTTACATCCCTAGTATAAATACCACTTTATCATAATGAATGATTTCTTGGATAAATTGTTGTAGTCTGTGTGATAGGATTTTGTGTAAAAATGTTTGAGCCAATGTTCATTAATAATATGGATCTATACTTTTCTTTCTGTGTTTTATCTTTCTATGGTTTAGGTATTACAACTATATTTGTCTTCTGAAAGGATTCTGGTAGAATTCTTTCTCAGTTTTTTTTTATTAACATCTTTAGTTTTCAGCATTAATTTTCACATGCGTTCGAATTACAGATTTTTCTCCCCATTTCCACCCCCCC
>CM053628.1:11045254-11069813 GCA_028646595.1 Phalanger gymnotis
ATTTCTGAAGTATGCTACTAACTGTTTTTAAAAGCTTGATAGAATTCTCCTATGAATACATAAAGACAAGGCGTTGTTTTTTTAAGATCTCTATCTGGTCTTCTGATAGTTTTGGTATTTTATATTTTTCAGATAAGCTCTATTTCTTTTGTGCCCTCAGTTTTGCTACCATCAAACTGTGTATGACATGCTCTGATTATTCTTTTTATTCCTTCTGGTTTTGCTGTGATTTCGCCTTAATCCTTTGCTGTTTTGTTGATTTTCTGCTTTCTTCTTTTTAATGAGATTAGCTAAATGTTTATCAATTTTATTAGTCTTTTTTAAGAGCCAGCTTTTACTTTTCTTCATCATTTCTTTGGGGTTTTTGTTTCCAATTTATCTATTTCCTCTCTAATTTTTAATGTCTCCTCTTTTGTGCTAATTTTAGATGTTTTGTTGATTTAAAAAATTTTTAAATGTATATTCATTTCATTAATCCACTATTTCTATTTTGTTAATCTATAATCATAAGGACATGATTTTATACTAATAACTGCTTTAGCAGCATCCCAGAAATTTTGATGTCGTTTTATCATTATCATTTTATTTTACATAGTTATTGTTTCTATGACTTGTTCTTTGACACACTCATTACAAAAATTTTATTGTTCAAGTTTAAATTTAGGTCTGTATTTTTTTGTTTGTGGCCCCTGAACCACTTTCTACTTTTATTGCTTTGAGATGTATGAAGAATATATTAACTATTTCTGCCTTTTGTGTGTCTTTGCAATGTCTCTGTGATCTAGTACAGCATGGTCAATTTTTGTAAAAGTTCCACGTGGTGTAGAGAAGTATGTATATTCTTTTGCTGTCCTATGTAGAAGATCCCATAAGTCTTTTAACTATAGTTTCTCCAAAAATTAGTTCAGTCCCATATTTTCCCTGTCCTTTGTGTTTCTGTTAGATTTATCTAAAACTAATAGCAGGATATTAAAGTGTACTGTTGTATTGCCTTTTTGAAACTCAGGTAGCACTTCCTTTCCTTTATGAGTTTGGATGCTAAGGCATTTGGAGTATATAAGTTTATTACTGACACTGGTTTATTGTCCTTGGTTCCTTTCAGAA
Source organism: Phalanger gymnotis (assembly GCA_028646595.1). Taxonomy (NCBI): domain Eukaryota; kingdom Metazoa; phylum Chordata; class Mammalia; order Diprotodontia; family Phalangeridae; genus Phalanger; species Phalanger gymnotis. The sequence continues at coordinate 11,046,359 of CM053628.1, forward strand.
TAATGTAATTTCCTTGTTTGTACTTCTTATGTTTTGTCTTGTCTGATAGCATGATGTCAACTCCTTTTGGATTCATTTGAAGCATAGTAATTTATTTTTCTTCCCCTCACTTTTAATTTATATATGTTTTTGTTTGCTAAATGTATTTCTTGTAAGCAACAGATATTAGAATTTTCTTTCTTATCCAAACTGTCAAACTTTTTTATTTTATTGGATTGTTTAGTCTATTTACCTTTAAAATTATGAGAGTTAGGTTTCTTTTCCTCTATCTGTCTCTAAAATTTTGGGGGTGAGTTTTTATTAGTTCTTTTTTCTCTCCTGTTTTTATTGGATTTTATATTTACCCTTCTATTTTTCTTCCCAGTCAAATAGATTCCACCTTCCTGTCCTCACCTTCGGGTAATCCTGTCCTGTCGTTAGGTTGTTTTCTTTTATTTCATTTGTGTACCCCTTTCCAACAGGATTCTTTTCTCTTAATTAGTTATCTTCTCTTTCTATCTACTCTAGACCCTCATTCTCTGGAATTCATGACTCATCTAATTATCTGTCTTTTCTCTTTTCTCTGTATTTTTATGCAACAAAAGCTTCCAAGGTATGTATCCTAAGTTCTCCCCTCTAGGCTTTACTACCAAACCCAAGGACACAACGCAGGCTTACATCAAAACCTGCCCCTACACTTTGGTCCCTTCTCTCTCCTTCCAGTGCCATAGAGACCCTGGCTTGAGGCTGTGGAAGTTTGCTTAGGGCTCAAGAGGCAGCTTGGTCACAGCCCTTCAGGAGCAAAAGCTTTCCAGGGGCTGCAACTCAAAAGCACCAGAGCTTGGGAAAACAGACTCTGAACTCCTGGTGCCAAGTCCAAACACTGAGGAACAGAGGGTATGGGGAAAGTCACCAGGATAAGACACCTTGTGTGTGGAAGGCTATGCAGTACTCTACCAAGCCTGAGGGAAAGAGTAAAACATCCAGCTGGGACAAATTCTGATCATCCCAAAATCACTTTGAGAAGAGGCTGAGCTTCTATGAGATCCAACCCCAAAGGAAACCACAATCAGAGGGGAGACAGTCAGAAAGTAATGGGGAAAAATAAGGGGAATAAAAGACTAAAAGTACCAAAGATTTCTGAAAGAAGAAAACTCAAAGACCTGGAGCACAAACAGATAAATCAACAGAAAAAAAAAAAAACTAACAGAAGGAAATATGGCCTCCAAATATAGTAAATGAGTTCAGGCATCTGTGAATAAATATTGCAATATAAAGGGAAATGAAACAATACCTGATGATACAAGGACTCTATAGAATTTGAGAAGAACACTAATCCCTGAGTGTTTTAAGAGAAATGAGAAATATGAGAGCAGAATTTATGTCTTGCGTAGCAAAAAATCATGAACAGAATAGCAAAACTTAATGGCAAACCTTAGCAAAGAAGCAAACAAACCAAAAGAACAATGCACTGAGAACACAAATACATTAAAGGGAAAGACAACCTAGAAGAACACAAGAAAAAACAATATTGCACTCCTGGGTCTACACACAGGTCAGCTCTGCTTCTGCAGCTTCCTGCCTCCGCAGCTTCCTGCCTCCACCGCTTCCTGCTTCTGCTGTAGTTGTCTTTTGGCTTGCCTTTCCTTGCAACTGAGCCTCTGGCATTCTCAAGCCCCGCCTCAACTACCAGAGACCATTGGTTCCTGAGTTGGCCCCTCTTAAGTCATTGATCTACACCCACACAAGTTTCACACCTGATGGTACTTTGGGCCTGGGGCTTAGCACTTAACAGCTGAAAGTACTTTCACTCAAAGTAAACAAAAGCCATGCTAAGGAGACAATTTTGCTTAACAACACAGCTTCCTATGCAAGTAAAAATTACTGAACTCAAAGACAACATGCAGAGAATGATCTAAGGATCATAGGTCTCCTGGAAGAACAGAGCAGGACCTTAACACTGTAATGAAGGAAATAATATGAGAACTTTTGAATAGAGAAAATGAAATTTTAATTTAAAGACTTCACAGATCATCTCCAGAAAACCAAAAAAAAAAAATCAACAACCACAACAACAAAAAACAAGGCTGCAAACGCTAAGACACATAGTGATTAAATTTATCAATTTGATTCATAAACAACAAATTCTGCAAGCCACTAGGAGAAAGAACTTCAAATACAAAGGAAAAGACATTTGAATCTCAGACTTAAGAACTGGGCTACTACAGTACCCTCCAACTTGATCTCCCTGAATCTAACTGGTCACCGCTCCAATGTATCAGCCCAGCTACTAAAATAATATACTAAAAGCATTAATGTAACCACGTCACTTCTTTCCACATGAAACTCCAGTGACTCTCTATTACCTTTAACATAAAATATCAGCTCCTTTGTTAGACATTAAAGACCTTAACAATCTAACTCCAGCATGTCACTCAGGACTTGGTACACATTGTTGCTCCTTAGAATTCTGTGTTCCAGCCAAACTGTCCTGCATGCTTTCCTTGTTCTCAACTTTCCATCTCTCACTTGTATGTCTTTGTCTAACTTTTCCCCCATGCTTGGATTATTCTCTTTGTTATCTTAATTTCTTGGAATCTCTAGCACCTTTTCAGGTTCAAATCAAATGCCACTTCATATGAGAGGCTTTTACTGATTTTCCAAGCTGCTATCCCACTCCCATGAAATCACTTTGTATTTATTTTGTATAGATCTCATACTTGAGTACATACCTTCCCAGTAGAAAGTAAGCTTCTCCAGGGCAGGGCTCCTCTCATTTCTCTATATTCAGCATCTAGCACAATGCCTACACATACCATGCAAACATTTAAGAATTTCTTATTAATTGATTAAACTCTACTAAAGAAATAGAATTTTGATCTGGAAAGAGAAATTTATTGGGGACTAAGAAGCACCTGAAATGTTGGGGAAATGCTTAACCCAATATAAACATACATATTTATCAAAATGGCTATTTTAAAGATTAATAATATAATTTTAACAGTAACTAAAAATATGAAACATTTCTGACAGGAAAATGGAAATCAGTTATTGCTCATTATGTGTTCTAAGCCCACTGGAAAAAAAACTGGAAGGGTCGCCTGGCAAAAAGAAGAAAGTCCCAATTTCAAATATCATGCCTCCTTCATAAATCAGAAACATAATTTGTTAGACTGTCTCAATTTTAGTTCATAAAATTGTATCACAATGCTAAAAAAATAAAGTTCCTCTAAGAGAATTGGGAAAGAAATCTAGAAGGAAGGAGAACTAGGAAACATGCAGAGATATCCATCCTTTTGACTGCTCGTAATCTCTTCCTGCAGTGAACCCCAGAGGAAACAAGATTGATTTGTCTTGACTTAAATCACACATTTATGTAGGGCAAACTGGTGCATGTAACTCTGCATTCTCATTCTTCTTTGCCACATGGAATAGAAATGATTAAGAAGAAAAACAATCATAATTCTTAGAGAACTCACTTTCATTTTATACTAAATGAGTTTAAGGTACGTTTAGAAGAGAGGCAGATGATGATGCATTCTGTAATGTGTCCTTTTTTAAAAGCAGATCAATTACCTTTTTAATAGACTTTTTTTTTAAAATGCCTTACATAATGTGGTATCAGTAGTAGTAGGGATTTCAGAATCATAGAATTTTGAAATCTCAGAATTCAGAGACCTCTAAAGTCACCTAATCCAACCCACAATGAATGTGGAATTCCATCAACATCTCTGGCAAATGGTCATCCAACCTCTTTGTGAAGATCTCCATTGAAGGGGAACACACTACCTCCTGAGGCAATGAGTTGTACTTTTAGACAATTATGAAATTTCTAATTATACTTTGCCCATATCAGTTTCTCTGCACCCTCTACTCATTGCTTCTAGATCTTAGGTAATCAAATATAATATTTATTTCCTTTCTATATTGAAGTTCCTTCAAATTCTTGAAATCACCTTTTCATTTCCCCCATAAACTTTCTTGTCTCTATGTTGGACATGGCTAGGTACTTCAGCATATCAGTGTGTGTCCTGGATTTTAGTTCCTTTGCCATCTTTATTGCTGCCATATGAGCTCATTCTAAATCATCAATCTCTTTCTGAAATATGATACCCAGAAGTGAATTTCATTTCAAATTGAGATGGCAGTGTGGATCAATGAAAGAGATGTCAATTTACATATATGACTTTGGGCAACTCATTTATCTTCTTTGGGCCTCAGTTTCCTCATCTCTAAATTAAGAGGGTTAGATTCTCTAGATTAAGAGGGGTAGTTCTCTAAGGTCTCTTCCAGCTATAAATCTATGATCCTATATTTTGCCTATCTGGGACAGACAATGGTGAAGCTATCATCTCCTCTCCTCTCTTAATATAGCCTACAATCACGTTAGCTGTTTTGACTGCCCTGGGGGCAGTGGAGGTGGAGCAGTTGTGTTGTTAAGCAAAATTGTCTCCTTAGCATGGCTTTTGTTTACTTTGAGTGAAAGTACTTTCAGCTGTTAAGTGCTAAGCCCCAGGCCCAAAGCCCTATCAGGTGTGAAACCTGTGTGGGTGTAGATCAATGACTTAAGAGGGGCCAACTCAGGAACCAATGGTCTCTGGTAGTTGAGGCGGGGCTTGAGAATGCCAGAAGCTGGCTGAGAGGAAAGGTGAGCCAAGAGACAACTACAGCGGAAGCAGGAAGTGGTGGAAGCAGGAAGCTGCAGAGGCAGGAAGCTGCGGAAGCAGAGCTGACTCGTGTGTAGACCCAGGAGTGCGAGCAAGGACTTGAGGCCAGTAAATATGATTTGGCTAAATACTATCTTATTTTTCTGTGGCCTCCTGGTTACTCTTGTGAGGCGGGCTTTCTGGGCCTGGAGTCTTTTTGTCAAGATGTCAGAATGGGGAGGCTGGTTCACGGATCAGCTGCGGTGGGGCCTAAATAAATTTTTTGTTGTTTTCTACTTAGAGAATCTCTCATACCTTGCGATTTCAAACCATTCAAACATATACATGATTATATTTGAGATTATAAATTCGGCCTTCCTACTACAGCAGTGTGGGGGCTGCAGCAGCAGGAAGCTCCTGTGCCTGCTTCCAGAGCTCCAGATGAGGTTGCTTCTGGCCCCAGGCCCACCTTGTGGGAAGAGTCAAGCAGGCTGATCAGAGCGGAGTTCAGGGAGCACTTTGCTGGCACAGAGGCAGAGTTCTCTTGCTTTGTCCTGCTTGGATCTGGATTGCGGTCCTGGTTGGTGATTCTTGGGGGAGGAGGAGCACTGATGTGGCAGAGCTTGCTGTGTAGAGGTAGCTCTGAAAACAGCAATGCAATGTCCCTGAAGCTTGGGACAAAGCACTCATCATTCTGGAGGTAGTCATACCCTGACAAAAACCTGAAGGGTCAAGTAGTTGGTTGGGAACTCTGTGCAGCCCAAGACTCGGACTATTGAATCTTTTTTTGGCGACAAAAAAGATCAAAACATACAGCCAGAAGAAGTCAACAAAGTCAAAGTGCCCACATCAAAAGCCTCCAAGAAAAATGTGAATTGGTCTCAGGCCGTGGAAGAACTCAAAAAGGATTTGGAAAGGCAAGTAAGAGAAATAGAGAAACAATTGGGTAGAGAAAAGAGAGTGATGCATGAAAATCATGAAAAACAAGTCAATGACTTGCTAAAGGAGAGCCAAGAAATACTGAAGAAAATAACACCTTAAAAATAGACTAACCCAAACGGCAAACGAGCTCCAAAAAGCCAATGAGGAGAAGAATGCCTTAAAAGGTAGAATTAGCCAAATGGAAAAGGAGGTCCAAAAGACCACTAAAGAAAATACTACCTTAAAAATTAGAATGGAGCAAGTAGAAGCTAGTGACTTTATGAGAAATCAAGAAATTATGAAACAGAACCAAATAATGAAAAAAAATGGAAGACAATGTGAAATATCTCATTGGAAAAACGCCTGACCTGGAAAATAGATCTAGGAGAGATAACTTAAAAATTATTGGACTACCTGATAGCCATGATCGAAAAGAGCCTACACATCATCTTTCAAGAAATTATCAAGGAAAACTGCCCTGATTTTCTAGAACCAGAGGGTGAAATGGAAATTGAAAGAATCCACCAATCGCCTCTTGAAAAAGTTCCCAAGAAGAAAACTCTTAGGAATATTATAGCCAAATTCCAGAGTTCCCAGATCAAGGGGAAAATATTGCAAGCAGCCAGAAAGAAACAATTTGAGAATTGTGGAAACATAATCAGGATAACACGAGATCTAGCAGGTTCTGCGTTAAGGGATCGAAGGGCTTGGAATATGATATTCCGAAGATCAAAGAAGCTGAGATTAAAACCAAGAGTCACCTACCCAGCAAAGGTGAGTATAACACTCCAGGACAAAATATGGATTTTCAATAAAATAGAGGACTTTTGAGCATTCTAAAAAAAAAGACCAGAGCTGAAGAGAAAATTTGACTTTCAAAAACAAGAATCAAGAGAAGCATGAAAAGGTAAACAAGAAAGATAAATCATAAGGGACTTACTAAAGTTGAACTGTTTTTGGTTACATTCCTACATGGAAAGATGATATTTGTAACTCACAAAACCAAGGATAAGGGTGGTTAAAGGGAATATACATATATATAGACAGAGGGCACAGGGTGAGTTGAATATGAATGGATGATATCTAAAAATAAATAAATACAATTAAGGGGTGAGAGAGAAATATATTGGGATAAGGAGAAAGGGACAGATAGAATAGGATAAATTATCTCACATAAAAGTGGCAAGCAAAAGCAGTTCTACTGGAAGGGAAGAGGGGGCAGGTGAAAGGGAATGAATGAATCTTGCTCCTATCAGAGTTGACTTAAGGAGGAAATAACCTACACACTCAGTTAGGTATCTTACCCCACAGGAAAGTAGGGGGGAAGGGGATAAGAGAGAGGAGGTGATGGAACGGAGGGCAGAGTGGGGAATGAGGTAATGAAGAGTAAATCCTTTCAAAAAGGGCCAAGGTCAAAGGGATAAAATCGAATAAAGGGGGAAGTATAGGATGGAAGGAAATATAGTTAGTCTTTCACAACATCACTGTTCCTTCTCAAGGAGGGTGGGTGGGGAGGGAAGAAGGGAGAATATTTGGTACATGCAACTGAGAAATAAGATATGCAAGCAATGGGGTATAGAAATGCATCTTGCCCTACAAGAAAGTAAGGGGAAAAGGGATAGGGGGGGTAGGGTGATAGAAGGGAGGGCAGACTGGGGAAAAGGCCAATCACAATATATGCCATCTGGGAGTGGAGGGAAGATAGAAATAGGGAGAAAATTTGCAACTCAAAATCTTGTGGAATCAATGTGGTAAACTAAAAAATATTAAATAAAGAAATAAAGAAGAAAAAACCCACCAACATAATTCAAAATATTTTTCTTAATGAAGTCTCCCAAATATTTGCTTAAAGTTATAGGCTCCACTACTGTAACATTTTGAGAACAAGTGAACTACTCTAACCCCTCATTTTATAGATGAGAAAACTAAGGCCTGAAGAAGTGATGTAATGTGCCCCAAATGACACAGCAAATAACTACCAGATGAATTCTTCAGAATCAATGTTATTACTGAAGCAACAAGAAACCAAGGATAAAATACAAACTTTCACACTTCTTATATTAAATTTCTGTACAACAACTGTTTGGCAGACCTCTTCATACTTAGCAAGGTTCTAAACAACTCCTGCCTACCTGCCATGAAATCCTCGGCACGGCCCCACAGGACTGGTCAGGTCTGTCAAATGATGGACAGGGATCTCTGTGCTGAGGATCTCATGAGAAAAGTGCTTCACATCAGGGTTGTCAAACTCAAATGGAAGTGGATCATTGCCGGTCAGATATTGACTTAGAAAACCACAAATTAACATTATCTATTTTATATCTGTGTATTTCTGTTTATTTTGTTAAACATTTCCTGGTTAAATTTTAATCCAACTCAGGATGCACTCAGAAGTTTTGCAGAGTTTGACACCTCTGGTTCAGTCCCTTGCTATGCACATGGCTGTTACATTAGAACAATGTGAAAAGCATATAAAGAATGCCAAGACTAAATGTAAAGAGGAATTTTCTAATGATCAGATCTATCCAAAAATGGAACAGGTTTCCTTATAAAATGATAAATTTCTCCTTGTACATTTCTACCTTGTGGAAGATATATGGGAGAATTTATTATTTTTGTTGTTATGAATGATAATAGCATTACTATTCACAATAATCTTCTAGTGTTAGTAGTAATAATAATAATGATTTGTATTTCTAGAGTGCCTTCTGTGTTCCAGGTACTCCACTGAGTGCTTTGCAAATGTTATCTCATTTGATTTATGCATCAAGTAGAGTTTGAACTAGATAACCTCTAAGGTTCTTCCAAACTTGAAGATGCTGGAAAATCTATGATTTATGGACCTTCTTTTGGTTCCTTTAGCATGTTCTGAGTATTTTCTCTTTTGTTCTATGGTATCGATGAATGAGGTGCATTTGACTTACAGTGCATATACAGCATAATTTCAGAAGACTTATTGGGCACATTCGGAAACTTCACTGAATTTCTAACTACATTACTTCTCTGATAATTCTGGCTCATTTTTAGACCATTTTTTCTAAATTGTGGATACTTCACTGTTTTTAATAGACACATATTCCTCATTTGAATAATATCTTTCATTATAGTGAAAGATATTACATCCTCTCTTTATGCGATTGTGGGTTGACTTGATTGCTGTGAGATGTCTTTATTTTTCTTCAATAAGAGGTGACATTAATTTTCCCAATCTATGCACCAAAAATGACATTTAATTATATTTAGCCAAAGATTTGATATTCTACAGATATCATTTGCATCTTTACATGAGTTTGTCTTACTCTGGAATGGATAAGACTTTTGAAATATGTATAATAACCTCTCTACTAGTCCAAGAACTATTTCATCTTTTTGATGTTGTTAACCCACGAGCAAAGATGGTAAGTTGAGTATGCCATTTTTCTTGGCATAGGTCTTTCTATGGAAGTTTGCATTATTAGAAAGTCTTTTTGGCATCTATCACATTGGGAAGTAATTTTATGTTTAACTCAAATTGAAATTTATGATTCTTTTGTTGTACTCAACTTTCTTAGAAAAAAAAACATGTCATTTTGGCCATTATCCCTATGGGAGCCCAGTTCAAGCTGTGTGAAGAAATGATCACCTTTCGTAAAAACCACTGTTATCAAAAAAAATCCTAGGAACAATAATTTCGCCTTAGATTTGCTGCATTATTCTGTTACTTTGAAAAAGCCTTTTCCCAAGCTAGAGCTGCTTGTCATTGTAGCTACTGTCGCATGCCCACTTGTGCTCGTGAACAAATAATGTATTTGGATTCAGGGATCTTTCACTTTAAATCCTATTTTCTGGATATAACATGTCTCCTAGAATAATTAGTGACTATGTAACCTAAAGAAAAGTCACTGAGTAGTTTTATGCTAGCCCCTGTTGATTGAAAAATAGGATGCAGAGAAACTAGAAGATTTGTACAGAAATAAGGAGCTTTAACAGAAGTCTCCTGATTTCCTAGACCTTTATGGCCAGGCTTATTTTCACAAAAGGGAGAGGCTTCAAGTGAGTCTATGAGCTTGGCTTTGATTCCTGGAAAAATCGAACACCAGATTATTAAAGGGATGGTTTGTAGGTATTTAGAAAAGGAAGTGGTAATCACCATGGCTTCATCAGGAACAGGACATGCCAGACTAAATGCATTTCGTTTTTTCACAGGAGATTGTTGTGGACAGATTGGAGAGATGTGAGCTGAATGACAATACAGTTAGATTTGAATTTGGAACTAGTTGAGTGAAAAATTCAAAAAGATTTATTAAATTGTCAGTTAATAAGTATTGATTAAGTACCTAGTATGTTCCAGTCAAACAATAAGTATTTATTAAAGTACTCACTATGTGCCAGGCACTGTCCTGTGCACTGAGATTTAAAAGAAAGAATGAAATAATCCCTGCCCTTAAGGAGCTTACTTAACATTTTGTGTGGAGTGACATCATCTACCTATGTAAATAATTACCAAATAAGTAGATGCATAATAAATACAAGGTAGTTATTGAGTGTTAGCTCTAGAAATTGTGGAAATCAAGAAAGGCATCTTTTGAAATGTGGTGCTTCAATTGTGTCTTGAAAGAAATTAAAGATTCTCCGAGGCAGAGGTGAGAACAAAGTGTGTTTTAAGCATGGGAAATGTCCAGAGCAATGACCCAGAAGTGGGAGATAGAGTTCCATGTGTGAGGAAAAGAGAGAAATCCTATTTGGCTGGATTGTAGAGTGTGAGAAGGGGGGAGGATGTTGTATTATGAGGCCACAAAGACATATTGAGGACTAGGTGTGAAGGGCTTTAAGTGCCAAATAGAAAAGTTTCTATTTTATCCTAGTGGCAATAGGGAGTCACTATTGTTGATTGAGTAGAGGAGTGATATGCTTAGATCTGTGCTTAAGGAAAATCACTTTGGCAGTGACATAGAAAATGGATTGGAATGGCAAAAGATTGGAGGCAAGATGACCAATTCATAGGTCAGTGTATTAGTATAAAAGAGAGGCCTGAACGAAGTGATGGCTTGGGGTGGGGGTGGGGTGCAGGGGAGAACAACAGGTCGAATTTTAGAGATTGCAGAATTTGACAACTGATCGGATATGTGGCATGGAGGAAAGTGAGGAGCTGATTGTGGGAGCCTGGAAGAAGGGTGGTACCTACAGAAATAGGGAAATTTGGAATAACTTGAGTTTGGGAAAAAATAAATGAATTCCGTTTTGGGTCATGTTGAGTCTAAGATGTTTTTGAGACATCTATGAAATGTCCAAAAGGCACTTGGTGATACAGGACTAAGGCTCAAGAGAGAGACTAAGACTAGATATATAGATCTGAGAGTAATTTACATAGAGATCATAATTAAATGCATGAAATCTGAAAAGGTCACCAAGATAGTATAGAAAGTAAAGAGGGCTCAGGATATCATGTCAAGCTGTACTCAGAGTTAGCAGATTGGTTGTCTTCAGTGAACTAGAAAAGGAGACTGAGGAGGATTCGAACAATTTGAAGGAGATTCGGGAGAAAGCAGTGTCATGAAAACCCAGAGTGGAGAGACTGAGTAATAGTGTAAAATCCAACAGAGAGGTCAAGAAGGATGAGGACCGAGAAAGGCCCTGAGATTTGGCAATTAAGAAATTGCTTGCAACTTTGGAGAGAACACTTATAATTGAATGATGAGATCAGAAGCCAATTGCAAAAGGCTGAGAAAGGAGAGATGAGGAAGGTGAGAAAATCAATATAGATTCACTTTTTCTCTTAGTTTGAGAATAAGAGGAGATAGTAACTTAAGGGAAGACCAAGGTCTAAACAATTTTAAGGATGGAGGAGACTTTTGCATGTTTAAAGGTAGTAAGCGAAAATTAGTAGATGGAGCAAGATGAAGATTGGGAGCATAAGGTAGTTGAGGGGGCAGGCCAATGGAGAAGGTGGGAGTGAATGGACTTTAGGACATTTATTGAGAGGTTAGCCTTGGCACAGAGAAGGACTACTTAATTATCAGAGACTAGAGGAAAGGAGAATATAGTAGAGAAGGGAGGGAGTTGATGATACAATTTTGAGGAGAGGAGTTAGAGATTTTTCTTCACAATGTTAAACTTAAAAGTTTACTTAGCAAAATATCTAGGTCCATTTTCAAGGCCTGCACATTTAGTTGTGACATGTAGCCAAAGTCTTTCCTGGAATTAGGCAAGTTCTGAAGCTGAATTTCCCTGAGGTATCTGAGATATACTAGTTCAGCTGCTAATGCCAAGGTGACAAATGAGATTCAATGGAATATTTATGATAACTTTCAACTTTGTGCAAGATGCAAGTGGAAAATGTTCATAAAATGAGAACAGAATTAGGAAGGATATTTGCACATACCACAAAACAAGGTTTAATCAGATCCCATGATGTCGAGGTTAGTACTCAACTTTCATTCCAATGACCTAACTAGATGATAGGAACAAATTAATCAAAGAAGTCTTCATTGAATAGATGAGTCTAGCATTAAATATGAAGGCCAAAATACCTAGATGTTATTCAACACTAAGAAATAAACACACAAAAAACCAGATGTTCCATAGAAAACACACTGTATAATTGGGGATAGATGAAGGCTCAGAAGCCTTGGAGTCAAAATATCACCCCAAAAGGAATGCACAGTACAATGTTCCAGACGGGCGGTCCTCCTGCATCTGCTTGAGGACCTCCAGTGAGAAAGAACATCATTTGTCAACATGGGCCTTTTTACTCTAGGACAGTTTTAAAGGTTAAATCTTTTTCCATACATTTGCCTCTTTGCAACTTCTACCCACTGCTCCTAGTTTTGTTTCTGGGCCGAAACAGAGCAACTCTATTACCTCTTCCATATGACAGCCTTTTAAGTGCTTTAAAACAACTATCATGGCCCACTCTGAGCCTTCTCTTCTTCAGACAAAATACCCCTAGTTGCTTCAGCCCCCCATCATATAACCATAGTGCCCAGTCCCTTCAGCACCCTGCTTGCTCTCTTCTGGAAACTCTTCAGCTTATCCAAGTCTGTTCTAAGCTATAATATGCAGAACTGAACACAGATCTCCTGGAATGGCCTCACGTGGGCAGAGTACAGTGGAATGATCTCTTCCTTGTTCCTGGGAGCTATGACTTTAATAATATAGCCCACGATCTAAGTAGTTCTTTTGGCTGCCACATCGCCCTGCTGACTCATATGGAGCTTGCAGTCCATTAAAACTCCCAAATCTTTCTAAGTATACCGCCTTCATTTTGAACTCCAGCTGAATTTTTTAACACAAGTGCACGTCAGTATATTCATCCCTGGTCTATTTTGTCTTGTCAGTTCCAGCCTAGTGATGTAGCCCATTATGGTCTCTTTTGGATGTCAAATGCCTATCATCCAGGGTATTCTCTGTCCCTTCTGGCTTTGTGGCATTTGTCACACTTGATAAAGGTGCTGTGTATACATCCATCTAAGTTATTGTTAAAACCATGAGTACTTGCTCCCTGTCCTCTTTGAAGTTCAACATCAATTATGTAAAGTAATGCTAGAATACATTGTAGAATAAGCTATAAACAAAATTCTCTTTTTCTATTATGGCTTTCAGAATTGTGTGGGAAAGAAAGGCTTTTACTAGGTTGTACCTGTCATGGGAATCAAGGAAGGGAGGGAAGAAGAGTGTATTGATCAAAGGCCACTTCCAAATTCTCTTTTTTTTGTTGTTGTGCAGTCGTTTTTTAGTTATGTCCAACTCTTTGTGACTGCATTTGGGGTTTTCTTGGCAGGTACTGGAGTGGTTCGTCATTTCCTTCACCAGCTCATTTTATAGATGAGGAAACTGTGGCAAAAAAGTTGAAGTGACTTGTCCAGGGTCACACAACTAGTAAGTGTCTGAGGCCAGATTTGAAACTCAGGTCTTCCTCACTCCAGGCCCAGCACTCTATCGACTGCACCACCTAGCTACCCTTCCAGATTCTCTTACCTTTATATAAGCATATAGAGTTTTCCTATGGGGAAAGTTATGTCAGCCACAGGCTACAGCTCTGATTAAGATGAAAATATTCTGTCATTTGCACTGGCTATCTCCCTTGCCTGGAATTTTTTCCCTCCTCTCCCGTATCCTGTAAACCCGGGTCTCTTTCAAGATGACTAAAGTTCTCCTTCTGCAGGAGACCTTTCCTGGCCCCCTCACTGTGGATGCTTCCCTAATTTGTGTGTCTTTTACATATGATACATTTTTTATCCCACCACAAGAACTATTGAGAAATAGGGCAGGGACTCTTCATCTTTGTGATTCTAATGCTTGACATCTAGTAAATTTTTCACAACTGTTATTGATTGGTGGCCTCTGTGGTTTGGGCATAAAGATAAATATTTTGTTCATTAAGTCAGTCTAACATGGTCACTACCCTGAAAGAGTTAACATTCTAATGGAGGAGACATTTCAACAGCTATATACATACATGATATATATGGCATAAATGGAAGGTAATCTTAGAAGGATGACATGTACAATGGATAGAACTGGGAAAAGCATTTTGCAGAGGGTGGTATATGAGCTGAGATTTGAAAGAAACCAGGGAATCTGATAGGAAAAGGGGAGGAGGGAATGCATTCCAGGAATGGAGGACAGTCAGGGCAAAGTCATGAAGTCAGGAGACAAAACGTTTTATACAAAATGGTCAAAGGATATGAACAGGCTGTTTTCAGATGAAAAAATTGAAGCTATCTACAGTATTATGAAAAATGCTCTAAATAACTGTGGATTAGAGAAATGCAAATTAAAACAACTCTGAGGTACCACCTCACACCTATGAGATTGGCTAATATCACAGAAAAGGAAAATGATAAATGTTGGAGAAGATGTGGGAAAATAGTGACACTAGTGCATTGTTAGTGGATTTGTGAACTGATCCAACCATTCTGGAAAGCAATTTGGAACTATGCTCAAAGGACAATCAAATTGTGCATACACTTTGTTCTAGTAATACCACTACTAGATCTGCATCCCAAAGATATCATAAAAAGGGAAAGGACCTACATGTACAAAAATATTTATAGCAGCTCTTTATGTGGTGACAAAAAATTGGAAATTGAGAGGGCGTCCATCCGTCGGGGAATGGCTGAACAAGTTGTGGTATATAAATGTAATAGAATACTATTGGGCTATAAGAAATCATGAATGGGCATATTTCAGAAAAAAAAAACTTGGAAGGACTTACATGAATTAATGCTGAATGAAGTCAGCAGAACCAGGAGAACATTGTACATAGTAACAGCAACAGCGTACAGTGATCAGCCACAACTGACTTAGCTCTTCTCCACAACATAGCGATCCAAGACAATTCCAAAAGACTCATGATGGAAAATATCATCCATATTCAGAGAAAGAACTATGAAGTCTGAAAGGAGATCAAAGCTGACTATTTTCACTTTTCTTGTAGATTTTGTGGCTTTTCTCTTTTGTTCTGTTTCTTCTTTCCCAACATGACTAATATGGAAATATGTTTAACAAGATTGCATATGTATAACCTATATCAGATTGCTTGACCTTGGGGAGGGAGGATGGGAGACAGGGAGGGAGAAAAAAATTGGAAACCAAAATTTTATAAAAAATGGATGTTGAAAATTATCTTTACATGTAATTGCAAAAAAATGAAGTGCTATTTTACAAAAAAAAGTTTTATTCAAAGAACAGCAAGGAGACTAGTAGTGTTATTGGATTTATAGTATGGGGAAAGGAGGAAAGTGTAGGAAGTTCTGTAAAAGTAGGAAGGGGTCAAGTTGCGAAGGGCTTTGGAAGCCAAATGGAAATACTTTACATCCTAGAGAGAAATATTGGAAGTGATAAATTTCATGTTCAGTTATAGCTTTTTTTTGAAAATATGGAGATTTACTTAATGCTTCCTTTATTTACAACATGATATTTCTCAGTTAGGTGGAACCTCAAAGACCTTCTAGTTCAATCTCTACCTGTTCTTTAGTGTTCCTGACCCTATTCTTATAAGACTATACTAATCTTTTATATTCAGTTTCTACTACCCTTACCTACATTTACTTCCATATTCTGAGATAACTTCTAAAAAATTGATTTAGTCACTGATTTCTTGTGGTGAGGCCTGATTTATTTTACCCTACTTGTTCTTTGACTTCTCATTTAAATCATTTCTCTTTGGGTTGCTCACAAATCATTCTTGGTAGTTATTTATCACTCTTGGCCAAGCTATTAATATGGGGTATTAGGTCACTGAATCCTCTATGGGTTTAATGATTTTTTTTTAAATCTGTTGTCCCAAAATTGACTTTATCCGGCTTTTCTCTCATTCTTTGTTATTAAGTCTATGATGGAAGTCACTTGCCCCTACGTATCCAGTTATTTCTGCTTCAACAATGAGTTCTTATTGGTCAAAATCAAGTCTGGAATGACATTTTCCTTTGTCTCTTCCTTTGCTTTGTTCAGGATGAAATTATTATTAGGTCAAGTGATGCCATCTTAACTTCTCTGCCTAGAACAGAGACAGTTCTAGTATATAATTGAAGGCCCTGTCACCACAACATCATGACCTTGATTTATTCATATGAGGCTTCCCACCTTTTCTCAAAACAGAGCAGCGCTCTTTGCTCAGATGCCTATAATTACCATATTGAAGTCATACCTAGTACAATTGAGAAGTCATGCCAGAAAGAGAAATCCTGTTATCTAATTAGATATATTTACCTACCTTGTTCTTCCTTAAGGCTAAAACCCAAATATCTCCTTTTACTTTCTTTGTCCTTTGTTTCTCTAAATAGAATTATTAATTCAGCTCATTCAACATTTTGGTATGCCCAAGGTTGTTCTTTGTCATTTACAACATTCAATTTCCGGGTTTTTTTTTGGTTATTATTGTAGCCTTGTGTATATCATTTCCAGGTTCTGCTTAATTCACCCCAAAACAATTGACTAAGTCCTTCCAATTTTCTCTATATTCATCACATTTGTTTTTTCTTACAACAAAGTAATAGTTCATTGTATTATGTACTGCAATTTGTTAGATATTCCCTAAGCAAAAAGCTTTTCAATTAAATAAAATCAAAATTGTCAGTTATATCTTTTATAGTTGCCTCTCTCTCTGGTTAGATTAAAAATTCATTTTGTTCCCAAAGTCATGAAAGACATATGATCTGATTCTCTTCTAATTTTTTACAGTATAATCTTTAATATTCTGGTCACATATTAGTCTTGAATTTATTCTGGAAAAATGGCATAAAACTTTGGTCTAAGCCTATTTTTTTCTAGACTGCTCATTCTACTCCAATAATTGATAGGAAGTTTTCCCTCATATTGAACCAACATCTGTCCCTGTAGTTTCTACAGTTGTCCCCTCTTGGTTCTTTTCTCTCTTCCACTTAACAGACCTTAAAATGTTTGAGGGCAATTTTAGTATAATGTAGCTCCATCAACTTCAACCAATACTTATGTACAATATTTTGAGTCACTATCCCCTCACCTCATTCTTCTTTAACAGTACTTCTGCTTATCAATATCCTTCCCAAATTTAGTTCCCCTAATTGAAAAGAATACTCCAGGGTTTGTCCTACCAGCACAGAGAAGAGGGGACCAGTTACCTGACTTATCCCAGATACTATGCATCTGTCAATAAAGCTTATAACTGCATTACCATTTTTGACTTCCATGTCAGTGTTGACTCATGCTTGTATAGTCTACTAAAACCCCATGATCCTTTTTCTTTCCTATGATCCACTCTTGCTGTGCATTCTCTTCTTGTACAGTCATTTAAAAAAATCCTAGTGTGGGATTTTACCTGCTTTTCAATTAAGATTCATCATGACAGGCAGTGAGGTATATAATTCAGTGAACAAGTATTTATTGAGTTCTTACTATGTGCCAGGCACAGCAAAGATGCTAAGAATTCAAGTGTTGTGGGTTTTTTAAAATATCTGCTTGAACATTTCTAGAGTTGAGAACTTGCTACCTAATAAGGCAGTCCATTCCACTTTTGCAGAAAAAAAGTCCATCATAGTGGTTCTTGTTGCTTCCTCTATCTTCTAAAGCAAAAGTGTTGACAAGGCAAGGCAAGGCAAGGATTTATCTAATTTTCTTCTTTTAACAGAATGAGACATCAAACATCACAAAATAGGGATCTTTCCATATATATATATGTATGTATGTATATATATATGTATATATACACACATATGTATTCAAAATGGGACAGAGTACGCTCATAATTAATCTACCTTCTGCATATCCAGGGCTAAGGATGCTGAATTAATGAATAGTGCTTCATCTTGAGCTATACTCCAGAGGAGTCTACATGGCTCCTTGAAAGGCTCATCAGTTACTAGTGGCATTACCATTTGATTTTCTTGACTCCTGGTCCAGCGCTCTTTTTGCTACACTCCCTATTTATTAAGTAGAAGATATATTTGTTTAAGAAGCAATTATAATGGAATCAGGAAGGGCAGGAGAGAAATGGAATCTGAGATTCTCTTTGTTTTAAATGCAGTAGCAAAGTTGTAGAAAAGCTTCTTTCTCTAGAATGCTTATTAATCCTATATCAAATTGCTTACTGTCTCAGAGAGGGGGAAGGTGACAGAGGGAGAGAGAAAATCTGGAGCTCAGTTTTTTAAATGAATGTTAAAAATTGTCTTCACAGGAAATTGGGAAAAAATAAGATATTATTAAGCATACTTATTAGCCTTTTTTAGAATCTAACCCAGTTGTTCAGTCAGGTACTCGTGAGAGGTAGATAAAGGTTTCTGGGTGCTATTGGATTCTGGAGACCTTCAGTCTATAACCCAAGTCTTTGAAGTTTATAGCTGAATTTTGCTTTGGGCAGGAGGTGATCCAGAGGAGGCACTTTCGTGAATTATACAGATTGGTCTATTGAATTGGTGCTCTAGTCAATTCATCCTGTATGTAGATGAAAGGGCCCTCAGTAACTATATGCAAAGTGAAATTGACCTGTATAGACTTTCACTCTAACCAAATTTGACCTATATACATGAAGATGATATCCTTATCTATGGGTGGCCTACTTTCACCAGGACTTTGCTTGACAATTATACTAAATGGAATTTCCCAGATATAAGAAAGAGATGCAAAAACAAATGTCAGTTTCTTGTATGGTGTAGGTTTAAATTGTGTGTAGGGGATGTTATAAGCACTGACTTTTTTCCTATTGATATATTTTGTCAAAATATGTTCTACATGATCAGAAATTGCCCTGATGTAAGAAGATGAGAACTCAAATGATATAACTTGTAGCCAAGACACTAAAAAGCTATATTTAAGGTTGAGTGATATTTCACTAACTTCTTTGTACAATTCTAAATGCCAGTTTTTCAAAACCCGTCATTCTCTTCCATATGGCTATGCTTCATAATAGTTAAGATTATTATCACTATTGCTCCTGTAGCCTGACCTACACTGCCACTGCCCAGAGGCAGTTACTACAATGAGAGTTAACTGGCAAAGCCGTTTTAGATGAATGGTTTAGCAAACTGCTCTATATTTAATGGTCGGGTTGATGAGAGTGATTAAAATTACCTTTATCAGGAAACTCTATTTTGGAATCTAGAGGTGGCCCTATAGGAGAGTTCTTCCTTATGTGGTAACTTTATCCACATTTCGTACTTAGGTTGATAACTATGTTATACTTTAATTGAGTAGTGCCTAAGTTTCCAAGTTGCATCTTACTGGTCTAAGGTATCTGTTTGAAAGCTGAAAGTCATACTTAACAGTAGCTTCTCTCATAGCTGTCTTTAAAATCGTTTCTGTTTAGGTGAGGCACTGAAGTGGGCAGAATTTGGAGCTTGCAGTAAAGAGACTGGGATTTGATTCCTGGTTCCACTGCTAACTAGCTGGATAAACTGGGGTAAATTGGTTCCCTCGTTGGGTCTCAATTTCCCCCTTTGTACAATGAGGGTAGTAATGCACCATCTATGCCATGGGGTTATTGTGAGGAAAATATTTTATGAACATTTATGATAGTTTGAGATGTCATCATTATCATCATCATCATCATCTTCATGACCTCTGTACTTTGTCAAAGCTCCACTTTGATGTAATGTCACACATAGCATAATGGTAACCTAGGATTATCAAAGACTATATCAGCGGAGGTAAAACTCTACCAATCCCCATCCCAGCAGGTCAGCCAGAAGGGAGCACTATAGCTAGGTGCACACATCCTATCAGCCAAAGTTGGTACCTAGGTGAACCAGGAGTGTTGGCCATTCCAATTTATAAAGATCACAAGGCTTAGCAGGGCTGTAGTCTGTACCAGTAGAAAGAATATACACTTGGACAGATACCCTTATCTTTTGAGGTACTGCTCAAGATGAGAGTAGAGGGAGGGGTTGTGGTACCCATGGATGCTGGGGGACCCACACAGATGAAACCATGGACCCACCAACATCAAGACATTTTAAAGAAGGATTTTTCAAAAATTCTAATAGAAGCCCATGCTCGCATTTTTCTTTTTTAGTTTCCTCCAGTTTTTATTATTTTCACTGAGCAAGTACACATGTATCCGAAATTGGATCTGCAGAGCTCTTTCTCCTGACGATTGCAGTTTTTAGGTAGGGATCAGCTACCATTTCACAAACAAAAAGAAAGTCGTTGCTTTCTACCTGAGCCCATAAGCTGCCCAAATGTGACTCTATGGAGCCATGTGGAGCCAACTTCCTCTGTGAAATAGGTGGGGACCTTCCTTTGAAAGGCCTACTTCCTCTTCATTACCTTAATGGAAAATGATGGCATATTGTACTACACAAATGCTAATTTGCCTGTAAACCCTACTTTCTGAATCAAGGAATAAGGCAATCAAAATAATTTTTTTAGCTAGAATTATGCTTGGTCAGAAAAATCTAATTTTAACTCTGCCAGATAAGGGAGCAAAGAGCTGAATATCAATTAGGGCAAAAATACAATCATCTTGAAGGAGATAACTTAAGAAAACAGGCCCTATTTCACATTAAGTGGCATTAATTAATACTGCAACTGTCTGCTAACATGCAAACACTCAAAATCCTGTCATATTTCATATTCAGAGTATTGGCCATTCTTAATATATAGATGCAGACATATGCTACAATGAAGAGAAAAGGAGAGTTCCCTACTTTGTAAGTATATTCTTCCCAATGTAGATTTTTAATTCTCAGGCAAAGCATTAAGTAATAACAATTATTAGAAGGGTAAAGGTTAGGTGTATGGGACTAGATGAAAAGGTCCCATCCAATTGACAGTCTCATGTGATATGTGACAAAGATGCAAACAAATGGGGGTGCAGCCAAGATGGCAGCTGGAATGCAGGGACTTGCTTAAGCATTCCCCCAGGTCCCTCCAAACACCTGTAAAAATGGCTCTGAACAAATTCTGGTGCTGCAGAACCCACAAAATAGCAGAGGGAAGCAGGGCTCCAGCCCAAGAAAACCTGGACAGTTGCTGGGAAGGGTCTATCACATGGAGCTGGGAGCAGAGCGGAGCACAGCCCAGCATGGACCACGCCAGGACCACCCAGACCAGGAGCCAGGCAGAACAGGTGGTAGGGCCCTGAATCATTGAGCTGTGGCAGTTACCAGACTTCTCAACCCACAAACACCAAAGACAACAGACAAGGTTAGTGGGAAAACTGCTAGAATGAAAGGAGTGCACGTTCAGCCCTACCTGCGGGGCAAGGAAGTGGTGCAACTCTAGGGCTGCTTCCAGAGCTCCAGCTGCAGTTTCTTCTGGCCCCAGATGCACCCTGTGAGAGGAATTCAACAACAGATCAGAGCAGGAGTACAGAGCCTGCTTGGATCTGGGTGGTGGTCTGGGTTGGAGGTTCTTGGGGGAGGAGGAGCACCAATGTGGCAGACTTGCTGTTTAGAAGTAGATCTGAAAACAGCAACACATCTGTTTAAGCTTGGGACAAAGTACTCTCTCCTCTACAAGCAGTCATATGCTGAAAAAAAGCTCAGGGGTCCAGTAGCTGGCTGAGAACATGAACAGGCAGACTCAGACTTTGGAATCTCTCTTTGGTGACAAAGAAGATCAAAACATACAGCCAGAAGAAGTCAACAAAGTCAAAGACCCTATGTCAAAAGCCTCCAAGAAAAATGTGAATTGGTCTCATGCCATGGAAGAGCTCAAAAAGGATTTGGTAAAGCAAGTAAGAGAAGTAGAGGAAAAACTGGGAAGAGAAAAGAGAGTGATGCAAGAAAATTATGAAAAACAAGCCAATGATTTGCTAAAGGAGAGCTAAAAAAATACTGCAGAAAACAACACCTTAAAAATAGACTAATTCAAATGACAAAAGGTCTCCAAAATGCCAGTGAGGAGAAGAATGCCTTAAAAGGCAGAATTAGCCAAATAGAAAAGGAGGTCCAAAAGACCACTGAAGAAAATACTAACTTAAAATTAGATTGGAGCAAGTGGAAGCTAGTGACTTGATGAGAAATCAAGATATTATCAAACAGAACCAAAGGAATGAAAAAATGGAAGACTGTGAAATATCTCATTGGGAAAACCACTGACCTAGAGAATAGATCTAGGAGAGATAATTTAAAAATTATTTGACTACCTGAAATCCATGACCAAAAAAAGAGCCTAGACATCATCTTTCAAGAAATAATCAAAGAAAATTGCCCTGATATTCTAGAGCCAAAGGGTAAAATAGAAATTGAAAGAATCCACCGATCTCCTCTTCAAAAACATCCCAAAAAGGAAACTCCTAGGAATATTGTCGCCAAATTCCATAGTTTCCAGGTGAAGGAGAAAATACTACAAGCAGCCAGAAAGAAACCATTTGAGTATTGTAGAAACAGAAACAGGATAACACAAGATCTAGCAGCTTCCACATTAAGGGATCGAAGGGCTTGGAATATGATATTCTGGAGGTCAACGGAGTTAGGTTTAAAACCTAGAATCATCTACCCAGCAAAACTGAGTGTCATGCTCCAAGGCAAAATGTGTATTTTCTTTTTTCTCCCTCAATTATTTATTTATTTTTTTAAAAATTTGGAGTTCTCTTCCTCCTGCCCACTCTTCCCCCCCATTCCCCCGTGATGAGAAGGCATACAATATGTTATCAATTATACATGTGAATTAATGTAAAACATTTCCATATTAGCTAGGTTAAAAAAAAAAGCAAGAAACATGAAGAAAGAAAAGTATGCTTCAATCTGCACCCAGAGTTTATCAGTGCTGGAAGTGGGTAGCATTTTTCATCATGGGTCCTTTGGAATTGGCTTGGATCATTGTTTTGATCAGAGTAGCTAAGCCTTTCACAGTTGATCATTGTTAGAATATTGCTGTTACTCTGTACCATGTTCTGGTTCTCGTCACTTCACTTTGTATCAGTTCATATAAGTCTTTCCAGGTTTTTCTGAAATCATCCTGTTTGTCATTTCTTATAGCACAGTAGTATTTCATGACAATCATATACCACAACTTGTTCAGTCATTCACCAATTGATGGGTGAAGAGGATTCTTGTTCAGGTAGAGGCTGGATCAGAAGACTTCTTTGGTGCCTTCCAACTTAGAGTCTTTTCATGCTTCTCTTGATTCTTGTGTTTGAAAGTCAAACTTTCTATTCAGCTCTGGTCTTTTCACTGAGAAAGCTTGAAAGCCCTCTATTTTATTGAAAATCCATATTTTGCCTTGGAGCATGATACTCAGTTTTGCTGGGTAGGTGATCCTTGGTTTTAATCCTAGCTCCATTGCCCTCTGGAATATCGAATTCCAAGCCCTTCGGTCTCTTAGTGTAGAAGCTGCTAGATCTTGGGTTATTCTGATTGTGTTTCCGCAATACTCAAATTGTTTCTTTCTGGCTGCTTGTAGTATTTTCTCCTTGACCTGGAAACTCTGGAACTTGGCGACAATATTCCTAGGAGATTTCTTTTGGGGATCTATTTGAGGAGGTGATCTGTGGATACTTTCAATTTCTA
>CM053628.1:11070313-11104689 GCA_028646595.1 Phalanger gymnotis
TCTACCTCATTTTCTTCTGCTGTCCCTCCCTCTCACCTGTCCCCTGCCCCCTACATCTTCTTAGAGCTGGAAGGTCGAGCATACCTTGGACCACCCAATAAATTTCATGATTCATCGAATGACATTTCACACAACATGATACAATAAAATGAATCCTAGATTTAGAGTCCAAGAACCTGTATTTGAAGCCTAGATCTGCCATTTCCTCCCTGAGTCACCTTGGGTAAGCATTTCCCTTTTCCGGGTCTCAGTTTCCTCATCTGTAAAATGAAGAGGTCAGACTAGATGAGCTCCAAGTTCTCATCTATCTCTAAAGCCATAATCTTATGATCCTGGAATGTTAGCCTTGGAGAGGGCAGTGGTTTCTTGAGGAGTCCAAACTTTGTGGTATGGGACTTTGAAGCCTCATCTACTCAGCCAGACTATTTGCTCTTCAGCATCAAGGGTCATATCTTAAGAGTTTTCTTTTCTCCTCCTCAACACTTAGTCCAGTATTGGGCTAGTGAGCACATGTTCAGAACTCAGTGTAGCCCTGTGGACTGATGGGGCTTCGTTGTGGCCTATTCCGTTGTATATAACTTACAACCACTTTAGATCAATCAGCAAGTATTTATTGAGTGCATATTATGTGACAATCACTAAAGTCCAGGGAAGCTTAAAATCTTCATGGCTTGAACAAAATGGTACCTTTTGTATCTCTTTTAGTGACTTTGATGGAAGCCGAGCTAGAAGTCTTAATGTAGAGACTTTGCCCTCCTTTTGCCTTCCCCCGAGAGTTCAACAAAGCTTAACTTGTCTCCCAAATGCTGCAACATGGTCGTCAGTGGAGAAGCTCACCAGATCTCCTAGTGAAGTTATAAAGCTAATACAGTGTGTCTTGTTGCGTGCTGTACTATGGAGGCCATTGATAATCAGTAGACAAGGTGTACCGTCTCTCTGGGAGGAAAGTGGCCCTAAATTGGTGGATTAGGAGGCGGAAGCATAAACGCAGAATAACTTGTTCCAGGCCTGAAGTCAGTCCTGAGCAGCGTTGACAGAGAGACAAATGCATCTCTTTAAATCACGCTGCGTGAACTGTTCTTGTTTCTAAGTCAGCTTGCTCTTCCCACATCTCCATTTCCCTCCATACCATATGCATCCTGTTCTGGATGGGATCAGTTATATCATTCTACAGAAAAACACTGAATTTCAAAATCGAGATGATGGGGAACTCGGTAATGATAAGGCCAGAATTGACTTCTCTGATTTTTTTTTCATTCATTTCATGTTGTTGACTAGTATAGAGAATCTCATTTGTGAGTCTGCCATGAGCTGAGGAGTGGGAAGATGCTTTCAAAAAAAATGACCCCTTGGTACTTAAATTCCAGCCCAGTTAGGCCATGTCTGTTTGATGGCAAATTAATATTTTGTAAAAGAATAAGCCTTTGCCTGTGGGGATGGGCAGCAGTGTTTTAATATGCAAAACAGATCCATACTACAGGAGAGAAAGTTCATGAAAATGAAATTCCTGGAAACTGTACAGTCCTTCCAATGCCCTCAGAGTCCTTCCTGCCCCCACAGCCCTTTTTTGTAGCACGGATATTCTCCCAGTGTTGCCATATAGCTGCATACTGTGAAATAGCACCAACCTCAGGAGAATCCCCGATTCAGAGTCACAAAATTGAAAGAGATCTCAGAGGCCATCCAGTTGAAGCTGACCAAGAATCTCTTTTACACTGCCGTTGCCAAGTAATTATACAATCTTGACCAGATAATATTCACTGAGGGAAGCTGTGATTTGCAGATATAGCCATTCCATATTGGGATACTTTTGGTAATTAGAATATCTTTCCTGACATTGAGCTAAAACCAGCCTCTTGACACCTCTGCCCATTGCTCCTTGTTCTTCCTTCTCGGGCCACCCGGAATAAGTCTCTTCATTCCTTCACATAGCTGCTCTTCAAATAGAGGAAAGTGCCCTCATGACTTTATGTGAAGGATTCTCTTAATCTTAACAGGATTTTACTGAGCCAGTCTCTAACCTGAGAATGATGAAACAGCAGTGCCAGTAATCAGGTAGCTGTTTCATTAATTATGAGAAAAAGATACACAAATCAGGAATTCTCCTGATCAGAATTCTACCTTGCTGAAGTGAAGACAGAGATTATATACATAAATCACAAGTGGGAAGGGAGGGGGGAAGGTGGATTACAAACAATCATTTCTCAAGGTTTGAGCAGGTTGCCAGGGTTTCCTGCAAGCGGAAAACAATACAACAATCTTGGAGTCTAGTCTTTGAGGGTCACTACTTGGTGGGCCATGGGATCAGGGTTCTGTGACAGAGACAGGTTCTATAGCCTTTGATTCACTTCACTTAAGGTACGCAGCTACAAAGATGCTGGTGGTTGTGAGTGTTGTAAAAGGTTTGATTAATCATTTTAAGCTGAGTTGTAAGTCTAACTCACAAATGAGAAAAGGCAATTCTGAAAATCAAATGTATTAACATATTCATTACACATGTCATATCGATTACTATGAAAATCAAAATTCCCCTCACAGCTCCTCCCACTTGTTGCTTTTCCTTCATTTTGAAGAGAAACAATGACATCACACGGTGATGTCTTGACTAGAGCATGGATTGGATTTCAATGAGGCGGAGTTGCACAAGGTTGTCAGTCTCACTCTCTTTTCCAGAGTCATTGAAGTCTAATGACAAGATAAAAGTTGGGATGACTAGGGATGGCCTGAGATGTGGTAGATGACCTTGGTGTCTTTGATGCCTGACCAGGTTCTAAGAACTCCATAGAGCATGCCTCAGCCACCTTCATGGCCCTTGGAACAAATTGTTCTCATCTCATTCCACGAGGGGAAGTCTCCATGTGCTTGAGGTAGACAGCCCCCTAACTTGCCACTGGGTTTGTTGGTTACCCTCAGCCTGGTTTAGCCCATCTGCCAAGGTGGTTGACTGGAGTGTGGCCATTGTACATGCTACAGCTCCTTAGAGCCACAAGTGGGAGTTGAGGGCCAGGTGGACACCAAAGGCAGATGAGCAGCCCTGAAAAGGGCTCAGCAAGCCCTTACACAAGAGGTGCTAGTCCTCCCTGAACATCCGTACACCCTACTTCCACTTACCACTTACCTTTACCTTTCCACTTCCGCTTACCTTTGTGCATAATGATGTCCAGGCTTCTCACCAGTGTATCCTTCCTCTCCCAGACATGTTACAGTTTATCAATGTCTCTCCCAGATCTTGGCGTGCTAATCCAAATGGGATTTGACTAGAGTACAGTATAGCAAGATTGTCATCTACCTCTATGGTTCTAGATGCTAAGTCTTTTTCAACATAATCTAGGATGTAAGTAGTTTTGGGTTTGGTTTTTGTCTAGCTTGCAGTCTACTAAAAAAGTACAATGCAGGAGCTATTTCTTATGAGGCACTTCTGAGGCTTTCCTTTTCTCCAGTTATTAGCACCTTGAAAAGCTTTATGTTAGAGGTAGTTAAGTAGTACATTAGAGCAACAGATTTAGAGTGAGGAAGACCTGAGTTAGAATCTTGCCCTATACACTTAGTAGCTATGTGACCCTGGACAAGTTGCTTAATTTCTGTAGGCCTCAGTTTTCCAATCTGTAAAATGGGGTTAACAATAGTAGCTATCTCACAGGATGGTTGTGAGGATGCAGTGAAATAATATATGTAATGTGTTTTGCGAAAGTCACAGTGTTAGCTTCTAGTAGCATTATTTGTACATGTGCGTGTTATTCCCCTCCATTAGAATGTAAGCTCCTTGATGACAAAGATTATTTTGTTTCTGTCTTTGCACATAACCGGCATATAATAAGCAGGGAACTGAATTGAATTCTTGATTTGGTTACTATCACAATTTTCCAAAGACTAGCCACTCCCTAGGGTCACTAGGGAAAAGCCCAGAGGTTTGCTCTGGTGTTGATCTTTGTCTCAGGCTTTTAGTTTTTCCAAGCATTTTCATATCCATTGTTCATTGAACCTCAACCTTAGATGCTCCTGACCCATCCTGCTCCAGTTTTGGACAGCTGAACAGCCAGTGGGTAGCGTTGCCTTCTAGTTTCTGTTAACTGTCTTCTCTGTATAGTTACAGAACAAATATATGTCCTAGGGAGATAGGAGAGGGAGAAGCATGGTGCCTTCTAGGAAGTGAGGTGAGATTCATTTTCCACATGAATATAGTCTACACTGCATGCTAGAGTCCAAAGAAACTTTCTATGGGTTGCCTCCTCTCTCACAGCTCGAAATGTAGGATTTTATTACAAAAACAAAAACTATACTTCTGGCCTGTTTAGAATCTGGTGGAAGAAACCTATTTCCCATCTCACTTACATGTTCAAGGATCCTCTTTGTATATTGTTTAGAACTTGCCTTATCTATTTTTGTAATCACTATAACCACATTCACTACTTATGTGTTTTCAATGTCTCAAGCAGGCAGGCCAGTGTAACTCCTACCTATGTTAGAAATGAGCAGTGAGTGTAAAGGGTGGGCAGCTTCTTAGCAGAGGTCAGATTTACCTTCTTATAGAGTCCTGGCTTCCCAGGGCCCTTGCTCTGATTTTCTGCTTTGGTCTACTCTGCTCCACATTGCCCCTGAGCACTCCAACGCCACCTCAGGACTGACTGCTCCAGGCTCCTGGGAGCTGAGCTGATCTTTCTCACTTTAAGGTCTTTCCTCCAAGCCTTAGAGCCCTTGCCAAAGGGAGAAGTACATGTGACTTTTGGACAGGGGGCATAGCTGGGCATTGGACTGGGAACTGCTTTCTCCCACTACTTCAAAGGGTTCAGAACTTCTCTTGCTAAAGCCATGGGAGACGTGGCCACTTTTTTCCCCCAACTTCATTTCTAAATTGCTTCAGTGTCACTTGATATTAAATTGTATTATAAATTCAAAGCAACTTTGTAAAGCCTGGCACCAAATGAAAGTTCTCGCTTTGTCAGTTAATATTGAATAATAGAAAGTAATTAACTTTAAATTAAGTGGTACATTTTATTATGTGACAGTATTAGTTTTATTAGTTATAATGCAACTTTCAAAAGACACTCAAGTGTAGGAATAAATCAATTATACACAAAGAGTCAAACATACCTCCTGTTTTTTTTTAAAAAGCAATATATTCGTTCTGCTTTTAAGCTTTGTTCCAATATAGATCTCACCCAGCCCTGGATTGCATGGATTTTATTTTATAATGCTTTTGTTTATGACACAATTTTTACTAAGTTTCCCAAATAAACATTGCTGATTTGGGTGTTTCTCTGTACCTCTCTGCTTCCCCCAACAACAATCAGGACAAGAAACAGAACTTGCTTTTAAAAAATCCTGAGAAAATGTGTGGGTTTTATGCGATTTCTACAACCACATAGTACATATTACTGGCAGTCTCTTGGGAAGGCTTCTCAGAGCTAAAATGTCCTGCCCAATTTCCAGTAC
This sequence comes from Phalanger gymnotis, assembly GCA_028646595.1. Lineage (NCBI taxonomy): Eukaryota > Metazoa > Chordata > Mammalia > Diprotodontia > Phalangeridae > Phalanger > Phalanger gymnotis. Next base: position 11,075,747 of record CM053628.1, read on the forward strand.
AAAAGAGATCTGAATCATACCCAGTTAGCACTTGAACATCTGTGTACTATGCTGATTTGAGCCAATGGGTTCTTTTGATTTTATTTTATTTAAGTTTTTCAACCCAGATAGATACGAACAGTCCTGGGGAAAGAGCCCGGAACTTGGAGTCAACAGAATAGGGTTTGGAACCTGGCTCTGTGGTGCTTTGGGCCAGTCCCATCTCTCTGAGCCTCCCATTCCTCTTCTTCACAATGAGAGGGTTTGACTAGTGATCCTCTGAGATCTCTTCTGGTTCTAGAAATATGATCTTAATGTTCATTTGTAATAACTACAAGTCTCTCTCTTGAGACATCAGTGGAACTTTTCTAAACCTACAGTGGGAAGCTTTCACAGGATGAAGGATGTCTAGCTCTTCTTCCCCAAGAATCCCTTCTTTCCTCAGCCTCTCCCAAATACCACTATACATGTTAATCATGCAATAGGTCCTCCTGTGACCTGTTCTACAGCTGAAATAATGATATTTTCATATAGTCTCCAACTTCTTTTGGTTTTGTTCTATAGAGCTATAACTAGGGCAAAACAGTTGGGACTTAGACCAAGAGCACCAGATTTAGAAGGTGCTGAAAACACTTCCAGTTCTTCAGTAGAGTAGAAACAGAGCTTCTCATGTAGTAAGCAAGTAGAATTACTTAAAAGAGGAAACTACCAGATGGCCTGCTACTCCCCATGGCAGGCAAGTGTATCTTGTGTTAAGCCCCTCCCTAGTCTGATCCTTTACTTCTTCCTTCTCGTTGGACTCTCCAGAAGCAGTCCATGGTGTCTTGGGCTCTCTGGTCCTGAGAACCTAGTGTTCTGACTTTAAAAGTTGATTTGAGGTTATTTTGTACCGATTAACCTGGTCCCAATTTGTGTTGCCCCAGGTGTAAACATTGCTAATTTTAGCTTTGCTGTTCTTTGATAATCAAGAAAGAATACTAGCCAGATTCTCAGCATGTGGTGCTAGCTCTGAGCTGGTAAATCCAGTCCCAAACTGGATAGCTAATTGGGCAAGGGGAATGTTTCCACTTTCCTCCTTAGAACTACATAGCATAGTGGAAAGTGTGCTGTAATTGGAACCAATAGAAACCTGGATTCAAATCCTGGACCTTCCTAGCTATATGACTGTAGACAGAAGAAGGAATTGTTATTACTCAGCTGCTAACCTCGAGGGTATCCTGAAGAGCTGTCCTGCAGCTTCTCTAAGTCTCCTGCCCACTTAGAGGCCACTCTGCATCTACCCATAGCCCTTCTTGCTGCTCTGAAATTCCTCAATTTGGGGTAATGGGTGGAGAGCTCCTGGGTGTCTGTAAACAGGGGATTTTGCCAGTCATGACTGATATGTGTTCTAAACTGTCTTTCCTGAGTTGTTCATCAGCCAGATGACTTGAGAAAGTTATTTTCATTTCTTATCTTACCCATCCATTAGCCAGAGCTTAGTCTGGCCCAAGATGTTTCCTCTTGGTTCATGTTTATTATATCAGTGAAAATATAATCTTTTGTGAGCCTATTTTTGTTTTCAGAGGTTTGGCCTATTGTTATCTTTGATTCTTTGACCTAGGATCTCCCATATTGATTTCTGATTTCATCTTTCAGTCCTTCAATTCAATCCAATTAAGCAAGCATTTATTAACTATCTGCTCTGAGCAAAGTGCTACATGAAGTGCAGAGGGTGCAAAGACATAATGAAAATTAGTTGCCATCCTCAAGAGGCCTACATTTTGCTAAGAGGAAGCAATGTGTATGCTGATAAGTAAATATAAAATAACTTGAAGAATGGATGGGTTCTCATTGGAGAGATCAGGAAAAGATTGCTGTAGGAAGGAGAAGAACCTTGAAAGACATTAATAATTGTAAGAGAAGTGAGGAGTAAGAATATTCCAGGCATGGGAGCAGGAGACAGATTGTTATATATCAGGAATTGGTGAGTTTATGAATTGGTTGATCATAGCTTTACATATTCTGTAAAATAAAAGACATAAAGAAGAAAATGTGCTTATCGTAAGTCGATGCCATTTACAATATCTGTTCTAGTCCATTTTGAATGGCTGGCAAGCCCATTTGAAGATGGATTACAGATAGGAAGAAACTCTCAGATCCCTTCTGCTTCTTGGCTCAGATTAGTTGTGCAGGAAACACCTGCTCATGTGACATTTTGCTCTGCCTTTCGAACTGAGACAAGCCAGATTGATAAAGTCCTGAAAGTACCCCTGAATGGGCATCATTATTTGGTTCCTTGTTCAGGTCCTTTTTGTTCAGAAGTTTAGGCCACTTCTTATTCCCATTCCTCCATGTCTCTCTTTCCAAGAGCATTGACATTTCCATTTAGTCACCTTTCAGGGAAAAGGGAACAAACACAGCCAGGCTTGGAGAGAGCTGTGAAGACAAATGAAAGGGCCTGTCCTCCTTTTCTTGACTTAGAAGAATGACTTAGAGGTTGTCTCTGCCACTGGGGAAAGTGGTCCTGAGATGTAGATGAGTCCATTTGGAAAGAAAGCTGGAACTTTGCTAAGACCTTGGGGACATCAAAACCCTAGAGACCAAAGCAAAGGTTAAAACAAATTTGTTTTGTTTTGTTCTTGAGAAAAGAATAGCAAGCACACAGTTCTGATGTTTTATTCACCAATGATATCCATTTATGTTTCCCTCTCATCTGCCTCTGACTCCATAGTGACCACTCGGGCATGAAAAACTCAGTACTGTGCCACATATCAATAATTGTTTATTGGACCTTGGGGGTCTTTCAGAGTGAAAGTTTTCTAAAGTAATGTTGTGATTAGAAATGATTGTTCCCTAAAAGCACTTACCTGTTCTTGAGGTACTTTGGGATGCCAACTAAAGTTTTCTAACCTGTTAAACAAAAAGGTCAGTATTTTATAATCATATTTGCATGTTAATTCCTGGACAATAAGTCAGGAGCTAGAAATTACAGAGCCAGGCCCTCAATGCCAACAGTTCCCTGGACAGGTATGTGAAAAGAAGCATTTAATGAATGGAGGAAAAAAAATTAGTATACAACAGTCTAGCAATTTTGTTCACTTTGCTCAAGAGAAGGCCTTTTGAAAGGTCAGAGGTGCCTGAGTTTCTCCTGTTCCTGCCTTGGCAGGTTCTAGAACTTTGGCTCTTCATTTCTATCCTGACACATGGTGAAATTCACATCACATGGGAAGGAATCTGTTCTGTTTGGCCAATATCTGAGTTTATGACTGCCATTTTGGCATGTTGGGTAAGGTTTTAAAATGAAAGCTTGTGTTTTTGTGTGCAAGTATATATACATGTAGCCTGTCCATCACAGAATCTCAAAGTTGGAGGAAACCTTTGAGGTCTTCTAGTTCAGCAAGAATCTTCTCTACAGCATTTCTCATAACTGATCATCCAGATTTGGCTTGCAGAAATCCAAGGACAGGAAAGACTGTGTCTCCAGAGGCAGCCCATTCCACTGTGGATAGCTCTAATGGGTAAGATTATTTTTTGTACATGAAATTAAAAGTCTGCCTCTTTGCACCTTCCACCATTTTTGTTCTATCCTCTGGGCAAGCCTTCTTTCATGGCTTTAAATACCTGAAGACAGGTATCATACCTCATTTGACCCCATTCCCAAACCTTTTCTGGAAACTGAAAAGCCCCAGGTAATCCTATGATGTGATCTCAATCCCATGATGTGACAATCATGGTCACTTTTCTCTGCATGGTCTCCATGTTATCAATATCTCATTCCTATTTATATATGTATATGTATGTATGTATATGTAGATATATAGGCATGCACATATACACATATACGTACACATGCACATTCTCATACACACAAGGATATATGAAATTTGCAATTTTTAGCTGGTACTTTGGTCGAGTATTCAAGACCTGAAAGTGGAAAATAAATGTTGCAATTTGAGCACTTCGAGGTAGGAAGAATTTTTCCTGCATTTAATTCTCACTACTAAGAATCCTTATTAACAACACAGACCTTTTATAAAGGCTATTATTCTGATTTGTTTGCAATTGGTTAAATAGTTGTATGGCAGGTATAATAGAATGTGCTAAATGAAAATGCTGAAGAACCAGAGAGTAGATCAAGTGCCAATTTTATGTTTTCTCAAATTTTCTTGTCAGCTCTAGTGCTAGAAGGGGCCTCAGGTGCCAGCTCTTCCAGTACCTTATTTGTAGAGGGTGAAACTGAGGTCTGGGAAGGGATTTTACAGATGTTTTAAGAGTGGGAGGTGGGATTATTCCTGCAATGTGAATTTTCAAAAATAGGAGATCCATTGCTGCTTGTGTGTAAGAGTGCCAGGTGTTAAGAGGTTTTTGTGCTCTGTCCCCCTAGAATGATTCCTGCTAGAATTCTAAAGAGCCCCATTCAATCTGTTTGCTCACATATGTTTTGGGGCCAGGCCTTGGTACCATTTCCTTTCATCTTGATCACTTATTACGCTCTTGCCCCTGACCCTGCCCTGTTCTATGAGTTCCCCATGCTGGACAGGAAAAGTTTCACACATAAAAGAAGAACATAAGGCTCTGAAGAGCTCAGGGGACAGTGGTATTCTTAATTGAGTTTTAAGTGTTTGGCATGAGCTTTAGTATGGTGTTAATGTATAAACATTTTATCCTCTAAACACAGAATAGGATACTTGAGATGCCAATTTCCTCTGATGCAGGTGATTGTCTTACAACTTTTATGGGCCTCCTTGGCAAGGTTTTAGGAGTATGTTCTATTAATTAGTGGTAGAAAGGTTTTGGGAGAAGGCCACTGGTTGCTCATGTCCAGTGTTTACATTTTTCAGTCAGCCAATCAACAAGTATTTTTAAGCATCTGCTATGTGCTAGGCATTGTACTAGACCCTGAGGATACAGGCATAAAGAGTGAAATGAGCCCTGCTTGCACTGGGCTTACATTCTTATGGGGAAGATAAATACGTAGGGAAAAAATATGGCGTAAAAATAAAATGAATATAAACATATACAAAATAATTAAATACAATGTAGTTTGAGAGGGAGAGCACTAGTATTTGTGGGAGATCAGGAAAGGCTATATCTAGAATATAATGCTTGAGCTGTATCATAAAGGAAGAGAAGGAGTCTATGAAGCAGAGTATGAGAGGAGTATTGTCCACTAAGGATGGAAAGATAGGTTGGGGCCAGGTTGTAAAGGGCTTTAAAGCTAAATAGAGGGATTTATTATTTGATCCTAGAGGCCAGAGGAATCCACAGGAGTTGGCTGACTTAGGAAAGTGGCATGGTCAGATATGAACTTAGGGAAACCTCATTTGCCAACTGTGTGGTAGAGTGGAGTAGAGAGACCAATTAGGAGGTCACTGCCAGAATCTAAGTGGGAGATAATGAGAACTTGAATTAAGGTGAGACGTGTAATGGAAATGGAAAGAAGGGGTACGATATGAGAAACAGCAGGATTTGACAACTGATTGGAAATGTAGGGATGAGGGAGAGTGTGAAGTAGAGGGTAATTCCATGGAGAATGGAAAGGTGGTGGTATTTCAGTGGAAATACAAAAGTTGAGAAGAGGGGTGGTTTGGTTTGAGGGAAAAGATAATGTGTTCTATTTTGAACATGCTGAATTTAAGATGTCCCCAGATATCCAGATTCAAATGTATAATACGTAATTTTTGGTATGAGACTGAAGCCCAGAATAATTACTAAGGATGTATATATAGACCTGTGAGTCATCTACATAGAGGTTAAACATATCAGAGCTGATCAGATCACCAATAGATCATAGAGGGAGAAGAGACAAGAGTACCAAATGGACTCATGGCTAGGCAGTGTTTTGTGGATCTCAAGCCAGCAAAGGAAACTGAGAAGGAGTGGTAAGACATGCAGGAGGCAAACCGTGACAGAGCAGTGATACGAAAACCCAGAGAGGAAAAAGTATTTGAGTGGAGAGAGGTATTCGACAGTGTTGAATGCAGCATAAAATTTGAGAAGGAGTAGGACTGAAAAGAGCCCCTCGGATTTGGCAATTAAGTGATAAAATCATTGGTAACTTTGGAACGAGCAATTTAAGTCGAGTGAAGTGGTCAGAAACCAGATTGCCAAGATTGAGGAGGTAGTGAAAGGAGAGGAAGAAGAAGCTGTGGGTATAGATCACTTTTTCAAGATTAGCTGAGAAGGGAAGGAGAAATGCAACATAATGGCCTGAATGGGTTAGGTAACGAAAATGGGGGATACTTGGGAATTCTTGAAGGAAGTAGGGTAGGGACCAGTTGATATGGAGAGCTTGAATATTTGAGAGAGAAAGGGGGAATAATTGAGGATGCAATATTCTGCTGAGGAAGACAAAAGGAGGTGGGATGAAGTACCTGTGTAGAAGAGTTGGCCTTGACAAGTAAAAAGACCACATCTCTGTCAGAGGTGAGGGAGAGGTGCAGAAAGGAAGAGAATGATGTCACGGGATTTGAGGTGACAGTAGGTGAAAAGAAAGTACACTTTGGCCTCAATTTTTCTCAATCAAGCAAGATAGAAGACCCTCAACTGAGAGAAAGGAAGGAGTGACAGGAGTGGTATAATTGAGGAGAGAAGAGAAGATTTCAAATAGCTTCTGTGAGATAGGGGGAATCAATTACAGAGGAATAAAATGACTTCCTTGCTGCAATGAGGACCCTTGCTGCAATGGAGAGGATAAAATGAATGTGTATTGTTGCATATGACCTAATCTCCATATATCATCAATTACTCAGTAAATAGAATTTGTGCTCCTTTCTTTGGCCTTTTAGTAAGTATATTAGTCCTTTGGTGGGTTGAAGAAGCTGAGGATGTTTAGCCTGGGGTGTTTAGAAGGGAAACATGAGAGCTATCTTCATGTATTTGAAAGTCTGTTATATGGAGAAGACATAAGCATTGTTCCATTTGGCCTCAGAGGGCAGAACCAAGAGCAAAGAATGCAAGCTGTAGAGCACAGATTTGTGCTTAACATCAGCAAAAAACTGCCTGATAATGAGTAGTATTCCCTCCTAAAATAGTGAGAAATAGAAGAAATAAAACAAGTTTATAGAAAATTTGACATAAGACCCAATTCAGCTAGATCACCCTTGGGTATTTAAGGGTGAAACTGGTAAGAGGGCAACAACAAACATATGAAATGTGTAAAAGATCTATCAGGAGTTCAGAGAATCATAGGATCATAGATTGAGAGCTGTAAAGAATCTTAAAGGACACTGAGTACAACTCCCATATTTTACTAATGAGGAAACTGAGGCACAGAGAAGTTCAATGAGTAGCCTTGGGTCATACACCTAGTAAGTATCTGAGGCCGGATTTCAAATGAGGTCTTCTTGACTTCAAGTCCTGCACACTACCCACTGTACCACATCAGTGCCACCACAGTCACTTCCACATCAGTGAACTCTGCCATCACAGTCTCTGAAGTGCTTCATGAGGAGGTAGAACTGGCATTAAACAACAAAAAGAGGGTGCCCACTCAGTATGCCCAGAGAAGGTCTCTGCCAGAGTTGATGCCTTTTGGAGGACACTGAGAGACACAGAAAGGAACTTAGAGGCATCGTTACTACTGAAAAGGAAGGGCTCATGGACTGCCAACCCATACTTTCTCATCTCCACAAAACCTCTATAAGAATAATCTGTGCTCACATTGATGAAGATGTGAGGAGGGAGCAGGTAGGCTTTGTCATTCTACAGCAGGCCACATCTCTATAGATAGATGGACAAAAGAGCAGATAACACAACTGCTATAAAGAAGCTTTGCTTCATTGAACTGGTTTTGTGTCCTGGGGCCCTTTGGCACTTCGGAAAAACCTATGGACCCCTTCAGAGGATGTTTTTAAATAGATTTGCTGGTACAAAATACCACCATAAAGGCCCCCTTTCAACAAGATATTGTTCCTGCTTAGTTGGCAGTGAGGCGCAAGGGGAAAAGGCATTGGCTCTGAAGCCAGAGGCACTAATTCCGAATTGTGCCTCTGACCCAGCTTTTGTGAGCTTGGGCAAGACATTTAATCCCCAGAGCCTCAGTTTCCTCATTTCTAAAATGAAGGGGGCGGACTAGATGATCTCTGAGGTTACTTTCAGCTCTAGATCTATTATCTTTATATGTTAAAATCATACAAGATGCCTCAAAAGATATAACAAAAGCCATCTCATAGATAATCCTCCAACATTCATTTCAAACCAGGCCTAAAAAGAGAAGATATAGATTCCAAAAAATCTTTGCCACTGTCGCAGAGGACGCCTTGCACAGAATCAGCTTGGAAGATGGGTTTCTTGTAGAGCGGGGGTTCTTAACCTGAGGTCTCTGAATGTGCGTGGGAAAAAGTTACATATTTACATTCATTAAACTCTCACTGAAATATTAATATTTCCTTCTGTTTAAAAAGTCTAGTTCTGAGAACAGGTCCATAGGCTTTATCACACTGTCAGAGGGATCCAGTACACAAAATGGTTAATAACCCCTGCTTTAGACATCTAGGCCCTCCAGAGGCATCTGTTGGTGGATGCCATTGTGTTGATTACACCAAGCCCTAGAATACTGCAGAGCCACATAAAGATGATCCATAATCACCCAAAAGGGTTTGACCTAACCGTTCATTCAGCAATAACCAAGATGCCCACCTAATAAAGAGGCCATGCCTGATTGTGGCGTTTATGACCCTCCACATTCTGCTCCCAACTCACTTTTCCCAACTCATCTTCTACTATTCCATTTCCTACCCTCTATATTTCAGCCATTTTCATTCTACACCCCCCATTGTTATGCCCCCTCCCATTATGAAAGGTAGTATGATATAGATAGGGCACTGGGCTTGGCATCGGAGACACCTGGGTTCAAATCCTGCTTCACCAGCTGGTGTGCAGCTTCTCTGAGTTCTAGTCTCTTAATCTGTAAAAAGGGGGAAATGAGCATAAATGATGTTTAAGGTCCCTTCCAATTCTACAGCTTTCATCCCATGACCCAGACCCCTTCTGTATCTGGACTTAGGATCATACCATTTCCAGTGCTTAGAATGGATTCTCCTAATTCGCGGTTGTTGAAGTACCCTCTGGGACCTAACTCATACTTCTCTTCCCCAAAATTTCTTATAGCATTTGCCTTGGCCCCTGTCACAGCCTCCCTTGTATCATAATTCTTTCTGTACATTTCATTTTCTCTCTCAATCCCATTACAGTGTAACTTTACTGAATTTCGGGCATCTCTTTGTAGTCTTAGTGGCTAGTACAGTGCCATGCATGAAATAGATGCTTGAGAAATGCTCATGGAATCAGTTGTTGAATCGACTCTTGCCCCAATTTTGTAAAGCAGTGACATACAGACTCCGTACCCTGACAACTATGAACCACCTTCATTCGCTGTGATGCACAAAGGCATTTTGTGCTTTGGCTCTATTTTTCTATATCTGAAATTTTCAAGAAAAAATAAAATGATTGTAGATAGTCAGAGCCATCTATTTGGGCACGGATGTACGGGTATGTGTGCATGTGCGTGTATGTCTGTGCCAATTAAGTCTGTTTCAGTACAGAAATGCTTTGAGGGCATGTATTATGTCTCTTTAAATCCTCTATAATAGCACCTGACAGAGTTCCATTTGCATAAATGTCCTTAATGAAGATTATTTGATGATAAAATGAGTCCTTTAAGGTTTTCAAAGGGAAGTTCCTTTAACTGCCTCCCCACCCCCATCAAAGTTGCCCCTGGTATATAGCATTACTCATGCTTCCTGACATGATCTGTTTCCCCCTCATTCCAGTTTGACTAGGGAAGCCAAGGTTAAGGTATGAGCAAGGGTCACAAGGATTAAAGGGCAGTGGAGGATGTAGCTTGGAACAGACTCAAAATCTATGCTCATATGTCAAAACAAATCTGCTTAATTTCCCAACCCTCAGCTCCCTGGAATGAATGAAGGCTGATTGCTGTCTCCTTCCAAGTTGGAAGAATGAAAGCCCTGTCACTCCTATGTGGCCAAAAGACATGCCTCGAGTTAGCTGCCCTAGGCAACTTTCCATGTGCAATGTTTAAGTTAATAAAGTTGCACTTTAACAGTCTTTTCCACTAAGAAATCTCTGGAGTCATTAATGCTTCAGGGGCCTTGGCATTAGCATAGTTCCAGTTTTTCCGAAGGGTTATGCATTTCTCGAATCTTGAGCTTTATCTATAAAGAAAGTAAATACAATTAGGAGGTGGACTGGATGGCTGGGAATTCTCACGTTTCTATTCTTTTTCATCAGGCCATATTAGAGAGTTCCCTTGCCTGGCCTTGGATTCCATGACTTGATAATGTGGACATGAACTCCAAGAAAGTTTCTATATTTTTGACTGCTTTCCTGAGGAAAGTCAAACTGCTTTCCTCCCTGCTCTCCACCCCCAAATTGCTGCATGGTAGATAGATTTCAGTCATAGGTCTCCATCTGTGCTCATTCATCTGGATTTCTCTCTCTTTTAGTCCATTTGGGTCCAAATGAGAGGTATAGTGTCACAGTGGAGATGCACTCTGAGCTAGTATAGTTGTGGCTCTTCAGTGAAGTCACTCTGTTTCTTTTCCATTTGAAAAGAATAGCCCAAAGCATGAAGAAGATGAGGAGCTGTAAGTAGGGGAGTGACAGGATCTTTTCCCAGGGCACCAAAACTGAGGGGATCCTGGCAGCAAGTCATACTCCTTCAAGAGTAGAGAAACACAACAGCTGAGCATCTCGTGAGCAAGAATAATTATTTAAAATTGCAGAGGGTGAGTTTCTGTTCCCTGGCAGCTGCATCTTGGTTAGGTTCTTTTCTTCCCTCCCCACCTTGGCTTCCTCAGTAATGGTCATACAATGTTTTAGATTCTCTGGTACCCCAACAAGGCAGTGTCCTGGGACAGTGACGATTTCAGCATCTTATATCCTGGAGTCTTTACTTGCCCTGCAAAAATGTGCTTTTGTTTTAAAAAGTTGATTTGAAGGAGCTTTTCATGTTGCTTGCTCCAAGGAGCATTTTGTGAACATTACTCTGGTCTTTAAAATTGCTAGTTGTAGCTCTAGCAGGGAATACCCAGGTTTGTAAAATTGCAAGCTGCCTAAATAATAGATGTGATCATTGGAGTTCTTTGGTTAACAAAAGGAAATAGACAGGTTGAATGCCATGGCTACTAACCACCTAAGCTAAGGCATGACCGAGCGCTGGCGTATTGATGGATTGGCCAATCAGGGTAATATGCAAGATGGACCAGGTAGATTACAAGTTAGGAAAAACAGCTCTCAGGGAGAAAGTGATGCCTCTGCCAGCTGAGGCTGCAGATTCACATACCCAGACTTAGCTTTTAGGCTTCGCTTCCATGCAGTCCTATAGGCTGTACTATGTTACTCCTTCCCTTCCCTTCAAAGCTGCCTTCGATATTTATTTCACCTAACTGAAACATAGAATCTTTTAGAGCTCCAACATATCCATTAAGGGCAAAGTGAGTTGTTTGAGAAACAGGACCTCCTTTTCCCTCATATACTTTAGAGAAATTAGATCTTTTGCTACTAGGAAAGGGAAAGGGGGAAGAGAATAAGCATTTAGTGCCTCCTATGTGTCAGCACTGTGCTAAGTACTTTTGCAAATATTATTTCATTTAATCCTCACAACAACCCTGGGAGGTAGGTGTTGCTATTTTCCCCATTTTATAGTTGGGGGAACTGAGGCAAAGAGAAGTTAAATGACTTGCCCAGGGTCACACAGTTAGTAAGTGTCTAAGGCTGGATTTGAACCCAGGTTTCCCTGACTCCAGGCCTAGCCCTCTGTGCACTCTGCTGTAATGTGTAAGCAGTGGTGAAGTCAGACTTCTGCTTCAGCTAGGAGCATCATTTCCTCCCCTTTGCTGTGCTAGTGAGGCTTTTGTTAGCTAGAGTTCTTTGCAGGATTGAGCCTCTGACCCTTCACATGTCTTTGAACTTGATAACAACACTTGAAGAGGTAGAATCTGAAGTTAGGCTTTCATTTGAGAAATATTTATTCATCCCCTCTGGTGCAAGGTTGAGAATGCAACAAGAATATTTGGCTTCCTCGGGTAGGGAACTCCTTGGACCAACACATCTATGACTTGATAAAGAAGTAAGAAGAAACTTCCTGAAACACCCGGAGGGCAAATGACTTGGCTAAGGTCACAGAGCTAGTAAGTATCAGAGGCAACATTTTTACCCTAACTCCTAGCCCAACCCACTGATCTTTGTACCACACTGAGTGTCTGTCCCTCCATGATATGAACACACACACACACACACACACACACACCAAACACAGATCTAGAGTTTAACTAAAGACATTCATATAATACTTGTATGTCTGAAGAGCTGAAGATTCATCCAAAAGGCACTGGAGAAGCACATGGTCAGACTGTACCACATTACAAATACTGTGTTATGTAGGACAAGGAATGATCTGATCATGGGGCATCATGAAGGACAATTGGCAATTGCCTCATTTGTTATGTTTGTCTCCCCACAATGTTAGAAAACTGCAAGGAAAGGCCCTAGCACCATTTATAGACCTCCATGAAGAATTGGGACAACAGGGACCAAAGTCCCACAGGACGACATGTATGGAACTTTTGGAGAAATTATCCAGCTCAAGGTCACAGATGCATTGGAGTCCCACCTTTAATTGCTCCTTTTATCAAGCCTTCAGGAGTTTATTTAATATCAGTGTCACTGACAGAGACAATTATAAAAAAAAACTTTATTATTAATTATAAAAATTTATTGTAAATTATTTTAAAAACATGCCATAACATTGGAGAAGTTTGGAGGAGGTAGGATACATGAGGAACAAATATGAATCCTTTCTTTCTTAATCTACTGCATAGTTGTCTTTCTTAGCTAATGTAATTACTATTGAAGTTACTGGAAATTGGATTCAAATGTTTTTGAGATAAGATTTGGATGGCCTATTGCCTGGATGACATTAGCGATCCTGCAGTTCAGGCCCATCAGACTTCTCGGGCCTGAGTTCTGGTTGGTTGGGTAATGGGCATTTTGTCCTTCAATGGAAAAAAAGGATCCGTGTTTTGTTTTTGTTTTTTGTTTTGTTTTGTTTTAAAATCATCTGGGAAGTACCTTTGTAGCCTGCACAACAAAGATGAACAGCAAACTCTAACCACAACAGGGCCCTAAACAGAGTCATTATCTTTCTCCCAGGTTAGAGAAGTGAGTCTAAAACTGATCCTTGGAAATGAGCACATGAAATGAGTGTCTTATTAGACACCAGCTTATTCTCTACCTCCTTTATCAGCAGGCTTAACCCAGAAAATATATGCAAATTATTCCCTTTCAGCCTTTAGATCAGAATGTGAGAAACATCTTGAAGTATCATAGGAGACTAACAAATTACAGTGGTGCTCACTTAAATGAATACCTGTTAAAGCCTGAAGACAGTTTTAAGGCTTACTTTTTTTTCCGTGAGCAAACCAAAGCATACATGAAAAATACAAGTAGGTACTTTCAAATGAATACTTAAAAAAGCAGTGGTTTAAAAAAATTCAGTGAACTCTAACAACAAAAAAGCAAACAACCCTCTTCCCCTACCCAAAAAGAAAAAGAAAAACACAACTTCCCAGTCTCCTAGCGTAAGAGAAATGGTCGTGTAAAATAATTATGATAACTGTCTGACATTGGAAAAGTCACTTAGCTTCTTCTGGGCCTAGTCTAGCCCCTTAATTTTGTAGATGAGGGGATGGAAGCCATAAGAGGTTAAGTGACTTGCCCAGGGTCACACCCCTGTTATGGGATAGAGCTGGACTTCAAACCCAGATCTTTTCACTCCAAATTTGGCACTCATTCCACTATAGCAGAAACACTCATATGGTAGATCAATAGCTTTATTCATGTCTCCATATGGAGGGACAAAAAAAGAAAAAAAGAGGCAAATGTTGATGTAGTCAAGGTCAAATAGAAAATCAGTGACAGAGCAAGATCCCAAGTTCTTTAATCGTTAACCGAGCCATTACCCCTACCTCACAGTCTACGGCCTGTGGACCTCCACAAAGGACATTTTGTAAGAGTTTTTTAATAAAGAAGGGAGATTGTTTTAATAAAGTAAGCAGATGTGACAACATGGTTATTGTTGCTACAACATTTAGGGAAAAAAGTGATGTCCATTCATTAAACCAAACAAACCAGAACTCTGTGTGTCATAGATACAGATTTCAAAATGAATTCAGTGTCTGCTCTTTAGAAACAAGGAATTGAAGAAATGAAAGGACCAGCTCAACAATGATGAAGAAATGAAGCTTTCCTTCTCCACTAGCCCTTAGTTTTTCATTATACACTACTGTTAGAGAAAAAAATGCAGATTTTCCACCCATTGTTGGTATGGCAATTTCTACACAGAAATGACACAAATGGGTCATTTCAATACTGGGTCTAGTTTAGTCCCAAAGTCAGAACTAACAGAGTTTCTCAAAGTAGAACCTGGAGACCCCAAGCAAGGTTCTAAGGTGTTTAAAGAGGGTCATATAGACCAGAGTTGCAGAATATACTACCAGGGAACTGACCTCTCTAACCTCTTGGCCCACCCTTTCCCTGTAGTGCCTAGTTTCTTACTTCCAAAGACCTTTGACCTATGAATATGTATGTATTCTACTGATATATGTCCTAGTCAATTATTTTCATGAGATCTTGTAGTAAAAACAATATATATTTTGTGGCCACCCTCTCCAACCTGAGAGAGGTCTGCCGTTCACTCTCGAGAAATGATGACTATACTGACAAGATGACTGAAACTGGGTCGTTTTAAGAGGCTATTTACTCCAGATAACAACCGCAAAGTGAAAAAGATTCCTTCTTTAGTAGAAATGTGGTCTACAAAAGGTCATAGAAGGAAAAGGTTTGAGAAGCATCATGATGCCAGCATCAGAAACAGTTTACATGCCAGTATCTCAAACATTTTCATTTGGGGCACAATTATTTTTATTGTTGTTACAAAAGTAATTGTAGTTCCATTAGGAATACCCAGACTCATCATGGTGGCTCAATTTCAGAAGCCTCCAGTTGTCATGAAAGGGCTGCCTGCACCTAGGTAATCGTCTCGGTCATCGGCAGCACTTCCTAGAAGCCTTCAGCTATTTCCAGTCTGGAGCAGCATTGTGCAGTGGAAAGAGCCCTGGGATCTCTTCAGAACCTGGGAGTCACATCTTAGCACTACTATTTACTAACTGTGTGACAGTCACCTCACCTCTCTGGGCCTCAGTTTCCTTATCTGTAAAATGAGGGGCTTGGACTCAATGGCCTCTTTGGCTCCTCTGGCCCTAGATATTCTAGGCTGTGCAATGTTGTGTGTTTTCTAAAAAGTTCATTAAGTTCCCAGATTTATAATTTTATTTGTATGAAAACTACTTCCATTGGTGCATATTAATAGCTACGATTTGTATAGCAAGATTTGCAAAGGACTTTACATATGCGAGGTAGGTGCTACCATTATACCCATTTTTATGGATGAGGATCACAGAACTAGTAATTGTCTAAGTGCCATTAAATTCAAGGTTTCCTGACCCAAGTCCAATATTCTATCCTCTGGGTCATCTTTGGCCTTAGAATTTGTAAGGTCACAGGATCTCTGATCCATAGGTGGAAGGGAACCCAACGGCCATTTAGTTTATATCCTTCATTTTAAAAGTGAGGAGACTGAGGTCCACAGAACTGAATTTCACAGTCACTGAGTAACAGAGTTGGCGAGGATCAGAACCCAGACCTTCTGACTTCTTATCTCCACCTCTTCCTGTTGTACCATTAACTGCTGTGGCTAAAAGCTAGATATCATCTAGTTCCTGTAGCTGCTGTTATTTGTACCTGATGACTTCTAAAGTAACACAGTATACTTAAATAATCATGAAATAAAAAATATAATTTTGTAAAAATGCTGTACCTCTGGACGATGCAATTAGATGCAATCTAAAGTCCGATGAAATAGGATGAAATCCAGCTAGGACGGTCATTTGTTTGAAAGCATCATCAATGCTTTTGGCCTTAACAACTGAGAGTGACTTAATCTGCTGCCATCAAGTACGTTCTCTCTACAGAGAGTGTCTATTCCTATTTTATTCCATTTTCTCCTTTTTTGTTCCTTTGAGAATTTCTGTAGACACTATATTCAAGGAGACGTGAGCACTGTTCTATATTAAAGAAAGATATGAAGCAAACACTGTCAAAGCCACACATTTTCTGTTTGATTCTCAATAAGCCGTAACATTAAGAGGTTGCAGTATTCATCTGTAGCCAATAACAACCCCCGGATGAATGCCTGGCTAAGTACTGCCTTCCCTCCCATTCCTGTGACCCAACATTTCTACTTTCACTATTAAAAAACTTCATTCCCCTCCCTTCAAGATATGGGAAGGAGACAGGTATGTAAGTAGATAGAAGAACATTCCGAGTGTCTAAACCAATAACAGGTCAAGAACATATGAACATTAATTTAGTATAAACATTTTCTCCTCCTCGTGATGGATGGTGGTTGGTCATTTTTTTAAAAAAATATTTATTTGTTTTTAGTTTTCAACATTCACTTCTATAAGATTTTGAGTTCTAAATTTTCTTTCCCGCCCTCTGCTCCCCTCTCCGCAAGATGGTGTGCAACATTGGTCATTTTGCATACATATTCAGTTACATTTCAAGAAAATCCTTTCCTAATGGCATATTATCAAATGGCATTGATGAATTTTGCTAATAGTTTCATGTGGTTTGTTGTAGCAGCGTTTGCAAAACGATGTTTTCAGGGATTAAAATTTATATTGGAGGTCTCTTTTTACCAATTAGTTGCTGGACCAAGTGGCAATTGCAGAGGGGCCTTTGGGCTGTGATTTGGCTCACGGAAACTCGTTTTCATGATCAAACTAAATGACACACTTTATTTGTATTCAGTGGTGCCTTAAAAAATAAAAAGTACCATAATCAGGCCAATGTTCTAGTGTTAAATGGTTTTATGAAGACCATTTAAGATACTATTGCAATGAATATAATGGCTACATATTGCATCTTGGGATGTAACAACAGTGTTCTCTTAGTCTTCGTTTTTATGGTGGTTGGTATTTTTTTTACTTTTAGTAAAGACAATATCCTCTAATAGTCCTTAATAAGTGATCTCTATTTAACTCTATGCCCATATTCTTCAGAAGAGCCATTAGCATGCTTCTTCTTCCGGGTGTATACTTCTTTTTGCCAAATAACAACAACCATACTCACTAAACATGTAGGTATGTGTGTGTGTGTATCTGTATACACACACATATACCTCCACTTTGTTTTTAACTGAGTAATTCCTAGATATCATTGTCATCCCTATTTTCTCATGCAAGAGATGTATTCAAATGTCATTTGTTCTGTTATTCTAGTCTAGCTTAGATTTTTAAATATGCTTATCTATATGAAATATATGGGTGGTTGTACCAAAGATCGTTACAGAGAAGCAAATATCTTCTTCAAGGACTGGAAGACAGAGAAGGGCCGCTTTATTGGGCCATATTCTGCTTTGGTGGGGATTTTGCCTGAACTTGTAGTTTTTCTGGACCTAGTTCCTTTTTTCTTTTTTTGAGTTTTGTTTTGATCTTGGCTAGAGTTGTATTCCTGAATTGTCAGTTCATGTAGTATGTATCCATGCTAACCCAGTCCTGTGATCAATCCACCTCAAGAGAAGAAAATAGATCTCAGAGGAGCTCTCCTACAACTTTCTGGAAGCCACTTTTTCAATCATTTCCACTGCTCTCAGGGATCTACCTGGGCTCAATCCAATCATTCAATGAACCACTTGGCACCCTTATTGTAGGATCTATCTGTTTTAATAAGTAGCATGCTGACAGTCCATGAAAATATTTTAACATCAAAATATGGTTTAATTTAATATACTTCTAATTGCAGAGAAACAAATACGTCCTCCCTTGCTTCATACTTTGCTTTTTTTAAAACAGAAATGAATATTATTGGAAATTCATTCACTAAAAGTCGAACTTATAATTAATAATCATCGATTGTTTCTATAAATGATATCTCATAGAGGAAAATCATCCCCTATCTGTGACTGAAATGACATTCCAGAAGTGAAAAGAATTTTAAAAGGCAAAAAGACAAATGCATCCGAATATACTGGAGATTGTAACATAAACAAACTATCTAATGGGCTGGCCATGGATACATTATTTATTTCTATTTGTTATTGATGACCTTTCATAACTCACTCATAGCTCTGCCACTAGTGAGTTATTAGGTTATCAATAACTCATGAAAATAATTAACGTATCCAAAATCAATCCATGAATATCAGAGATGAGTTATTTTTCATTCAAAAATCTGCTAACAAATAAAAAAGGTTGGCACATGGTCCATTCATTTTAGAAGCTTCTCCTACCTGTGAATGATGACTAGGCAGATAATACCCTGAACCTGAGAGGACTGCATGAAAAAAGTTGGCTTCATTTCACAAAACAGAAAGAAAAGTCTCGAAAATATTGAGAGCCTGGAATCAGCTAGAAATCTGAGCTTCACAATTATACCACATAGTGTAACTTTAACTTTCAAAATAATGGTGTCTCTTTGGGTTTGGAAGCATTTTTGTATTTAAAATGATACGGTCCATTGCTAAGGGACTTGTCTACTTGACCTTAACATGGCTGCTCAGTATTTCTTGCTACCATCCTTTTACTTTGGAGTAGTCAGTTGAAAAAAGGCATTTTCTATGATTCTTACTTCATTGGAGCCTTTGCAAAGATCTTGCCCTGTTAAGAATAATCCAATCCACTCGATAAATGCTAGTGTTTTTCCTGTCATGTTTCATGTCACTGTAGCAATGCTCAGGATCTCATTCCTTTGTCATTACCCACCTCATGGGTCAAGACTTCCAGGAGCCTGCTTCTTACAGCTTACTTTATATATTTCTATCAGCTTTTTAAATTTTTTAGTGAGGTGGCTAATGGCTTTGATGGTGTAATTCTCTTCAGTTACTTCTTATTAGAAGGCTTTCTTGTGCCCATAGCTTACATTACATAGCTTCATTCCTTATTTTGAAATGTTATCTTCCTCCATGCAGTCTTGCCATTAACTTACACATTTTGGAAAAAAAAATAATTCTATCTGAAGTACTCTAGCACTAAGTCTAATTTCTCTAATTCAAAAAGATTGCTAAAAAGCAGAGGAAAGGGCCGGAGAAATTGCCTTTTGTCTATTTCTTGCCCAATCTGGCAAAGCCATTTTCCTTCCATGGTTCTCAGTTTTCTCATCTACAAAATGAGAGATTGGACTGCATGGTATCTAAGGTCTAACAATGCATGCTTCTCTGATTCTAGTGACAGGTATGATATACTACCCTTAGGGGAGGGGGGGGGTGGCGCTGATTTCACTACTGTGAATCATTGTCCTACAAATCTGGTGAGGAAAAAAAATGTCCTTTACTAAATGCATATTGATAACTTTTGAGCAGTTTAGAGTCTTACAAAGTTGCATGGGCATTGAGAAGTTGGGTGACTCGGTCAGAGTCACAGAACCGGTGTGTGTCAGAGGAAAGACTTGAATCCAGGCCTTCTGCCTCTGAAGCCAGGTAACTCTCTCCTACTTGACACTTCCTCAGAATCCTACCTCCTCGACGTAGCAAAATCATGCAATTCCTTATATATACTCTTTGTATCAGGGATATGAGTGATCCTTGAATGATTCCCAGCATTAATGTACTTTGGACCGGTCTCCTCATCCAAAGGAAAATTTGGGGATTGAGGCCATCTTTTGTTTGTTTTCTGTTTCCTCTTAACAAGGGGTCTGGTTTAAACATACACCCGATTCTGGTATGGTTTCTGGAAATAATCAAACATTAGCACAAAACACTGGAAACGCTTTCCAGAGCAAATTGCTCCCACTGTATTTTGGTGACTAATCACAGGTGCAAATGTTGCTTTAAAAGGAAAATGGGATTTTTTGAATCAATTAACAGAAATGCAGCTTATGTTGAATTTTTATGTCCTCTGAACTAATTCCCTTTATTCTAGTGACTCCAAAGTGGGATGCAAAATAATACATAGGGGTGAAGGAAGAAAATATTATAATTTGTATTTCTATTTTTTATCTAAAAATAAGAAATACAATAAATTTTTACTGACAGGAAGTGTGTGATCAAAATGTATGCAGACTATTACTTTATATATGCCAGGATCTCAGGAATTTGATGGTCTTAGACTTAGACCCTGCAGACTTTGCCTATGAAAATGAAGCCCTGAGATGAAATAAAGAAAATGTTTTAGAGCTGAACTTTGTGAGAATTTTGGATGGCTTATCAGTACATCATGTCCTGAATTCTTCGGGTAGAAATTAGAAATGTAACAGGGACCTCAAAATGTGGCCGAGACATGTTTCCTAATGGAATGAATGAGTCCATGAATATGCATTTATTATGTCCTTACTCTGTGCTAGGGGGAGAGAGACAGAGACAGAGATAGTGTGTGTCCCTGCCCTCAAGGAGCTTACATTATAAAAGGACGAAACAAGACAAATAGGGCATGAGTGGCTAGAAAAGGGAATTTGGGGAAGGCAGGTGACTAGAGCCACAGGATGATCAATTGGCATGTTTTTTCCAGGAGCAATGATAGTGCTGATTTAATTGCAGTTCTCTGAGCAAGGGGTGGAAGGGGGTACAACATGAGGGCAAAATATCGGAGACCCAATCGAGTTGTGGTGGTACCATAACAGGAGCATCCCTGGGAAGTATAGTTGAATATATGGGGCCGACCTAGTTTTTAACACATAAAAATTTTTTAAACCTCATTTCAAACATCTACCAGCTAGATTAGAAACCTCTAAAACTAATATTCATGTTTATCTAGAATAGAAAGAAAGCCTAATCATGTTATCTCTTTGGGTAGAGGCTGCCAAGTTTGGATTTTGTCAGCCCTCACTGCTTTCACTCATATCTTTATTACCCTTTTCTTGTTATGTATTCAGTGGCTTATGTCACTTTTATGACTTTTTGCATATTTAACTTGTACACAAAGTGTACATAGAGATAATCTGAGCATGGGAAATGTAAAATTAATTGAAATATCTTGAACTCTTGTTAAACAAAGTTAGGTCAGCCCTTTCAATGCTGTTTCAAAATGGATTTTTGAAATTGGGGGATTGTGCTAAAATATTTCTTACTTCTATTTTACAAAAAGTCTCCTTACAGAGGGTTGCTAGGATAGCTTATATTCGTAGGAGGAGCAGAATGTTATCTGGAGATGTCTAGCTGGTAACAATTGTAGCCTCTGAAAATTACGCGTGGAAGATGTTTCGAAAATATTGCCAAGGGTACATCACAATCAGAGTATGCCAAGTGCCTATTCAAAATTTGACCATAGATTGGGGAATGATGGGACAAATTGTGGTACTTGTATGGGTTGACATATTACTGCATTGTAAGAAACGTTTAATATGATGACTGCTAAGAAGCATGGGAGACATTAACTGATACAAAATGGAGCAGAACCAGGAAGAAAATGACTACAACAGTGTAAATGAGAAGAGCAACAGCAAAACAATCAAAAGGGAATGTTGCAAAATTTTACTGATCAGGCTTGGACTCAAAGAAGAGGTTAGAGAAAACTGTTGTATCCTTTTCTTTCATTCTCTCTGTCTTTTTGCAGAGTTGAAGGACTATGAGTGTGGAACACTACATCTAGTGTCAGATTTTTACTATTCATTGGTTGGTTTTACTAACCTTCGTTTCCCTTCTTTATTCTTTGGTTTTAGAGATGGCTTCCATTTTAAAGGAGGAGGGAAGATAAATACATGGGGAAATCTAGGCAAACAAAAAGGAAAATCCGTAAAACAAAAAGCAATCAAGTCTATTTTAATAGGCATCATCACTGGGAAAATATATTTAGAGCTTCATCCACTTTAGTTGGTGAGATTGTAGGACCATGGCATTCAAAATCTATTGGATCTCTATTTTTCTCATCCTCATTAAAAATGATTCAGATATTAGGGGTCAAGAAATACAGTATAAGACCATATAGTCATAATAACACTCCATTCTATAGCGTTTTACAGGTGGCCATATCAGGGGAGTGCACGTTCTGGGATGCACTAGTCCAAGCCAAGAAAACTTTGCATCTGGATCCAATGAAAAGGTATATTTCTGTCATCCATGCCCCATCATGGCTGTCTGGAGAGACACATCCCCAAGGGGTAGGCTGCTAGCAATTCATTAAACCAGATACTGAAACATGGATCTGTAGCAGTATATGGAGCAGAGGTGTCAAATACATGGCCCACAACGCTCCCAAGTGGCACCTGAACTAGATTAAAATGTAATTGGAAAATACTTAACAAAATAAACATGGATACAATAAAATACAGATAATTTTATATTTTAAAACTGTCAAGAATCCTTATGGTAGGATTAGTAGTCCCCATTTAAAATTAAATTAGATTATATAGCACACAGATGAATGAATCTGGCATGTGAAATAATTGATTATCCAAATAATTCTTAAACTGGTATGATCTTTAAAAATGATGATGATGATGATGATGACGATGACGATGATGATGATGATGATTGTATTGATCTAATGGGCAGGAAAGGTTGTGTGGCATTGTGTAGTACTTCTTAAACTGTGGGTCTCAACCCCTGTGACCCATAGTTTAAGAAGCACTGAAGGGGTTGCAAGTGGAAGAAGTTTAAAAAGCCCTGGGCATAGTGGATAGAAGGCTGGCCATGACATGGAGAATAAGCTTGGATTATTGGCTCAGTGGTTCTTTGGTTAAGTGGCATATAAATATTATCAACTCATGGTATAATTACAGACTTTATGCTTGCAGAGACCTTAGAGCCCATCTTTTCCAATCCTTTCTTTTTAGGGGAGGAAACTAAGGCACAAAGAAGGGAAAGTCAACCCAGAAAATAAGCAGAAGGGCAGGAATTTGAACCAATATCCTCTAACTCCAATCCATTTTGTCTCCTATGGCCAACTTGTAAAATTTCCGAGCACAGACTTTGGATACTTCCATTATAATGAAATCTCCCCTATCCCAGCTTATTCTGCCCAGCTGGTGCTTTACCATAAGCACAGGAAGAACAGACAACCCAGCAAAAGCCACATGTTGGTGTGAGCCTGTCTGCCCGAGTCCCTGCTAGGTCCCCTGAGTCTGGACTAGGACACTAGCAGGCAAACAGCTGAACTTCAGAAGATGACTGTACTCAGTGGTTTGGAAAGCCATGCTGGGCTGCAGGTGTGGAGCTGCAAGGACTGGGTATTGACACATAGGGACGATACGAACATTTTGTCCAGGAAGGATAATTACCACTCAAAGAATTCATTGCAGGAAATGTTACCAATAACCCCCAATTTAATCGATGGCATTCAGATTGAGGAAAATCTACCGCATCTCCTGTACTGGCTTCATTTGATTTGTGAAAATCAAATAGTCCCAAAGGCATAGTATTTATTTATAAATATTTTTAATGTTTCTGTTTAGAGTAGCTGTAGAAAATCCTCTGCTGCTGTCTGCCCCTTCCTTATCTGGTGTGGATAGAATCTAGAAGGCCGGCTAGTGACTAGAGTGTCATTTAAGCTATGGCATCCCTTGCCAAGCTGGAATGGTTTCTGTTAGGGCCCTGGTGAGGATATACAAAGGTCAACCACACTAACTTCAGAAAGATTCATCACCAGAGTGGTTGTACACTAATGAATTTCTCAATTCCATTCTATTCCTCAAGGACTTATTAAGTACCTACTGTGTACAAAGCTCTGGACTTGGTGCTAGGGATACAACAACACATATGAAGAAATGGTCCCTGCCCTCCTGGAGTTTACATTCTGCTGGGATAAAGAGATACAGCATAGCAAAGAGAGTGCTAGACCTGGTAACAGAGATGCCTGGGTCCAAGTCTGATCTCTGACACTTCTTACTAGTGTGACCATGGGTAAATCCCCTAACCTCTCCAAGTTTCAGTTTCTTCATCTGTAAAAAGATGATGGTAATACCCACAGTACCTTCCTCTTGTGAGAATGAAGGGCCAGCCCCTCTGCTCCTTTGGTGTCTTCACGATGTTCAGAGAGCTAGAGAAAGGCATTTTGGGTAGATGTCCTGTGGCAAATCACAGGAAGATGGCTATAAAGATCTCACAGGATAAGCAGGCATGGATTGAAGGGAATATACCTATGGCTGTTCAAAGGTTTAAATAAGAGTATCTCTTTAAGTGCTTTGCAAACCTTAAAGCATTTCTGAGTGTTAATCATTATTAACTAAAACAAGGCTGATCTCTAGAGGTACATTTTACGAGATAATAGAAAGAAAACTGGGATTGAATCCTGGCTCTGCTCCTTGCTATCTGTATGCTGTTGAGTCAGTCATTGATTTTATCTAGGCCTCAGTTTCTTCATGTGTACAGGGACGGGGCTGTGCTCCAAGATCTTACGTTACCTTGCTAACTCAAATCCTGTGTCCGGTTTAGACTGTAATGCTATGGTAAAAGACCCTATAAGAAGATATCACAGCTGATGGAGACAGCCCAGGACCCTGAGGTCAAGAGCCCTGGGAATAGCCATGCTTCCAGCCCCAGGCCCTGTGCAGATGCAGCCTGGAAATGGTTCCTTTGCTGCTCAAGCCACAGTGCCTAAAGACCCAGAAAAGAAAGGCCTGATCACCCAAATCCTGGGTGCTGTCAAATGGTTCAACATCAGAAAAGGACATGATTTTGTTAGTGGAAATGATATAAATGAAGACGCATTACCCTTGCTTCGTACCCCAAAGATTCTGGGGCCTTTCCATCAGACTTATACCTAAAATCTTCCATATGTGTCTTTTCCTTCATTCAAATGGAGACCAAGAATTGTCTGACTTTTCTCTTTGAATCACTGTCCCTTAGCACAGTGCTTTGCACACAGTAAGGGTTTTATAAGTGCTTCATTCATGCATGCATTCATTCATTCGTGAATGTGTAAAAAATTGCCATTATTGCATTGTTCACTTAGTTCTTTTGCATATATTTCATTAAAACTGAGTTTGAGAACAGTTTTCTCATTGCTTCTTTGGAAACCAACAAGAGCTCCAATTGTCAAAACTGTATTGTCTCCATCTCTTGGCCTTGAAATATTATAGTATTTACTGTGTCTACTTATTACAAAGAGAATCATTAAACATTTATTTCCTAACTCACATCCAGGGAAGAGCCAACCAAACCATTTTACAACATGTTGTAGGATTTTATATTTCCATAAAATTCCCTATCCTCAAAGCTCAATCTTTCTTCCCTGTATCTGTGTGTCTGTGGGAAAACCAACACATCCTGCCCAAGCTCAGTTGGAACTGAATTTTTTATTACACTTTTCCATTTTCATTTGCATTGAACGTCATTTGGGCACAACTCTGAAAACAAATTTAGGAGGTGGGGAAATGGAAGAAGGGTAATTGTCATTTTTCCACAGGAAAATGCCAAGAACTCTTAGATATGCAGAAATGCCAGGTATTTAGAGAAACTCCTCCTTGAATGTCACAGACCTCAGGTGCTCCGGTCTCCTTGTTCTCACCAATACCACTCACCTTAAAACTGTAGCATTTTAAAAAAGAGGAGATTTTCTAGTGAGAAATGGGTGTTCATGGAGGACCAGCACCTCTGGTGTGAGGGCTTGTTGAGCCCTTTTCAGGGCTGCTCAACCACCTTTCTTGGCCACCTGTTACCCAACTCTCACCTGTAGCTCCAAGGAGCTGTAGCATGCACAATGGCCACACCCCAGCAAAACTGTCTTGGCAGATGGGCTAAACTTGGCTTAGGGTAACCGACAGGCCTCAAACCTGTGAGTGAGTTGGGAGGATGTCTACCTCAAGCATGTGAAGATTTTCTACTGGCAATTTGTTCCAACGACCACGAAGGCAACTAAAGCAGGCTCTTTGGAGTACTCAGGACCTGGTCAGATATCAAAGATCTCAAGGTCTTCCCTGGGCCATCTTGTCCTGCCACTGGACTTTGTTGAAGAGAGAATGAGGCTGACAACTTTGTGCAACTCTGCCTTGTTTAAACAAAGGATGAGTGACAACACGAGCCATAATGTTAATGCTGAAGGGCCATCCAAAAACTGAAATCAGGCTTTTCACAAGCATCTTTTCTTTGTCTAAAAAGAGTTCACTTTCCACTAATGCTGCACGGATCTGGAAACAGGCATTTTGGGGCCTGGGGCTGGTGGTATCAAACACGTCATCGTCTGTGGAAGGTAGTAGGAGGATGTGGAAGGAGCTCAGTTCAGCCTTCTATTTCTGTCACTTCTTATTTTAACTAAATATTCTATCTCTGTCTCTGTTAAGCTCTGTAGTTGCTATTCTCATGAAGGACTATACATGCTGACTGTACCATCTAAATTCAGCATCCAGGAGGCAAAGCCCCAGTCACCAGGGCTTAGTTATAACCCAAGGCTACATTTTTTCAGTATTCCTGTTTTTGGTTGTTGCTGGCCACTTTGGGGAATAATGTTTTTTATGATTGTCAATGGACTCATAGACTCCAAATCTGAATCATAGGCCATGGTTAAAATCCTGACTCTACTACCTTTGAGATCTTGCACAATTTCTTTTCCATCTGGAGACTTTAGTTTCCTCTTTTGTGAAATGAGGGAGTTTCATCAGATGACTTCTAGTTCTCTTCCAGATCTAAATATGAGTATGATTCACAGAATCATGAATCTTGTTCATACTCTCTGTGACAAGTAGTGTTCCTGGCCTAAAACTCTACTTAGAGATCTCCAGTGCCGGGAATCCCACGGTGTCCAAAGATAACCCATTCTATATTTTGGACAGTCCTAATTCTTAGGAACTTTTTCTTTATATCAGTAAAAATCTTCTCTCTAATTTCCTCCTATTGGTACTAGTTCTGCCTTCAGAGACCATGGAGAACAAACCAAAACCCTCTTCCAAATGGCTATCCTTCAAATACTTGAGACAGTGTGGCATAGTGGATAGAATGCCAGACCTGAAGACAGAAAGTCCTGAGTTCAAATTATGCCTCTGATATTTATTGGCTCTGGGACCCCAGGCCATTTAACCTCTCTGAGTCTCAGTTTACTTATTTGAGCCTTAGTATCCTTACCTGTAAAATAGCGATAATAATGCATGTAGAAGCCACGCCCAACATATCATCCTGTTTCAAATGACCCGATGTACACAGAGTGTCCCAAAAGTTTTAGTGCCATTTTAATATTTACATAGCTTACAACACCACTAAGGCTTTTGGAACACCCTGTAAAAGGTGAATTCCAAACTTTAAAGCCCTGTATAAACAGCAGTGGGTGTTACTATTGTGAATTCAAAACAGCTATAATTCTGTCCCGTCCATTTCCTGCTCCAAGACTTCTCTTCTTGGGATAAACATCACCAGTTACTTCAACTGATTCTGGGAGAGTGTGGTTTCAGGTGCACTGAGCTCTTTTGGAACTCGTCAGCGTCCTTTCTGTAGTGCAGCATCCAGAACTAAAGACTGTGCTCGAGGGTGGGTCTCTTAGGGGCAGAAAATATGGCTGGATAGTACTTCCCCTTATGTGGATGGATCCTGCCTTAGTGTTAGGCAGCCTCGGGTAGCATTGGCTGGTAAGGGATATCCCGTTGAGAACTGGACCCCCACTAACTCTCTAGTATGTAGCTATGTTCAACCAGAGTTTGTGTACTTGAAAATTCTATTGTATAAAGTTGGAAAGAAAATGCGACAGAGGAGCAAAGTGCCATTTCTACATAGACACATGGCAAAGGAGCATTTCTTTACAAAACAACAATAAAGTAAGTAGGGACCAGGAGTTAATAACTTAGACTATTTACTTGTCTTTTCCAACTTGACTTCAAAGGAATGAGTTCCCTGGTTTTGGGCCTCTGAGGCATATCCTGCTTGGCCATCACCATGCAGATATCATATATTCATCTTCAGCAGCACATTTAGAAGGTAGAGATGTTTTTGCCCACTTCACAAGCTGGCATAAAGATGAGGCAGCCATCATTACCTCCTCCAGTCATTATTATATCTCTTAGTAAAGCTGGAGTCTTCTCTATAATGGGTGAAATTCCACTTAATTTTCAATATTTTAGTGGAAAGACAAGATGGTTTTGCTGTATGAGAAGTACAGACTTCCTCCTTGGACTTCAAAGGGTTTTTGTTGCTGGTTCTGTGCAAAGGTAAAGTGCAAATGGGGTGGGGGAGAGGCATATTTTTAATTAGCATATATTTGTCAAATTCAGGACTTTAGCTGGGAGCAATCTGCTTGTTGTTGCTGGCTGAATATAAAAGTAAAATTTCTACCTGAGTTAAATGTATAAGTGCTTTCAAAGTTCACACCAGCAGATTGGCAGTTTGGAAGCATTCTTCCCCAAGGGACTTCATGGGACACTACGGTAATTCTTTCAAATTTTTCTATTTGCCAGCCCACAGTTTGAGAGACAATCAGCTGAGCTTGGCTTTTCCATTCTAGGCTTATCTATTATCTTCCCAAATGTGAAAAAACCTTTTCGGATATGACAAGATATTGATGCAGATTTAAGAAAGTAATACTATGTGTGCTTGTGTGTGTGTGCATGTACACATGCATGTGTAAAATGACTTCTCCACTTGGTTTGAATAAAAACAAGGCTTGACCGAATTAACATTTGGGAAATCATCATAGTTCAGTTTTTACACACCCCGTGATATAAAATAAATTTATTTATTGTAGGCTAAAAATATGATTCTTTTCTGCCTGTGTCCCTATACAATAGTACTTAAATGTAGATGCACTTTACAGAATATAAAGTAAGTGCATTCATTGAGGTGATCTCTATATAAAGATGCAAATATTTGCCCTTATTGATTAATAAGGTTTGTGGGGGTTCCCCCCACCCCGTTTATCTTTTTATGTCTCTCTTGAGTTTTGTATTTGGAAATCAAATTTTCCATTGAGTTCTGGCCTTTTCATCAGGAAGGTGTGGAATTCCCTTATTTCATTGAATGTCCATCTCCTTCCCTGAAAGATTACGCTTAATTT
>CM053628.1:11121852-11156342 GCA_028646595.1 Phalanger gymnotis
CACCTGAGACTAGAGATCAGGTGGGGCTGCAAAAGGTAGATGTCTCAACCTGAGACATAATTGTGTTGGGGCTCCTGGAAGTTATCTAGGCCCCTTACTGCCTTCCCTCAGGGGACACACAGCAGGAGATGGGAGGTGCTAGGGTCCTTTTCTCCTATATGTATGTACCTTTCTGTAGATTTCTCTCTATTTCTATGCACATATGCATTTATGTCCACGCATGTATATGCTATGTACCTATTGTATAAGTGTGGTACACGTGTGGATAAATGTGTTGCAAAGAAAGTAGTGACCTGCATAGGTATGGGAAATTTCCTCACAGGTTCAGTCTGTGTCCATAGATGTGTATATATAACTCTTCTCACTTACCTTGCTTCTCAACCACCCCCCCCAACCCTATTTCTTTTCTTCTTCCTGATGCACAGATAGTATTCCTTGGCTGAGAAAATGGAAGAAATACAAGAGTATAATGGTTCCACCTTTCCTCTCTTGTCTTTTAGGATGTTCCTTACCCAGTTTCATAGCAGCCCTCTCCCTTCTTTTCTTGTTCTTTGGCCCCCAACATACACATATGTGTACATACATACATGTGTGCACAGAGACATACTTACACACAAAAATACACATGCATACATGTGCACATTTCTATACATACACAAATACTTTTTATTGTTCTTAAGATTCCTTAGGCTAGTGCTCTGGACAGGTTTCTTCCAGGGTGATGAATTCTCTTGTATTCACTTGACCTTATTTCCCCTTGCTCTCATCTCTACTTGCTTTTACAAAATCTCAGTTGGCTTATGCATTTCCTTTGTATCTGGCTATTAGCATCATTTGGTTTTGGGTCACTAGCACTGAATTCTTGAGAGCCTCCAAGCCCTTCTGGGCCCAGTGTTACAACCGTGGGCCTTGAAGGCTGCCTTCCCTTCTGAGAATGTATGTTCACCAGGTTGTTTTAAGGATTATCAGTTTAAGGAATCTAACAACCCTTTGGGCTGGACTAAGGCCAGTGAGGCTTCTTGGAACTTTGACTTTGAGCTGGTTCTTATCAGTCGAACGCTACTAGAAAAAAAAGAAGGAAGGGACTGAATTATTTCCAAACACTGCATCCGCCTGCTTCTCTTGTCTTGCTTCCAATTAGCCAACTAAATCCCGCTGCAGTGTATTTTTGCCTAGGCTCTACCCTTGAAACTGATTTTTTATTTTACCAGCTGTTGGATGATTTGCATTTCATAGGTTTCATTGCTTAAATGCCTAAATGTTTCTTTGATGGCTGCTTGATGAAAACATTAAATAAATAAACAAATACAAAGCATACCTGAGAGGAGTTTTAATTGTGTAAAAAGCACAGTAAAAAAAAAAACTTAGAAATGCAGGAATTTGTAAAAATCTACCATCTTTGGGCGAAATTAAAAAAAAATCTAACAAACAGAATAATCTGATGGTGTTTTCTTAAGGTAGATATATGATCAGTCTTACCTTGAAATTTAAAAAAAAAGTGAAATAACATTTGAATTGTAGCCCTAGAAACCCCAAAGACACTCTGGGAACAATTTTCATTAACCTTTATTTGTGTTGCATCTTCATGTCCTTCTTGGGTTCATTGTCTACTGAGCATATTTCCAATGAGCATCTTTTGGCACTTAGACCTCCTCGGACAGATTTTAAAAAGCTATACCCAACTAGAAAATAACTAGAGAGGCAGCATGGATGGAGCAGCAACCTTAGAATCAAGAAGATCTGGGTTCAAGTTGCCCCCTACAAACACACACACACACACACACACACACATACACTGCACACACATTCATATGCCTACATACATACATGTACACAATTCACACATACATACACACATGCATACCTACACACCTGTATACACATGCACACATACATGCAGTGCATACACACATGCACATGTACATACACGTGTGTATACACACATACATACACACATACACATAACTGGCTTTGTGATCCTAGGCAGATCATGTCACCTTTTCCTTGCCCAGAGAGGCAACTCTGAGTAGAAAGTGCAGAAAGAGTGCCCAGCTGCATTTGACAGTTTCCTCAGCCAATGAAATCACTGGCCCAATCCCTGTCTCTTCCTCTGGAATCATTTACTTGCTAACAATGTCAACTGAGATTCCTACAGTGCTTGGAAGTTTGCAAAGTGTTTTACATACACTCTCTCATTTCAATCCTCTGGCACACCTGATAAATCGGTATTATTATCCCCATTCTACCAAAGATAACACTGATGCCCTGTGACCCTCACTATGCGAGGTTTTTCAAAAGAGCATGTTAAGTTTCCCCTCCACTGCAGGCCTGCATGGTCAGAAACTTTGGGGAGCTGGGAGGAGCCAATGGCATCTTCAGGTCAAGTTGTTTTAGTCCTTCATCATTTATTAAATGCTTGCAGTGTGCAAGGTTTAATGCTTAGTGTCTGGGTTATAGAAAAAGATACGAAACAAGCCCTGCTGCCAAGGAGTTTACCATGTAAACAAGCAGAGATGAGTTTAACTATATGACCTTGGAGCCCTCTCCTGCCTCAGAGAGTCTGGGATTATGGGAAACTGTTATTCAGTCCGGAAGCATTGTTGTAGGCAAAATACCTGGATGTGGTTTTCAGGAAGATTTCCTCTAAAGATGGGACCCTGGCTCACAGCATGGTTCTGGGATGAAACAAGCATCCATGAAAAACATTCCACTCTCTATAACTGGGTTGACATACACACTGAACAGGTTTAATTATGTGCTTAGTAATCTGCCTTTAAATATACCATAGAGATTTCTAAACCAAATTCCAAATATAATTAAATTGTTTCCCAGGGATGGCAAATGCCCCAGGGGTGCAATTCAGCACCTTAAATGCGTGCAAATTAAAAATGGGATTCAGACCACCCAATTTAAACCTATATCTTCTGTAGATGATGTGTTTGCACATCTGATTAACCTTTCGGGACATCTGGGCCAGCTGCCTGTTCAGTTAGCACTGGTTACATAGAAGAGTATCAGGTGACTCTAGCCTAAAAGCAATCTTTTGAGGTCATTAAATTCATCCTTCTGCTTTCAGTAGTGTGTGTGTGTGTGTATGAATATATATGTGTATGTGTGTGTGTGTGTGCGTTTATTTATATTACCTTTGTAATGAATTCTAATTCAAAAGATTTTTGCCCCAGGGAAGATATGACACAGACTTTAAAAAAAACAATCATGTTGTATCTTTTCACTGAAGACTCCTCCTTAAATTTCTTTCCTGAGTTCCAGGTCTCGGCCACTTCAGGCACTTGAGTTGCATGAGTTGGTATGGTCGGAAAGATTCATGATCTGGTGACAGACTTTCCAAACTTAGCTAGGCTGGGACTGGGACACCAGACGCTGAGATTCCCAGCCTCTGAAGCTTTGCCAGCTCTTTGTGACATAGTTGGTAGCCTTAGGTAGTCCTGAGTCCCCGCAGCATGACATTGGGATAGGGCCATAAGTGGTGTATACTCAAAGAAACCTTATTTCCCAAAAATATATTCCATTTTCTATTTGGGGATAGACTCAGGAATGGTGACTATCCCTTGAGTTGAAGTCTTCAAGAGGAGCCTAGATGGCCACTTGCTGATGTCGCTCTAATCCTTCTCAGGTACTAGTTAGACCAGATGGCCTCTGAGGTCTTTTCCAACTCATACATTTTGTCAACATTGGCAGCAGGCAAGAATAATAGCCAGACTATTATTAAGTAGGGTTATATTTTCATTTTTACTCACAAAGTTAATCTTTGTTCTAAAAATAGATGTTCTGCTTTAATTAATTATGAATGCCTAGGAGTAGATGAAAATATGTTTGAATATCTGAACATCTATAATTTCAGAGCAGGGACATAGACTGAGTGTGCAATTTCCATTAATGACACTACTAAATAGGACTATAGTTTTCCTTAAGTTAAAAAAAGTATGCCTCACAACCAAAATTCGATACAAATAGAATCCTTATTCATGAACTTTCTAATTATTCTTTCCTGCTTTTGACATTTTAAAATATTTTTATTTGCATGTTAGCTATAGCCTATATATTATTTTGTCAATGACTCCCTACATTTTCCTTTCCCTACTGTTGCTTCTTTTGTCTAGAAAAAGCCATTAATTATTCTGTCATATGCATGTACTTCTCCGCCTTCTGTATGTTGGAAAACTGAGTACATCCTTACATACAAATACACAAATGTGTGGAGGTTTTTGTACTCTTTTCTGTCTTTGGCCTGGGTTTCCAAAATACTTTGGTGATGGCATTTTAGCCCTTATTAAAATGTAAGCTCCCTGAAGCCAAGAACTGTGTCACTTTTGTATCAAACAGTTAACACAGTGCTTGGCACATATAAGTGCTTAGTAAATACTTTTTCATTCATTTGTCCATTCTTTTGTTCCTATATTCATTCATGTATTCATTCAAGTAGCCTAGTATCTGGAGGTGATTCCTTGGGTTGGGGGCGGTAAAATGTATTTACGTTTTAAAAAAAAATAATCTGTAAAACAGAAATTTTATGCTATATATTTAAATGCTTTCTTTTTTAATCATAGATTTCTTTGCTTAGCAAAAAATAAAATTTCTTTCACATACACCAAAGTTCTTTTTTTTCTTTTTTTTGGTGTTTAACATTTTTCTTTAGAAGCTGAAATGGTCTTTCTTTTTCTCCTTTTTTTCTCCTACTCTATGTATTGTCCTCAGAACTAATTTGCTGACTTTTTCATTTTCCTAAGCACTAAATAATTTGCTGATTTGCTTGGTTTGGGACAGGGCGGGGGTGGGGGAGGATGAGGAGCTGAGGGAGGGCACTCCCATATGCCCTTTCCTTCTATATGTGGTTTCCTAATCTCTTTCTCCCATGGCCAGATCCATTCCTGTCCAACATTCTTTTACAATTGCACAGTGTGTGAGCAGATGTTTTTGCATTTCTAGAGCTCCCCACCCTCCTCTAAAGCACGTTCATTCCCTTGACCTTTCTTTGCTTCATACATGATGTGATCATACGCTCATTGCAAAATGCAGGCACATTGCTTCCCTTTTCCTCTACCTCTTCTCTTTGTATGTTGCATTCATTATTCTCTTCATTCAACTTTACGTTGCGCCTTTCCCTTTTTTTTTTGGAATCCTCCAATCCAGGTCTCTATAGAGTCGTCTTTCAGGGAACATCTTTTGATCCTTTCTTAAGGGCTTGCTCTCCTCTTGCCCTCCTTCAAGGACCTCAAAGTAATTCACCATCCCCCCCAGCTATCATGTTCCGCCTGAATCTTCTTCCCTATTGGGTCTGTACACCCCAGTAATAGAAAAGAGATATAGCCAGTGTAACAAAAAGTGGGGCTCCTTTCCAGAGATCCTTGACAAATTCTCCCTTCTGTACAATTGTCTCCCTTTGCTTTCTTTTTTATGTTTCTTTGCCTTTGTTATCATCTTCCCCCATATACACATTTTGTAGCACTGCCATCAATTTTGTCTCCTCTCATATTTTGTACATCTTTTAAACATTATCAGAAGCAATAATAGAAGGCCGAGGCAGGATAGTGTAGGTCAAAAACCACTGGATCTGGAGTCAGAGACCTGTGTTCTAATCTCACCTCTGACACTGACTAGCTATGGGGCTAGTGAGAATTCATATAATGTGACTGTCACTTCACTATCTATCTTTGTACCTGCCTCCCTGGGTTATCATGAGGACCAAAGGAGAATGGTCTCTGTAAAACTTCGTGGAACTCTTAGAGTACAGTGACTGTTATTATCAAATAAACCTCTCCCATGACTATACCTCACCAAATGTTGATGTTAAGCTTTTTAGGTCAGCTTGGACAGGCCTGATTTGGGATAATTTTGATTTTTGAAAAAATCGCTGTGACTGATTCGGTCAGAGTTTATTTCTAAGGCAAGACTTACCAAAACGACTTCTCCGTCTTGTGCCTTTGATGTACTGGAGGAGTGCTCAGTCTGCTATTTGCCTCCCGTTGTGGCTAGCTTGTGTGCCTCGTGTCTCCTTGTCCATGTTCATTTTGTTACCCTGTACCAGAACTCTCCCCAAAGCCTCAGCTGGCTCGAGTCCTTTATATCATCTTTTGTCTACTTGGTGGTCTCTTTGTAGTCATTACAGTTTCCCTTTTCTATCCCCATATTTTATGAAAGTCCTTTGCCAGAGTTTCAGGGCGGCAGTCTTCGTGTTTCCCTGGAGGTTTGGATTGGAAGCCCATCAGCCACCTCAGCACCAGCCCTTTCTAGAAGCTTGGTCAGGTTTCCCACCAGGTTCCGGTGTTCAGATCATTAATTTCCTTCTTTTTCCCAAAACTTGTCATGAACTCACTGCTCTTCTAATCCCTCTGCTGCTTTCTTGGCTTTTGCAACAATTCTGAGCAGAAACTTCCATAATTTTTTATTTCCATGTTGACTTCCAATCCTATGTTGACTCTTAAAAAAATATCCTGCTAGTGTTGTACGAGGAATCTTTTCTTTTTCAAAGTTTTTCTGAAAATCCCAGCAAATGTCACTCACTGGTTCCCTCCTTGTCCACATGTATATTTGTTCCCCCCAAAGTACTTCATTTCATTCAGTTCCACAAGCATTCTCTGTGCTGGGCCCTGTGTGAACCACTGACAAGTAGCTCAGCATGAAATTGTTTCCTAACAGAAACTAAGTTAAGTTTAAGTGATCCCAATCATTGATTCTACCACTTTGCCCAGTCTGGAAGGGGAGATTCACCAATTACAATTCTTAGAATTCCATCAGGAATTAGAGGGAGCTACACTGGGCACTCTTTGAGGAGTGGCATCAAGGAGGTTGGCCACGAGGAGAATGGCGTATATTTCAGCCGCCTTATTCACTTTTACCCCTGAGCCCTTCAAAGTCATTGCCTACTTACCTTCTGATTGTGGTGCTGTACCTAGATTTAGTTATGGTTATGCATCTTAGCACCCCATGATAAGCATAGAGTTGAAGCTGCCTGTAACCCAAATGGACAGCTGATGGATGCCTTGGCATATTTCCTGTGCATCAGCTTGCATAGAGTAAATAGAGGGAAAGGAAAGAAAATAAGCATTTTATACAGTGCTTATTACATGCCAGGCATTGTGCTAAGCATTTTACAAATATTATCTCATTTGATATTCACAATAACCTTGGAAAGTACATGCTGCTGTTATCCCCATTTTGCTGTTGAGGAAACTGAGGCAAACAGAGGCTAAGTGACTTGCCCAGGGTGACACAGTTAATAAGTGACTAAGGTTGCATTTGAACTCAGGTCTTCTTAGCTTCAAGCCCAGTGCCCTATCCAGTGCACCACCTCTGGACATGTAGCTGCTTCATCCCATCACCTAGCCATAAGTAGGCACTTAATAAATGTTCATTGGATCTAACTGATTTGTACATAGCAGTGTAATACCTGCAAGACAGTCCCCTTTGGAGTAACTGCTGGCAGCCTTCCCTGCCTCTCTTCCCTTCCTCTAATCTGAGCTGTGCCTTTCTGAACCCCTAGCTTGGAAACCTCAGCAGGCCTGCTGCTGCTTTTCTCTCCCCAGCTCAAAGATTGCTGCCATCTCCCACCTCATTCCCAGGTAAAGGTTCTCTGGCCAGAGCTCTCTGTATCCTGGCAGTTTCACACCTGGCCTTCTGCACAAGCCTGGCCCCCTCTGGCCTCAGTACCTGCCCGTAGGCTCCCTTTCTAGTGCTTCCTTGCTCTTGCTGTTGGGAAATCCTTTCTTATGGATACCCCAAATCTCTCAAGATGCTGCACAAAGTCCATTTCTTTTCATCGTGTTTTGGTCCATATTGATGCCAGCTGTCTGTCATTTTCTGTGTAATAAAGAACTTTTCACAAAATCAGTAATAATGTTACCCCGTAGCTTTTGTTCTGATTATTCTAAATAAATTAAATTATAAAATGAAAGTCTTAAAAAGACTGAAATAAAAACAGAAAAAACTTAAAGCAGGGAAGAAATTTCGGAAAACAAGCCCTCAAAAACTTATAATCTCACATATAAGAAGTAGGAGGCTGTGACCTTGTAGCTGTAGGTGAGAGTACATGAGGAAATGGAAAAACTCTCTTTTTCTCTGCCTAGAATGTAGCTTCAAGTTGGAGGTGACTACTGATTTTCCTTCACCATGGTTTGGAAAAACTTATTTCTGAGGGGGAAAATATCAGAGTAATTAGACCAAGGAGGAGTAATCTTTTCAACTCATTACTGAAATCTCTGACATTTCCCTTTTCTGGTCCTGTGGAACAGTTTTCTTCCACAAAGTGTTTTGGTTGTCATGGGAGCCCCGAGATGGATAGCTGCTGGGAACAACTTTATTTTGGTCTTAGGAAAATGAGTCATTGATAAGGGAAGTGAAGAGAATAGAGATTATGCCTTGGATTTGATACAGCAGAACCCCTCAAATGCCTAGGTTTAGATTCATTCTTTAAATAATATCACAGAATGGAGGAGCCCTCCAAAATTGTCCATTGTACCCTGGTCTCTTTCTCTGGATCATCTGTAAATCTCCTGAATTTCTTTCAGCTTACATAACATGCTAAGAAGCAATGCATTGAAGTGGGCTGGTAATCCAAAGACCTGGACAAGAGGCTTAGCTCTAATGCTAGGGAAGCCTGCACCTCTATTTTCTCATGAGTAAGATGGAGAAAATAACCTGTGTCCTACCTACCTCAAAGGGTCACTTGGAGGAAAATACATTGGGGACCTTTGATCATTAGAGAAATATGACATCGTGAACATTATACTTCATGAAATCCTCACAAAGCATGTAAATATTGTTAACATTCTCTTAATACATTTGGAGACTTTATGAAATGTCTTTTTGAGTTGATCTACTTTTTGTAAGCATTATAGTTTGCTGCGAAATACATTGGGTTTTTAAATACCTATTGTAAAGCTCTGAGGAGCTATACCCTACGACCGGGGATCATTAGATATGCCATAATACCTTGTTCTCATTTCTGTGGCGCTCAACACTTCCACTCAAGGTGATCTGGGCCTACTTCCTCATCATCTATCAGAGAGCTAGTGCTTATAGGGGCAATATTCATTATTCATTGTGTGCTCTTGTAGATAGAAATAAATTCCCAGTTTTTCTGAAGTTAATAGTAAAAATAGAAAGCCCTAGTATAGAAAAAATATTGAAATGCATTTGGGGATTAATAAATTTTTGTGCAAGAATAATAAAAGAAATGTGTGTGAGACTGATTAAAAAATTATAAACCTAGGCCTTGAAGAGTCTCTAGTCTGTATTCTTCAGCTAACACATCATTTCTTTATTTCCTGCTGACATCCTTGATAACTCTTTCACTGATAATTAACTTGGATGTTGAATATCCAACCTAAATTTTGATGGATAATTGGCTAATTGGGTTACCCCTTGGCAGCAGGTTTAAAAAATATATATCATTAGCATAATAACGACTGTAAATTGACTCTTATACAAGCCTAATAAATGTCACATTAGAGTTGGGTTTATTGTTTTCAAAGAGATATTTGTAGTTTTTTCATTTTGGTATGTAGATATTGCTAAATGATAATACATAAATAAACTAATATTCAATAAACTATTTTTTCAGCCTTAAAACAGGCAAGCAGAAGTGCCCACAAAAATTGACATATATTTAGTTACAAATTTTCCTATTAGGTTTAGACATCCTAGTTCAACATATTTATAAGCAAATGAATTCCTACAACTGACTTTCTCCATTTCCAAGCCAGGATCATACTGGTGGTGGCTTGAAAGACTGAATGGAAAATTCTATTGGCTGGATTCTTATGGGGATAGATACCATAATGGAGACTATCCATCGATATGTTCCCAAAGACCAAATTAGATATATTTTGCAAAAGCATGAAATTTAAGAATGAAGAGTACTACAGCTAATTAATATTTTTTACTGAATATGTTACCGAGTCAGAGCGGTATTATGTTTAACACCTCGCCTCCAAAGATTGAAAGTTTGAAATCTGGGACACAAAATGAACATTCAATCTATTTTCCAAAAGAATGTTATTCATCTCTTGAGCATTTTTTTCTAGAAATAAAAAGGCAAATAGCAACTTTAGAAATTCACAATGTTATCATCAAGCTAGAGATGAGATTTCTGCTAAGCACTTTTCCCAGTAATATACTTGGAAATGGCCTGGACTTGAAATAGTGAGAGTTGGTCGTAGAGAGGAGCTACTTTATTGTCTTTACATCTCAGATTTTATTTTCAATTACCTTAAGAAGACAGACATAGATCTATGAGTTTATCTTTCCAAAATGGAACGAACAATGCTGTTAACTTTGAGATCTTTTTCTCCATCAGTTTGGATACTTAGATGGATTTTTATTATTGACGTGGATATTCCCTTCACTGGTACAGATCACAACCCCTCCACAAGTCATCATCTTGGATGACTTTTGTCTGTATCATTCTGTAAATGTCACACTGAGTATCTACCAAATGGGAGGGAAGCCTTTGGTTTGTTTGTTTGTTTTCCCTAATGTTATCTAGCTAAGACTGCAGCACTTAGCCTTGGTTTGTTTGTTTGTTTTGGTTTGTTTGTTTTTTTCCTAATATTATCTAGCTAAGACTGCAGGACTTAGCCTTCTCATATGCTGTAAATTATTCCTGCTACAGGATGACACTACCCCCTCTGCCTGTCCAAAGTATACATGATGATGACTGTTACACCCCTCCTTCCATGCATGTCATTATTGTTTAAGTTGTGTCCTACTTGTACCCAGCAGGTCTTTTTCTGCAGTCAATTGGATCACCTGCCATTTGTGATTTGGGTTCTTTTTGCATGATGGTGTTCCATGCTTTACAGCCATAAAGGATGAATAGGAGAATATCAGAGCTAAAAAGGTGAGCTTCTGGAAAGTGTAAGTATCCTCTGATTCTTGGTAACAACTTTTTACCCCTTTTACCCCTGGAAAAGTAGAAGAGAACCAACCACATGACCAAGACTAAAAGCCATGTTGTGTTTGTGTCTGTTTCATGTGTTTTAGTGTCCAAACAGTTTATTAGGAAGTGGCCAGCCTTTTGGTGATCGTGCCTCTTCTTCTCCAGAGTAGTAGGCTATAGTTAACCAGGTTGGCCCATGATTCATGAGGGTCTTTCACCAAGCCTGGCCTAAGAATCTTTCCGTCCTAATAGAGTATACCAGGCCTTGGGCTGTACTGGCCTCACCTTCATGGTCTCATGGAGATGGAGCATGGAAATCATACTTTAAAATGTGCATTTAATTTAAAAGGGATCTTAAAAGATAGATTGCAAGCATGAAAACTTGGAGGGAAATTATTTGGTTTTCACATGCTGAACAGTTCAAGTGGTGAATACAAACCAAATTGCCGCTCTCAGCAGAATTCTGCAATCATTCTGGATGCCAAACGAATGCAGAATCCTTGGGTGTTCTGGGTTAATGGAGCCTGGAGAAATGGGGGCAATAAATACATGCTATTCCTGAGAATAGGGAAAGTAAACCAGTGAGTAAACAAAAAAAAAGCATATTCATTTTCATAGGTTCTTGCATGACCTGCCTAAGCAAGATTTTGTACAATCGCCACTATTGAAATAAAGAATTTATGCTTCCCTTACCATATCCAAATCCTACCTAGCTTTTATCCACTGTTCAAACTGCCACCCCTTCTAGAAAGCTTTCCCTTACTACTCTCACCCCCACTGATATCTCTCGTCCAAAATTATAATATGGATATATCATATTTGATATTCTGATAGGTATATCATCTGCACAACTTATCTTCCTTAGTGGGAGGAACCATATCTCAGGCTTCTTTTCTATCCCCCATAGCAAATGACACAGAGGGGTGCTGAATATGTACTTGTTAATTGATCATACCATCGCAAATTGATCCCAAGACATCTTTGCATTTGCCGCCAGCTGCTCTGCTTGATTTCATCTCCATCATCTCCATCATCATCTTTATTGTACCTCTCCTTGGGTACTCTCCAACACTCCCTTTCCCTTCCTTTTTGTGTATTGACTTCCTCCATTAGATTATAAACTCCTTGAGGGCATGGATTGTCTTTCTTTTTCTTATTTGTATTCCCAGCACTTAGCACAGTGCCTGGCACACAGTAGGTGCTTAACAAATGTTTATTATATATAGCAAATGAAATAATACCATAATAAGAAAGGATCATTAAATTGAGAGTTCGTAGAATTTAGCCAGTTTAGTAGTAACATAAGTTGTCATCCAAGAGTGTTGAATTTCTGTAAATAGAAGTTATTCAAATGTAAAGGGACTGTTTATTGGTATAATAATAATAATAACATTTAGCATTTATATCAAACCTACTGTGTGCCAGGCACTGTGCTAAATACTTTACAAATGGCATCACCTTTGTTCCTTACAACAACCCTGGGAGGTAGGTGCTATCATTATCCCCATTTTACAGCTGAGTAAACTGAGGCAAACATAGATTTTTTTTAATGACTTGCCCAAGGTTGTACAGTTAGTAAGCATATGAGACCACATTTGAACTCAGGTCTTCCAGACTCCAGGCCCAGAACTCTACCTATTATACCACTAGCTATCACAGCATATTTGCTTATAAACATATACATTTTTATTAATGATTTTTCTGTTAGTATTGCTCTCATTTCCCAGAAACTCCTCACCCTGACCCTGAACCCTCCCTCATAAGGAAATCAGACAGTTGATGAAAACAAATCAACATGTCAGCTGTGTCTGACAAAGTATACTTCATTTTTAATCTCTATGATACCACCATCAGGAGGGAGAGGGTTCCAGGGATTGGGGTTGGAGAATGAACAAGGCAAAGGATAACCAGTGAAAATGACCAGAAGCAGGTATAGGCTGTAATGTTTCCCACATATTCAACAGAAACTTTTCAGATGGCTTGTTTCTCAATTTCATAGACATCAAAAAGCAAACTTGTGCACAATTCTGCTGCCAGGGGAATTTTGTAAAGACACTACAGTGGTAAATGAATTTTGTAAACTTTGTATGCACATTTCAGCCAACATTTCACATTTAAACTATATAATACCCTTGCTATCATTCACTTATTCAAAGCCATATTTCATTTTTGCTGCTAAGACATGCTAGTTTTTAAATTTTATGTAAGAAATCACTGAATTATTTTGAATACACCAAACTGTCTTACCAAGAGTTAAAATGTGGAGAAAACGAAGATGCAGGATTAATGGGCAGTTATAAAATCTTCCTTTGC
Organism: Phalanger gymnotis; assembly: GCA_028646595.1. NCBI lineage: Eukaryota > Metazoa > Chordata > Mammalia > Diprotodontia > Phalangeridae > Phalanger > Phalanger gymnotis. The sequence continues at coordinate 11,135,063 of CM053628.1, forward strand.
TGAGCACATTGTTTTTTTCTTGATTCTAATTTTGAGGTGACTGAGGATATTGACCATCTATTTTTTAAATATATATAATTAATTTATTTATTTTTAGTTTTCAGCATTCACTTCCATGAAATTTGTTTTGAATTTTCTCCCCTACCTTCTCCTCCTCCGTCCCTAAGACAGTGTGCACTCTGATGTAGGCTCCACTTATACATTCATATTAAAAATATTTTCACATTAGTCATGATGTAAAGAAGAATTAGAGCTAATGGGAGGAACCATGAGAAAGAAGAAACAAAACAAAACAACAAAAGAAAAGGAGAGCAAATAATATGCTTCCATCTGCACTCAGACTCCCAAGTTCTTTCTCTGGATGTAGATAGCATTTTCCATCATGGATCTTTTGGAGTTGTCTTAGATCCTTGCATTGCTGAGAAGAGCTAAGTCTATCAAGGTCAGCCATCACACAATGTGGTTGTTACTGTGTACAATGTTCTCCTAGTTCTGCTCATTTCACTCAGCATCAGTTCATATGAGTCTCTCCAGGTTTTTCTGATGTCTACCTGCTCATCATTTCTTACAGCACAACAGTATTCCATTATATTCATATACCACAACGTGTTTAGCCATTCCCCAATTGATGGACATCCCCTCAATTTCCAATTCTTTGCCACCACAAAAAGATCTGTTATACATATTTTTGTACATGTGAGTCCTTTTCTCATTTTTTATGATCTCTTTGGGATACAGCCCTAGAAGTAGTATTGCTGGGTCAAAGGTTATACCCATTTTTCTAGCCCTTTGGGCATATTCCAAATTGCTCAAAATGACTCTGAGGTACCATATCATACCTATCAGATGGGCTAACATGAAAGAAAAACAGGAAAATTATAAATGCCGGAGAAAGTGTGAGAAAATTGGAACACTAGGGCATTTTTGGTGGAGTTGTGAACTGATCCAACCATTCTGGAGACTCCACAATATAAAAATGTGCATACTCTTCTCCAACATTTATCATTTTCCTGTTTTGACATGTTGGCCCATCTGATAGATGTGAAATGGTACCTCAGAGTCATTTTGATTTGCATTTTTCTAATCAATAGTGATTTCTTAGCCATTACCAAGTACTTTTGATGATTGCTGCTTTATAATACAATTTAAGATCTAGTACAACTAGGCCATTTTCCTTTGCATTTCTTTTCATTAATTCTCTTGATATTCTGGACCTTTTGTTTTCCCATATGAATTTTGTTATTGTTTTTTCTAGCTCTATAAAACAATTTTTGGTAGTTTGATTGGTATAGCACTGAATAAATAATTTAATTTAGGTAGAATTTTCATTTTTATTATATTAGCTCTGCCTACCCATGAGCAACTGATATTTTTCCAGTTATTTAGATGTCACTTTATTTGTGTGAACATGTTTTATAATTGTGTTCATATAGTTCCTCGGTTTGTTTTGGCTGATAGATTCCCAAATATTTTATAATGTCTACAGTAACTTGAAATGGAATTTCTCTTTCTATGTCTTGCTGTTGGGCTTTGTAAGTTATATATAAAAATGCTAGTGATTTATGTGGGTTTATTTTATATCCTGCAACTTTGATAAAGTTGTTTATTATTTGAAGTAATTTTTTATTTGATTCTCTAGGATTCTCTAAGTATACCATCACATCATCTGCAAAGAGTGATAGCTTTGTTTCTTCTTTGCCTGTTCTAATTCCTTCGATTTCTTTTTCTTCTCTTATTGCTAAAGCTAACACTTCTAGTACAATATTGAATAACAGTGGTGATAATGGACATCCTTATTTCACCTCCAGTCTTATTGGAAATGCTTTTATCTTATTTCCATTACATATAATGCTTATCGATGAGTTTAGATAGCTGCTACCTATCATTTTAAGGATGACTGCATTAATTCCTATGCTTTCTAATATTTTCGATAATGTATATTGTCAAATGTTTTGCGTCTACCAATTGAGGTAATCATATGATTTCTGTTAGTTATGTTCACGTGGTCAATTATGCTGACACTTTTCCTAAATTTGAACCAGCTCTGCATTCCTGGCATAAATCCTACCTGTCATAGTATATTATCCCCGAGATAAGTTGCTGTAATCTCTTTGCTAATATTTTATTCAAAATTTTTGCATCTATATTCATTAGGGAAATTGTTCTATAGTTTTCTTTCTCTGTTTTGGCACTACCTGGTTTAGGTATCAGCACCATATTTTTGTCTTAAAAAGAATTTGGTAGAATACTTTCTTCACCTATTTTCCCAAATAGTTCAGATAGTATTGGAATTAGTTGTTAAAATGTTTGATAGAATTCACTTGTAAATCCATCTGGCCCTGGAGATTTTTTTTAAGGAGTTCATTGATGGCTTGTTCAATTTCTTTTTCTCAAATGGGCCTATTTAAGTATTTTATTTCCTCTTCTGTTAATCTTGGAAATTTATATTTTTGCAAATATTCATCCATTTCACTAAGATTGTCAAATTTATTGGCATACATTTGGGCAAAATAGCTTCTAATTACTGTTTTGATTTCCTCTTCATTTGTGGTAAATTCACCCTTTTTCATTTTAGATACTGGTAATTTGGTTTTATTCTTTTTTTAAATCAAATTAACCAAAGGTTTATCTATCTTATTGTTTGTTTTCCATAAAATCAGTTCTTACTTTTATTTATTAGTTCAATAGTTTTCTTTTTTAATTTCAATTTTATTAATCTCTGCTTTGGTCCTCAGAATTTCTAATTTGGTATTTAATTGTGGATTTTTAATTTGTTCTTTTTCTAGCTTTTTTAGTTGCACTCCCAATTCACTGATTACTTCTTTCTCTATTTTATTCAAGTAAGCATTTAGAGATATAAAACTTCCCCTAAGAACTGCTTTTGCTGCATCCTCTAAGATTTGGTATGTTGTCTTTCTCATCTCAAGAGAATTGTCATTCTCTTGGATGAAGTTATTGATTGTTTCTATGATTTATTGTTTGACCCATTCATTCTTTAGGATTAGATTATTCAGTTTCCTATTAATTTTTAGTCTATCTTTCCATGGCCCTTCATTACATGTAATTTTTTTCACATCATGATCTGAAAAGAATGTGTTTAATATTTCTACCTTTCTGCATTGGACTGTGAGGTTTCTATGCCCTAATATATGGTCAATTTTTGTGTAGGTGCCATGTGCCACTGAGAAAAAGGTATATTCCTTTCTATCCCTATTCAATTTTCTCCAGAGGTCAACCATATGTAACTTTTCTAAAATTCTCTTCACCTCCTTAACTTCTTTATTATTTATTTTGAGGTTAGATTTATTAAGTTCAGTGTGGGGGAAGTTGAGGTCCCCCACTAGTACAGTTTTGCTGTCTATTTCTTCCTATAGCTCCTTTAACTTCTCCTCTAAGAACTTGGATGCTCTTCTACTTGGCGCACATATGTTTAGTAATGATATTACTTCATTGTCTATGGTACCTTTTAGCAGGATGTAATTTCCTTCCTTATCTTTTTGATTAGATCTATTTTTGCTTTTGCTTTGTCTGAGATCAGGATTGCTTCTCCTGCTTTATTTTACTTCAACTGAAGCATAATATATTCTGCTCCAGTCTTTTACCTTTACTCTATGTGTATCCCTCTGCTTCAGATATGTTTCTTGTAAACAACATACTTTAGAACTATTCTTCTTAATCCACTCTGCTATCCACTTGCATTTTATGGGGGAGTTCATCCCATTCACATTCATAGTTGTGATTATTTGACCATCAATTTTTAAGGTCTGCATTGCCCACCAAGAAATTTCATTTTTTAAATGACAGAAGAGGTGTGGCCATTTCACCAAAGAAATATAGATTATAATTGAGTAACATTTTATTACTGTTCTCCTTCTAAAGATGGTGCTGTACTTTGGTATGTAACAGTTTTTCCTCTTAGACTTTATTTAGAAATGAAGCATTCTTTCAATAAATATATACAGCCATATATTGAACTGAGATACAAAATAATCAGAAATGATGTCAGAGGAACAATTGGAGCTATCCCAAAACTGCCTTGAGATGTGGTGGGTTCAAGGTCCTGAAGTGTGATCTCTTATTGGAATTTCTAGAGAGGAGACTCTTGTTAAGCTACGAGTTGAGCTAGATGGCCACTGGAGTACTTACCAGGTCTCCAATTATATAAGAAATCTTCCTTAAGGAGTTGATTTGTGTATATATTTATCAGTCAGGATCAGAATGACCTTTCAGAAATTTCTTTTTAAGTCCATCAAAGAATAAAATGGGGCAGCTGATAAATCTTAACAAAGACAAAAACTTTTTTTAATGTTGGGGGCAAAAATAATATCTAAAAAAGGTTTCTCATGATGGAGAGAAAGAATTGTTACTGTTCCTTTACATTGCTTCTCTTTTCTCTGGCCAGGAAAAAGATCTTCTGACTGGAAAAGATAAAGCAAGAATATTTAACAGCAATTTGAAAGCTAGGAGAAGTAGAAAGATAGTAAGAAAGTCATGACTGTCCTCAGTGAGTTCAAATAAAGAAATGACAGGTATGATTCCAAAGCCATTATGTATTTTGAAAGCTCTTGGAGAATGGAAAAGGTGCCACCCAACTGAAAAGCAAATGTTCTCATTTGTAAACAATAGGAAAAGGATGGGATCTGACAATTTTAGCTCAAAGATCTTGGCTTCTACAGCATATTAACAAAGGGAGAGCTTGTGAAAATTTAGAAAAGCAGTAGCAAGGTCGCTCAGTGGATAAAGAGCTGGGTCCGGAGTCAGGAAGATCTGAGTTCAAATCCTATCTAGATACTTACTGGCTGTGTGACCTTTAGCAAGTCACTTAACATCTGTTTGCCTTAATCCACTAGAGGAAGAACTGACAAACTTCTAGTATCTTTGCCAAGAAAATCCCCTGAACAGCGTGCTATGGTCCACAGGATCGCAAAGAGTTGGACATGAGTGAACATATTTGTTACAGGCAGCTAGGTGCCGCAGTGGATAACGTGTAGGCCCTGGAGTCAGGAAGACTCATCTTCCTGAGTTCAAATGTAGCCTCAGACACTGTGTGACCCTGGGTTAGTCATTTAATCCTGTTTGCCTCAGTTCTGTCATTTGTAAAATGAGCTGGAGAACAAAATGGTAAACCACTGCAGTATCTTTGCCCAGAAAACCCCAAACGGGGTCAGATACAAATTAAACGACTGAATAAGAGAAAAATCATAAAACTAATTTAAAGTCAGGCCTAGCCCACCTTATATTTGTGGAATTGACTCGTCAGTGTCTTGAATATTGACTCTTGAATCCAACATGTTAGTTATCCTGCCCAGCTTGTTATCTGCAAATTTTATTGCATGCAATCTACACTTTATTGAAGTATTCAATAAAAATATTAGACGAGATAAAAGCCAAGCATAGATCTTGGGGCATTTGACTACAGAACTCCTTCCAAACTCACATTGGGCCATTAATGATTAGTCTTTGGTTGAAGAAATTCAACTGGTTCTAAATCTATCTAATTATCTTGCAGTCCACTCTATATTTTTTTTCTGAGAAAATATGAGAGATTTTGTCAAATACTTCCTAAAACTTGAGGTGAGGTATACCTATAGCATTACTCTGAGCTCCAACTCCACTACCTCTGTTAAAAAGGAAGTAAAATTAAAGTGGTATTACCTATCCTTGATGAAGCAACGCTGGGTCAGTCTATTTACTTCTCTTTGTGACCATCGTTTCTTTTTTCTAGTTGTTTGCTCACTATCCCTTTCATAATACATTCTAGAATTTTGCCAAGAATTGATGATTGATAGAAGGGAATCAAACTAGGAGGCTCTGGCAGTAGTCCAGGTAAGAAGTGATAATAGTCTTAACTATGGTGACATTGGCATGGATTGATGGAGCAGAAGTAGGACAGAAAAAGTTTCAAAAATCAGTATGTGATTGGATGTTGAAAGGCCCAGGTAGATGGAAGATTAGAAGATAATTCTGAATTTGAAGACATGGGTGTGTCTGCATAGGTGAATGTACATAATTTTAGCATTCACAAAATATGATCACATTTTACCACTTAAAATGGAGTTTGACCAAAGCATTCATAGTTCCTCTGTGAGGCAGAGAAATGGCCTTCAACTACTAAAGAACTGAGGAGGAATTTGTCTCTTAAGATGATGATCCTCACATAATAAGAGCTTTGCTTAAGCTTTTGTTTTCTTTACACAATAAATACAAAATTGAGCAAACCCTAATAGTGCATTCCTCTGTGTAGGTTTAACTGAAGAAATGATTAAAAATCAGAGGTGTTGAATATTCATTTGGTTCAGTGAGAGAGAGAGACAGACAGACAGACAGAGACAAGAGAGACAGACAGAGAGACAGAGAGAGACAGAGAGATATCAAACTGTTTGCAAGGGTAATGCAAAAATATACCTTCCTTGAGGTAGTCATTATAGCTCCCACCTCCCTAAGTGGCTGAACCACAATTATCATGTTTTCTCCTTTTAAAGATACAGTTGTCAGAGATTTACTAATTAAATTAATTTGTTTAAATTCTTGCAAATATTTATTTCTATTATGGATTTAACATTGAATAAAAAACATTTGCATAGATAAAATGAAAAGGAAGATAGTACCTGAAATTTCATGTCTGTTATATGCAGTCTGCTTTTGTTTTAAAATATTTAATAACTCCCACTTATTGAATCTATTATGATCTAAAGCTTATAGTTTTTTAAAGCTATCTAGCATGTCTGTGCTTTTTCTAGCTTTTCTTGTCTCTTGTTGTTTGGTCACTTCAGCCATATCTGACTCTTTGTGAAGACATTTGGGATTTTCTTGGCAAAGATACTGGAGTGGTTTGCCATTTCCTTTTCCAGCTCATTTACCGATGAAGAAACAGAGGCAGATAGGGTTAAGTGACTTACCCAGGGCCACATAGTAAGTGTCTGAGGTCAGATTTGAACTCAGATCTTCCTGACTCCAGGCCAAAGAGAGCCAAGTCTCTTTCCTTCTCTGCCTTCTTCAAAGAGCATTGCAAAGTTCACCTCGCCCAGGAATCTTTCTTTTAATACCATAGCCCTTTAAAATAACTCATTTACTTCATCTTTCTTAGCAGTTACATTTTCTTGCATGCTCATGGGAATTATATTGTCTCACAATGGAAAGGACATAAGAGAACATCATAGGATTTACAGCCAGATGGGATCATATAGGTATTCTAGTCTAGTCACTTCTTTTTACTTGGGATGAAAGTGAGGGTTTCCAAGGAGGTACCTGGTATTGCATAAACACTATCAGAAGCAGTTTCAAACCTAGGTCTTTGGACAAAAACAAGCCATTGCTCTTTTCATTGCACTGCCTCCTTTATTATTATTATATTTGCAGACTCCTTACTTAGTGACTTACTTCTCTTAGATCACCTTATGGGCTTACTTAGGTCTGTATTTTCTGATTTGATTCTATGTAAGCTCCCTTGATAAAGCCAGTTCTTGCAGCTTCTGGACCTTAGACTTCAGGATTCTGACTGTATGCTAGTTTTAGCTCTATGTGCTGATTCCCTATACTTATTTAAAAATGTGATTTTAAGTCAAATTTTGAAAAAAGCCAAAAAGCTTTAAAACAGAGTGGTTTAGCATTAATTATGATGTCACAAATTTAGCAAACTATTTTCTCTGCTGGGAGAAAAGTTATAAATTAGAATTGGCAGGTGGCTTCCTGTTATAGTTCATTATAGTTTATCTGTCTCCTAACTTCCAGTTCAGCCCTGTCTGACTCCTTAGGTTTCCCTCAGACTCCTCCCTCACAAATACCTCACTTTCCTCACCACGTGTTTTCCCACCTTTCCCCACAATGCACCTTTGCGCTGTGGGGAGGCTCCTCCCCCTATTATACATGGTTTGTGTACATTGGATAATGTGGTGAGGCTCCTCCCTCACCAAGGGAAAAAAAAAAATTTTCCCTCCGTTTCCCAGGATGCACCACTAGGCATGCTTCGCCCAGATAGCCGCCATTAGCCACTTACCCTCGGAGGAGTCTGTGGGAAAAGTTGGCGGGCTGTCTAGGCTGGGTGGAGAGGCGAGGACTTCTTAGTCCAAAGACCCTCCATTCTCTCATTTTCTGCTTAGCAGCTTTGTCTCTGTAAGTACAAAGCCCGCTACCCTCCTCAGCCACCTTGTCCCATTTGACCGATCCTATAGCCTGGGCCGCCTCCTGTTTGCCCCGCCCCCACAGGTTCCTGGCCACTGGAACGCCGTAGGTCCTCCTCCAGTCTACCCATTTCCCCCACCTTCTCTTCTCCCGATTTCAATTTTGTTCCCCCCTTTCGAAGTTTCTATACCCTTCCCTCTTTCCTCTGTCCTCTCTTACCCACTCCTCTAGTCTCCACAGTTCTTCCCCTCCCCAAATTGGCAGCCAATGGTTCAAATGCAGAGTATGGAGTCAGGACAACTTCTAAATTCAAATCTGGCCTCAGATACTCATTAGCTGTGGGATCTTGGGCAAGTCACTTTCCCCCTGCCCACCGCAGTTTCCTCAACTCCAAAAGGGGGTTAAATAATACCATTGTTGTGGGGATCAAGTAACATAATCTTTGTAAAAGTTATTGGTACAGTGTGTGGCATGCAGTAGGTCCTTAATACATGTTTATTCCCCTTCTCCCTCCTCTACCCTCATTTGCTCCTCTCTATCCCCTCAGCTCCCTCACTTGATCCTTCCGCCACTAACACTTTCCCTCTCTGCCATCCCCTGGTCCCGTCCTTCTTCTTTTCCCTCTCCCTTCCCCCTTCCCCCTCCCTTCCCCCTTCCCCCTCCCCTTTCTCCTTTCCCCGCCCCCTCATTCTGCCCTCACTTCACCTCACCTCATCTCTCCTTACTTCTACTGGGCCTACTTCATCCTGCACCCAACTCATCCTTCCCTGCCTCAAAATTGCTCATGTCACTTCCCACTCCTGACCTCCTGTTGTTCTGCATCACAGATGCCCCATGCCCTTCTATTTCATGACCCTCTGCTGCTCCCAACTCATTTTTCCCTGCCTATCTACTGCCTCACACCTCTCCACCTAGTCACCTTCTGCTGCTCCCAGTCATGTGGCTCCATTGTTGCTTTTCCCCCTGTAGCCAACAGCAGCCTCACAGCTCCTGCTTTATTCCATTGACCTCATGGAGCTTTGTATTGGTAAATGTTTTAAAACTAGCTTTGTAAAATTGTATACAAGACTGCATTATTAACATTTGCGGGACGCACTTTTAAGTTCAATCTGTATTACTAACATTTTTAACTGCTTTCTTAAGTCTAGATAATCAAGAAAAATTTAACAACCATTTGGAAGCCAATGAGACATGGCTCCATCACCACCCTAGGCCCTCATGCTCACTGGCCATATTGCCCACCCTCACACTGCTCACAGTCCATTCTATACCATATCCACCAAGCGCTTTAGCCACCTTTCTTCTCTAACTCCGAGGCTTCCTTTTCGCCAGGTTCGATCAGCCACACCTGCAGAACCATGAAGGTGACTGACCTCGTTTTACAGAGCTTCAAGATAGCCAAGGTGTTCCGAGAGCATACACAAAAAATCAGCAGTTTTGACTACAGCCCCAGTGGCGAATCAATTGTCGCGAGTAGTGGTGATGATATCATCCTCACATACGACTGTCAGGAGGGCAAACCAAAGACACAGTTATACAGTAAGAAATATGGCGTAGACATAATCAAATACACACTGTCACCAACCACTGTAATATACAGCTGTAACAAAATAGATAACACAATTAGATACTTGTGCTTGCCTGAGTACAAATACATTAGATACTTCCCTGGGCACAAAAAGAAAGTGGTGGCCTTATCCATGTCACCAGCAAATGATACTTTTATGTCTGGATCTCTGGATAAAACCATCCGACTCTGGGATCTCAGATCTCCTAATTGTCAGGGCTTAATGAATCTCCAGGGAAAGCCAGTTTGTTCTTTTGACCCACAAGGGGTGATTTTTGCAGCTGGGATCAGTTCTGAAGTGGTTAAACTTTATGATATTCGCTCTTTTGATAAGGGGCCATTTACAGCCTTCAAAATGCCATATGAAATGAGCTGTGAGTGGACAGATTTAAAGTTCAGCAAGGATGGCAGACTCATCCTCTTATCTACCAATGGTAAATTGTTCCGTGTGATTGATGCCTTTAATGGCGTGCCGATATATACATTTTCAGGGTATAACAACAGCCAGGGCCTCGCATTGGAGGCTTCCTTCACTCCAGATTCCCAGTTTGTCATGGTTGGCTCTGAAGATGGCAAGATCCATTTCTGGAATGCAGAAACTGGAATTAAGGTGGCTGTGTTGGATAGCAAACACAACAGCCCTATAACCTGCTTACAATTCAATCCAAAATTCATGACCTTTGCCAGTGCCTCTTCTTACCTAGCATTCTGGCTGCCTTATCTTGATGACTAATCCCTCCACTAATGCACAGCGTCTGCACATTGAAAGGCAGGCATTAGAAGGATGAAGGGACTGAGTATTGGCATGATTTTCTGAGAAGGGACTGAGTATAGGCATGACCTAAAACATCTTTTCACCCAGTCCTTTTTCATGAATATCATCGTACATACTTTTTTTTTCTCACCTGCCTTCAAAAAGAAGTTTTAGTGCTGCAGACCTGAAATAAAAACCCCGTTTTTCTAGTTATGTATTACTAGTTATATATTACATCTTTGTGTATGAGCTATGTCAGGCTTACAAGCATGAGTGTATGCCCTCAGCACAGCCTCCTTTTCGTTTTATTTTATTTTGGGGAGCCAGTAAAATCTGAACCACCCTCAAAACATGCACACACTAAATTAGCCAATGGATTTCTAAGAATGATACTATATAACTGGGGCAGCTAGGTGGCGCAATGAGTAGAGCACCAGCCCTGGTGTCAGGAGGACCTGAGTTCAAATCCAGCCTCAGACACTTGACACATGTACTAGCTGTGTGACCTTGGGCAAGTCACTTAACCCCAATTGCCCTGCCAAAAAGCAAAAAAAAAAAAAAAGAATGATACTATATAACATTGGTGTGCTTTGGTAACAGGACAGACTGTGTCCTTAAAAGACCTGAAAGAGATCTAAAAATCACACAGTCCAACCTCTATTAAAGAGACCTGTCTTTTCCCCCAAACTCTGCTAAGGGTAAGGACACAGACTATTGCACACTAAATCCCAGACCTTGGGATGAGATTAACGAAGTTTTACAGTCCAACCCAGGCAGGGTACTCACCAATAAAGAGAAAGGAATAAGAAAGTAGTGGATGGGGATTTTTTTTTAAAGAAGGCACAAATGCTAATGATGTCAAGAGGTAGAAAGCCCATTAAAAACCTAGAACCCAAATAAATAATTTAAAACAGAATGTCCTAAAATTATAAAAAAAAAACAAATGAATAGTAAACCATCAAAGAAAAATGAAACTACCTGATTAAAAAAAAAACTACCAGAGGCCTGTAGAACCCAAAGAGAGCCTGAACAACAGCTAGAGATTCCAGAATGGTTCAAAATAAGGGAGGAAATCTGTAAGAGAAGACTTTAGAGATGATAATATAGCAGAATTTATGGCTCTTGATATAAAAATTTCCTTAACAGAAAAAAAATGTCATTAGTCATGAAAAGCTTCTCCAGAGACGTGAGAAATGAACAGATTTGGCTTGCAAAAATACTGAGGGGGGTAAAAAACTGACAGAAGAAAAGCATTAAGTGCAAAAAAGTTAATATAATCTCTATACAAACTAAAAACAGTGACCTTGAGTAGAGACAGTTTAAAGATTAAAGACTCTCAGAATAACATGAAAAATCACAAAACCTGATCACCTTAGTGTAGGAAATAATGTGAGAAAGCTGCCCAGAACTTTTAAACACTGAAAATAAAACATCAAAAGAACTCACAGGTCACTTCAAGAGAACAAAATCCATGTTTTCCAGCTCAAGACGTAGTGTTTAAAATGAATAGTCCAAATACTAACAACAAATGCTACATATAACCAGGAAAAAGAACTTTAAGCAAAGGACTTATCCACACCCACTAGAAACCACGGAAGACAATGACATAGGTTTTGTTTTTTTTTTCTCTCTCTGAAAAGAATCTCAAGCACCAATCAGTGTTATGCCCTATAAACCTGATAGTAACCATCAACAAAAAGATAGCCGTTCAACAAAAGAGAGACATTTGAGGTATTCCTGCCTCCTTCCAAAATAAACAAAAGCTAGTGTAGAATACTGATTACTGAAATGAATTAGCCCACCTTTAGAGTTTATTTCATTAAAAGGAGAAAGACAGATCTATAGGGTAAAACAGCAACAAGAACAAAGAGGGATCATCAAGAGATTTAGAAAGCCTTCAGGGAGGTAAAGGTAGAAGCAGAGACGTAAAGAGATAGAAGTGGCAATGGAGGAGTCGAACTGGAGCCCAGCGGACCAAAGCCCACTACAGGTGAATCATTTTATTTTATGAGACAAAATTGTGTGGGAGGAGGGCAGTGAGGATAGAGACAAATGGGTTGTATACCTTTCTCTAGTCCATGGGTAAATATGAGAAAGATGATAATTCCTAGGGAGCAGGATCGACGGCACTCCCATGGGGAAAGAAGTCTTTGCCTATGATAGAAATTGGGGACCTCATGATGTGTTTACTTTGGGGAGAGTTGGTGCGTTATGAGAGACTATAATGCCTCCATGAATAACATCCTGGCCCAGGAAATTGAATTCAAAAACTCCTGGTGGTATCCGGCACCCAGAAGGGTGTGGAGGAACATGAAGACAGAGAGGAGAAGACACAGTCGATGGAGAAGCCGGGGAGCATAATTGGATCAAACAATTTGAGACATGGGGTAATTTCTACCATGGGCAGTATCGGGCATTGTATCCACATTATTTTTCTTGTGAACTGATAACTCTAAGATTGAAGCATAACCAAAAAAAAAAAAAAAGGAACGATGGGGCAAGCTCTATAAAAGGTATTAACATAGGAATTAGTTAGAAAAATGAGCTCAAACCAGGGACTTAAGAAGCTTTGATTATATAGGGAACTCAGATTAATCTTTAAAGGAGAGATTTCAGTTTCAGAACAGATAGGAAAGGAAGATGATTATTAAAGGGAACAAAGCAAAGAAAAACTTAGAAAACATTGCAGAAAAAAAGAAAATAACATAAGTTGGAAGGGAGGAGAAGGGGAGAAATTTTGAACTAATTAGAAGAGAAAGAAAAGGGGAAGGAATAGATAAATTATTGAATTTTAATTTTGGTAAATCCTGAAAACTTAGGGGAAGCATTGGCAAATGAAAGGGAAAGGAAGGAGAGAAAGGCCTGGGGGAATAAGGTTGCATCAAAGTACTTTAATACTAATCATAGCGACAAAGTATTTACTTAAAAGAGGAATAGGGACTAACAATTAAAAAAAAGCTAGACAGAAGTGGAGGAAAACGCAAACCTAACTGTCAAGTTAGGGGTGAATGGACTAAAGCAGTGGGGTCAAATTCATTCAAAACGGCACCACTAATTGGTACGTAAAGATCTCTATGGGCTGCATATTGATTCTGTTTTTAAATGTCCTATTATCTATGGGTGTGTTTTTCATATATTTTTATTTCTTAAGTATTCCCCAATTACTTTTTAATGTGGCTTGGGCCCACTTTGGAATGTTGCAGGCCTGTGGGCCCATGTTTTTTATACCTTTGGTGTAAAGAATTCACTACATCATGCTGCCTTTCTTAAAAAAAATTACAACTTGATACCAAAAAGGCTACATTTTCTTTGATGATGAGCCTTCTGCAGCTAGACACACAGTTCCATAACCAGGACCATGAGCAAAAACTTTTTTTGGATTGATAGGATCAGACAGAGTTTGTGCTCTGCTGGAATAGCCTTTGAGCGGTACAGCATGGCAGTGAAAAAGGGATTTGAGCTGGAGTTGAAAGACCTGGGTTCGAATTCTAGCTTACATAAGCTTAAAGAAGTCCTTTGACCTCTTCAGGGCCTCCTCTGTTAAATGAAGGCTTTTGAGTTTGTGGTTTTTAAATGGTTTGAGAAATCATTAATGAAAAATTTCCAAGGTCAGGGCCATTCCCCAGTGACCCACTGGGAAGACCTGAGTCCACATGGATTATTTGCTGCCTGTGTGACCTTAGGCAAGTCAATTCCCTTCTTTCATTTGTAAAATGAAGGGGCTGGATTGAATGCCTTCCATCTCCCTTCCAGCCCTCTGACCATTGACCTTTGAGAGCTTTGCCATTTGCCTTCTAAATATAATATCCTACTTCATATACTTAATTGTAGAAAAATTGCAAAAGAACCAAAGAATATTAAACTATCAAAATGTCTACTCCAGCAAACTCTGAATCCTTTTCTTCCTACATAAATGAGTAAAGGTGGAGAACTAGCTCTAGACAAGAAAACTCAGTTGCTCTAAATTTTAGACAATCCAGGGGAATAGCTTTGTAGATAGTCACGGATGGGAAATTTGGGAGTGGGCTGCTTCAGTCCCCTTTTGACTACAGAAACCACATGTTCCTAGTGCTACTGAGAGATTTCTCATGAATAGTGTAATTGGACAATACTAAACTCAGGTAGACTTTGTTTTTATTTTTAGGGTATTTTTCTACTAGACAAGTTGTATATCAGTTGCGACCTTAAAATAGAACACTGGGCAATTAATATTATAATTAGAGAGCTATTAAGTAGAATAGTGGGATGAAATTTCCTATATTAGCACCCAAGTTTTCCCATCTATGAATAGTGCCTTGGACCAAAGGACAGAAATTCTTGTTACAAAAGTGTTCATTTAGCAACAGGTCTGTGACAAAATGTAGACAGGTTTCCTGAAATTTTTTCTAGACTAGCCAGGAAAGATCTATTAGCAGGTAGTATTTTTTGTTGTTGTTGTGCTGTTTTGTAGCATACACGTCATCAAAAGGATGTTGAGGGACTCTCATCTGATCATGAAATGCCTCCATTCTGTATATTCTTCCACCTCTCTTCACTATCATGTGGGATGGGCCTTTCAGGTTTAATTTAAAAGCAAGTGACTAAAGGTTCGCTCTTACTAGACATTTCTTCTAATGGTTCTCCTCTCAGTTATTTTGGTCAATAAGTGAAGTTTTGGTCATTTGGTGTGGTAAGGTAAGTAAACCCACAAAAACAAGAGTTTACCTTGTATAGTGAATATTAGAGCTGAAGATAATGGTAGTGCTCATTAAGTACAAGTTTTTGGGCAGATTTCAGGGCTTCTGCGAACTTGATGGAGAAAATGTTATATCCTTATTTTCATTAACATCTAATCATATTTAGTATTTTCTTCAACTATTTGAAAACTTTATTCCGAGAAGAAATCTACCAGTTTTCCCAGACAACTGAAACAACCTATGACATAAAAGAGTTTCAAGGTTCAGAACCTCTGATCTAATGCAAACCAACTTTTTTTTTAGATGAGAAGTTGCATCCCAGAAAGATTAAGTGCCTTGCCCAGTGTTCTTAGAGCCAGTTGGTGACACGGCAAGTATCATAATGAAGGGTTCCTGTCTGCCATTTCCGATGACTTCTGCTACCACAAGTTGCCTATCATTGAGGGTCACAGGAACAGCAAGCAGTGACAAAACGACACCCATGAATGTTGGCATGCATTTGCCACATAGAAAGGCAGCCTATTTGTAAGGGCTTTAAAAATAAACTATGTTCTTTTTGTAATACAAAAATCAGTATATTGATGTAATCAAAATATCAACACTTTTATTTGGGTTTCAGATACAGATCTCCTGGGAAAAGACAAATGAGGAAGAAGTAGGATAATTAAGACAGTGAGATCCTTAACAATGGTAAGTAACTACATCTAATTTCCACTGTGTACCTGAACGATAAATTATAGTATTTGTTTGTTATTCCTTTCTCAGTAAATTTATCATATTCAAAGTATGATTTAGGAAAAGAAAAACAAAGCAAAACTCCTCAGATAGAAATGTTATTAGACTGTTGTCTACTGCACTTCACCCTAACCTCTCATTATTTATAGAATACTGTAGGGTCTCTCCGCAAACATCATTGATCTCTCATTAGGGAACGCTAGAGCATGATTCATGATGTGAGTCACAGATGCCCAAAATAGCAGAGAATATAACCTCCACTCCTATCACTAATTTATCAGGTGTCAGTGTAGAAAGTCATCAGCAGAGAACAGTTGTTACAAGCTACAGAACTCAGAAATAATCTATTATTAAGTAAAAATGTTTTCATTTCATATGCGTGCATATGTATAGACATTGTTAATGCCCAGTTGGAGAAAGTTAAAGTTAGACACATTTTTTAAAAAGTCCACAGAAGTTGACAGCCATCTCTTAGTAATGCATGCTTGGCAATATTATAAAAGTCCTTTGACACAGTCTAGTATTTCTAAAGCACCAAATATATGTGCAAGCCCAATGCTGGGCATTGGGAAAGGTACAAAGGTGAGAGAGAGACACAGTTCCTACTCTCCTAGAACTTATAAACACGTGATTTTCATGCTCCAGCGAAAGTGGGATCTCATCAGTGAAGGTATTCATTCCCTTCACCAGTACAAAAGACGTAGAACCCATCTACATGTGCTTATTCTATGCAGGTCTTCTCCATATCCTTCACAAAGTGTCTGCACATGACCCTTGAGGACTTCTTGCCAGTCTTTTAGTATTTTATCAGTGCCAAAGTGTTAGCCCTTCCACTCATGCCATGACTAGTCTGTTCTGGTCAGACGTCTTTAATGATGCCTTTTCCATCCGCTCTTGTAGGAAGATCATCGATGGTCCTGTGCTGAAGCCTGCTTCTCCATGCCATGGCTCTCTCCATTACCTTTTCAGTCACCTGTGATCTGAATCCTTTGTAGTTCATGGATATCCACAACACACAGCCGTTCGGCTTCAGAGAGAATGTTGGAGTTGTAAAGGGGCCATTTTATAATGGGGTATCTTGAGATCACTTAATATACTTCCCAGTTTCCTACATACATTGTACCCTGTGATCTTCTTCCTCCTTTTCACCTCTAGGCCTAGATCTTTGTGGACATTCAGGGCTTGTGTAAGATATATGTATAGGCATTAACTCACTGTCGTTACTATCCACCTACTGTAACCTGGGTAATATGCACTCTCTGTACTCTGCTATTTGTACTTCTCATTGATAGGGGCACTCTCTCCATTTGATAACCACTTACAATTCATCCATGCCTTAGAATCCTGTGTGAGTTTTCCATTCCCTACCAAAGAGCTGCTACAGGAATTTCACCCAATCTGCTTGGGGCCTTTCTATAAATCTCTTGATGCTGCTTCCATGACACTAGAGTGTGTGGGCTGTCCATCACCATCCCTTCTTAATACACTTGGTATGTTCTGTTTTCTGTGGGTATGCTCATCTTGTAATGTTCTTTGGTTTCCTAGTAGACAATATAGTGTTCTGAGGCTCTGAGGCTTCATATGGTGCATCAGATACAGAGAACTGAGAGTTCAAATGTGATACGTTCCCCGCCACTGATAGTACTAACAAGATCCTGTAAAATACAAGTCTGTTTCATTTCACGTCTTTGTCATACCTCCCTCACTGTCACATACATGTTGTTGAGCCAGTCTGGCCTGCTTGGTTGTTATCTGCATTTCATGTTTTGTTTTGTGAAGCAATCCCGGTCATACCTTTGTTTTTCTGTGCATTTTCTCTCTTCAGAGAAATTGTGTGTTTGGACATAAAAGACACTTCCCAACAAAACACCTGGATGTCCCCATATAAAATCTCCTATTTGAGGGAGACTAAAGTTGTGATGCCAAAAACAATAATAAAGAAGGAAGGTCACTGGGCATTTTTAAAATGACAATGGTAATCAGAACAGATCTAAAAGTTAAATTGTAACATCTTAGAGGTAAAAAGCCAGATATAAGCCATCTGATGGTTTTTCTTTTTTGCTTTATATAAGGAAATGTTTTATGTAATATTTAACTTCATTGTTCAAAAAAATTAAAAGATTTTTTTGAAAACAGTTGAGTAGAAGTATTTAATAGCGTGATTGCAACTGATATCCATGTCATATTATGCTTTTGTAGGTTATTGATTGTTCACGGGAAGAATGGCTGTGTTCTTTAACTTTGAGGGTTCCCAACAGTA
This sequence comes from Phalanger gymnotis, assembly GCA_028646595.1. NCBI lineage: Eukaryota > Metazoa > Chordata > Mammalia > Diprotodontia > Phalangeridae > Phalanger > Phalanger gymnotis. The sequence goes on from CM053628.1 coordinate 11,153,176, forward strand.
CACCCTTCCCCCTCGCCTTCCTTTCATACCCTTCTCTAGGGTTAGCAGGAATTACCAGCTGCTGGCTTGCCTTCATCTCTTTCCATAAACTCTGAGCCTCCCAGACCCCACCCACAGCTACCTAGCATGAAAAAAAACCTACCACAGGAGGCCCTTACCCATTAGCTTTCCTTCACACACCCCATCCCCACATCCCCTAATAGAACAAATCCCACCATCTTTGGGAGGCTTGAGTTGAATTGTGTCAGGCATGGTGACATGACTCTTCACACCACTTAGAAGAGCTGGAAGTTAGCAACTGCAAGCCTTCCAGAGAGATGGAAAGAACTCAAGGCTTTAGCATTTGCCCTGCCATTCAATCAGTGAGCATTACGTAAGCACTTACTTTGTGTCAGGCATTGTGCTGAGGACTGTCAATACAAAGAACAATAAACATATGCGCCTTGTCCTCAACAAGCTCACATTTTTCTGATGGAGAAAACATCCAAAAAACTACATCTAAGATTTATGTGATGTAATTAAAAAAAATCTCGGAAGATGCTAGCAGTGGGGGCGATGGCAAAAGCTCCACAGAAGATTTGATTTGATCTAAGGCTTGAGAGAAGTCAGAAACCAAAGGCTGAGGTGAGAAGACAGCATTCCTGACATGTGGGGCAGCTAATGCAAAGGCAAAGATGGGAGGTAGAGTGTCATGTTCAAAGAATTGCAAGTGGACGAGTGTGGTTGGATCGTAAAGTCGGTAAAAGTGTAAAACTTAAGAAGACTGAAAAAAGTAGGAAGAGACTAAGTTGTGAAGGGCTTTAAATGCCATAGAGTTTATTGAATAGAGGGGTGACATAGAGGGTCAGAACTGTATTTTAAGACAATCTCTGGAGACTGAGTGGAGGATGGGATTGGAGGCAGAGAGACCAACCATAAGGCTGCTGCATGAGTTGATTAGGACGTGCATCACAGTGGAGAGTGAACAAATGTAAAAGAAAGATAGAATGAATAGAAGGCTGACGTATCAAGAATTGGCAGAAAATCGGATATATGGGATGAAGGAAAGAGAAGAAAGAAAAAGGACACTGAGATTGTGAGTCTGGGTTACTGGGAGATTGGTGGTACCTTTGACAGGAATGAAAGGGTTAGAAGAGGGGAGGGTTTGGCGGAAGAAAGAATATAATGAATCTTTTAAAGCATATTGAGTTTGAAATGTCTATAGAGCTCCCAGTTTGAGAGGTCCAATAGGTAGTTAGTAAATTGAGACTGCAACTCAGAGAGGTTAGGACTAGATATATAAATATGGGAATTACCTGAATTGAGATGATAACTGAGCCCTAGGGAGCTGATAATATCACTAAACAAGATAGTAGAAAGGGAGAAGGGCACAGGGATCAGGGAGGGACACCCAAAGTTAGTGGCCATGACGTAGAGGAAGAACTGGCAAAGAAGACAGGAAAAGTAGACAGGTAAGAGAATCAGGAGAAAGAAGATCGTGGAGAAGAGAGTGATCACTAGCATGAAAAGCTGCTGCGAGGCCAAGAAGGATGAGAGTTGAGAAAAGGCCATTAGACTTGGCAATTAAAATAACTTGGAAGAGGGCAGTTACAATTGAATGATATTTGAAGCCAAATTGCAGAAATTTTTAGCATCCTGTCAGAGGAAATGAAGTGGAGATGGTGAGTGTAATATCTTTCTCAAGGAGTTTAGCTGACAAGGCCAGTAGAGTGATAGGACAATATCTAGCCTGGAGGGTGGGGCCAAGGGAAGGGTTTTATTGTTTATTTTGTCTCCTTTTAAGGATGGAGGAGGCAAAGACATATTTGTAGAAAACAAGGAAGTAGCCAGAGAGAGACTGAGGAGAGAGAAAGGATGATAAAGACAACCTGCTGGAGAAAACAGAATGGGATGAAAGGTGCAAATGAAAGCGGTTTGCCTTGACAAAGAGAAGGGATACCTCTTCCTGACAGGCAAGAATGAGGGAGATGGTGGAGATAGATATCTGAGTGAAGAGAAAAGAAAAGGGAGCTCTCAGCAAATAGCTTCATTTTTTTTCAAATATGAGGTGGCAGAGCCAAGACAGCAGAGGAAGGCAGGGACTTGCCTGAGCTCTCCCAAATTCCCCTCCAAATAACATTAAAATAATACCTTAAAATAAATTCCAGTGTGGCAGAACCACAAAAGGACAGGGTGAAACAATTTTTCCAGCCCAAGACAATTTAGAAGGTCAGCAGATAAGGTCTGCAGCACCAGGGTGAGAGTGGAGGCAAGTCCAGCCAGTGCGGGCTGTGCCCCTGAAAACCAGCAGTAGGCCTCTGTGACAACTGAAGCAGTGGAAACAGTGACAGCTTCCAGACCTCAGCCTACAGAAGGTAAGGAGGTCAAACAATTGATCAGAAGGAAATTACAGGGATCCCTTTGCTGACACTGGAACAGAACTGTGTTGCATTATTTCTATGTCAAATGATATATTCATATGATGTTTAACATTTTTGTTATTAACATTATTAATAATGCTAATAACTTTTAATATTTAACCATTCCTATATTCTGGTATATATCTAATCTGGACATATGGGGAGGGGGGTGTCATGGGGAAAGGAAACTGAGTATATTACTACAACTTTTGCTTTTTTACTTCATTTTTAGAATTGTTTAGTTCTTCAATGATATTGGTCTATAGTTTTCTTTCTCCGCCTTATCTTATTTGTTTAGGTACCATGGCTATATTTTTGTCTCACCATAGTTTTAGTAAGGTGGCTTTTTTCTATATTTTTGTGAACATTTTATGTAGCATGGAAACTATTTTTGCTTTAAATATTTCCTAGAACTCAGTTGTAAATCCATACAAACTAGGAGATTCCCTGCTTCTTTTGGGAGTTTGTCTGCGGTTTGCACAATTTATTTTTCTCCCATTGAGTTGCATAGATTCTCTGTTTTTATACTTGATTATTTAATTATTTTGTAGTTTTAAAATAATTAACGGGGGGGAGCAGAGTTGAAACCTGTGATGTCATCGGTATAGCCAACTGCTAGTATGTAAACTTCATTAATTCAGATTAGCAACTAGTCTTCAAAAGTCTAAATAAGAGGCTTACTCAGGGACACTGAGAGTTAAAAAAAAGAGTACCAATGGTCACACAACTAGTGTGCATGCGTGCATGTGTGTGTGTGTGTATGTATAT
>CM053628.1:11156842-11238357 GCA_028646595.1 Phalanger gymnotis
CGCAGCTTTTCCCACTAACCTTCTCTGATGTCTTTGCTCTTTGTGGGTTGAGAGGTCTGGTACATGCCACAGCTCAGTATTTCAGCATGCCAGGGCACTTTCCACTCGTCTCCTGGTCTGGTAGGTCCGCGTCTGGTCTGTTCGCGCCGTGCTTGCTGGGTTCAGCTCCGCTCCCCTCAGCTGGGGGCTGGGAGGTCTGTGTGGGACAGACCTTACCCAGAGACCATCCAGGGTGTCCTGGGCTGGGACCCTGCTTCTCTCTGCCACTTTGTGGGTTCTGCAGCTCTAGAATTGGTTCAGAGCCATTGTTTTATAGGTTTTTGGAGGGATTTGGTGGGGAGATCATGCCAATCACTGCTTCCCAGCCGCCATCTTGGCTCCGCCCCCCGAAATTAGAATATTTCAAGAGGTTGATCTTATGGAACTAAATGTTTTTAGAGGAAGAAATTTTATAACCTGAACTTTGATGTAAATCATCAAATTCAATTATGCAAACTACACTTCTCTGGTGATTTACTGTCATTGCTAAATACATATGAAAGAAGGCATTATTTGACATCTCGATTATAAAATAGTCCAATGCAAAACATGTGGCATATACCACTCTCATTCAAAAGCAACTCCCCATGCAATAGTATTATGAATTGGCATAGCTTACAGAACTTGCTTGGGTCATAGTTTGCTACTGCCACGATTCCAGTTTCCATCAAAGTGTTTACTCTCCTGATACATTAGTGAACCCTAAGGGTCCATGACTAGCCAGCCTCCTGGTACCAAGTATCTCGATTTGAAGCTAGGCCAGTGCTCGGACCTCAGAGGCATGATTTTCTACTAACTTTAAGCAACATACGGCATATTTTGTACAATTCGTGTGTTTTTAAATCTAAAAATACCAGAAACAAAAGGGACCTGGAAAAGTCAAACACAGGGTCAGTATTCACAAAGAATCCTTTATCAGCCATCTTGGGAGATAACATAGTGTATTGGTAGTATGCCAATAGTAGTATGCATTGTAAACTAGCAGCAGCTGTAGTAATCATTGCCGTATACATAGTAACTGGTAGATAATAACCTAGTATTCATTAGAATTCCTCCAGGGACAAATATTTGTAATGTCCATAGAACTTAATCTTAGGTAACAACTACTTTTTGATGTGTTTGGACTTGGAGTCAGAGGAACAGGGTTCTCAGATATTAGGTATTTGATATTTTGGGAAAATGACTTAACTCCTTAGAGACTCAGTTTCCTCTTCTGTAAAATTAAAATACCGACATTTACACTATCTCTCTCACAAGGTTATTCTTATTCATCATAATTATAATGAGAGGCAGTATAGTATAGTGGATAAAGCGTTGTGACTAGAAGGACTTAGGTTCAAGTCTTCCACATATAATTCTGACACATGCAAGCTTTAACTTCTCAGTGTCCTAGGCACTTCTTTAAGACTGTAAAATCAAGAAAAGTTGCATTGGTAGAGGGAGTCTCCTTACCTGGGAACTACTGAAATCACAGCTCCAGTCCCTATCCAATAATTATAATTTCAGTGTCTAAGTTATACCATTAATGTTGAACCTCTAGACCATTTAGAGGGGAAGGGGGTTCTGCAATAATCTTTATGCACAAAAGTTATTTATCACATATTGCATAATTCCCATGAAAATACTTCAGATTTCAATTCAACCACTATTTATTCTATATCCTTTTTATGCAAAATACTGAGCTAGGCATCAGGGATGCCAAGATGAAATAATAATAATAGCTTTCCTTTCAAAGGAAAGATGAACCCCAGCCTCTCCTTGGAGAGGCACATTAAATGGAGGTGGCAGAGTTGTTTTTATTGTGCATCCAAAGGCAACAAGAAATATGATTTCATGGGACATTTGGGCATCTCATATTGCAGAGCTTATGATAAACATTTGTAAAAAGACCACCATGAAGATAATTGCAAACGTACGCGCCGATATCTGTTGGAAGGAATGTAAAGGTTGAGAAATTATATGAAAAGCTAGATAAAAACCTCCAAATGACATCACATATACAGAGGTGCCTCTGGCGTAGTGGGTCAAGAGCTGGCCTCAGAGTCCAGAAGCCTGGGTTCACGCCCTTCCTCTAACACTGACCGGCTGTGGGACCTTCAGAGAGTTGCATCTCCTCTGAGTGGCCCAGACAATGGTGCCAATATACATTAATGAAGGGAGTTTCATCCTGGGGAATTCCACATTTAATTGAAATCACAGATCTAATTCGCCCTCCTCCCCAAATTACCTGACTCTTCAGTGACCTTGCTTTAAAAGTGAGTATGAGAGAGGATGGCCAAAAAATATATATTGGAAAGTGGTTCAAGATTAAGAAGCATGAGTGAAAAAAAGAAAGAAATTTAGTTTAATAGACCAGAAATGACTGGTACTAATGTGGGAGTCATGGTTCCATCAGTTGCTTGTGCACTATCAGACCACCAGCTTCTTAGAGCAAATATCAAATTCGATGACAAATTAGAAAAAAGCAACAAAAGGAAAATATGGGACATGCCACAATTCTCTGTCCAGCAATGTAATGAAAAGTTGGAACTTAACTTCCTTTTCAGATGACCAATTCCTGTATCTTTGCAACATGCCTCTGATCTGAAGTCCTACCAACTGTGTGCCACTCTCCACTGGTGACTTGTTCCCATGAACACAAGAGCAAAGCAGCGCTGTGGAGGAAGGGGAGTTGGAAGACCTGGCCTTGAATCCCAGCTCTGTTTGCAACGTACCGCATTGTGGCCTTGGATATATCACTCCTCTGGGCCTCAGTTTCCTCATCTGGAGAATGAGATGATTGGACTAGAACATCTGTGAAGTCTCTTCCAGCTCTAAATCAGTGATTCTGGGATCTGTGATGCTTAATAATTAAGCCAGAAAACTAGAGACTGAAAGTAGTGAGAGGCTAATGTGAACTGGAAGCTGAAATGAGGATCCAGCCTGAGATTTGTTCAGAACTATCTTCTAATGGTTTCATCATCTCTATTCTAACTTTTCCCATGTTGCCACATTCTAAATGATTGGTTAGATCTCTTCCTATGGTACAATGATTTGCCTGCATAATTTTATCTTTGGAGTTTGTAATATACTATGGAGTGGGGCTAAATCAATTAGAGTTGTTATTCATTCTTTTAAGTCCCCTGATATCATTGCATACCATCCTTTAATAAAAGTTATGAAACTTGAACAGTATACACACATATATTGTGTAAAATTTCTTATTCATTCTGAAATGAATTTCCTTCAGGCAAAGAGCAGAAAATGATATTTTGCCATGTTGTATATTGAAATAAGTACACTATGTTCAAATGACAAAATTGATTTTGCTAAACCCCAGAGAATTCCACTGACATCGCTTTAATTTGATTAAATGTTGTGTGCTTTGATGTGTTACCTAGATTTGAGCTACTTAAACAAGCAATAAGTGGAGCGGAGTTGTCTCAGAAACAGAGGAGAAGCCTGTGTTGGTGCCGTCAAGAGCATCCTCGGGTTTATGCTGGGTGCATTTAATTTACATGGCTAGGATTAAAGATTGGCTGAAGGAAAAGAAAACTGGTAGAATGGCTGTTCTGTTTAATGTTTCCTATTTCTGCTAACAGGAAGCCAGTACTTGTAAGGCTCTCTACTTCACCCACGATTTAAAAGAGCTTAGGCTGACAATAACTGCCTACCTTTTTGGTCATGATTACCTAATTATATCACTTTTCCTCCATCTAAATTAACTAAGCTTGGCATATAATTGAATTGACTTCATTTCAAACAACTCCCTCTGGTGTTGTCACTTTCTCCAAAAATTGCTTACCTTGCGAGTGGTACAGCCAGGCAATCAACAGTATTTACGCATAGGACTTTCCCAGGACTGAAGAAAGATGGCCACAAATCTGCTATACCAGTCCATGCACATGTGCAGGTGCCAAGGAGCAGAGGGCTTCTTTGTCTTATCTCTACTACAGTAATTCAGGAGGAACATTAGAGAGTAGAAAATGATCATGATGCATATTTGTTGAGTAAGGATCAACATGTTTTCTTCTACTCTCCTACTTACATCTCTTCCTGTTGACCCTTCCTGCTTATTCTGTCTTTCCATTTTCTTTCCCACTCTCTGGTAGACCTCCCCTCACTCCTCTTCTGTGATACACACTACTTAGTCTAGAGTCATTTCATCCATTTGTTTATCCTTCTTCCCTATTAACAAAAGATAAGAAGAGAAATGGTGGAAATTTTACACCTTATCATTCTTGTCATATTTCCAGCTTGACTGAATTTAGATCAACCTTGCTTTGCTTGAATGGCAATGGAGAATAGGTTGGAGAAGAGACCCTTGACTTTGACAAGGCTTCAAAGTCATAGAGTAGCCTTAGGATCTTAATGAATTCCTCTGGGCAACCAAACTTGCTTGATTGCTGCCAGTGCCTAGAAATAATGATAGTTCAAAGAGGGTTTCCCCCCAAGACCATGAATCAAGTTGAAAGCCTAATGCTATCTTCTTTGTTTCTGAATTTTCACTGCAGCAAAGATTGGATCTGTGGTCTGGGCCTGTAACCTGTTGGCATTATAGCCTACAGCAACAGTATGATTCTGAGAACCCAATGATATATGATATCTCTGGGAGCATAGCTATGTTATGCAGTAGTGTAACAACAATGCCATCAGCAGCTGCTGTGGAATGTAAGGCCAACAACACCAGCACAGAGGAGGGCTGCTAGCACAGGTTCATTGATCTGTTTTCCTAAGGAAAGCAACTTGAAGGGGTTTACAATATCACTTTAATTAAAGGTACATATATCATTCACTTAGTTCAGGGGGAAAGGTCCGCACCCTGAACTTCAGAGAAAACACAAACAGAAATCACAGGAACCACTCTTCCAATGAGTGAGCCCCCAAGCAAAATGCTAACCTCAAAGTATATATACACTTCTTCAGGGTCAAAGGGCGTCACAACCATGTGACTCAAACTCACATGACTTAGGCTTTCTTGTGACTTAAGCAGGTCATCAAAGACTCTTGATTCAATCAAAGGCAAGGCTCGATCAAAGGCACTTGGTTGCCTTATTGCCAAGAAGCACTCCAAAAGAAAAAAAAAACAGTGAAAAGGCCCACTTTGCTTGCCATTACAAGGAGATAGTTGAGGAAGGATTCCAAACAGCACCTTCAAAAAAGTGCAGTACTAGGAGATACAATGTTAGTTACTGCAACCAGTTTTCTCTGTCTTCTTAAGAGTATTTCTCTGAAATAATACAAAGGAAAAAGAGTCACACAGTGACCTAAAGACAAAACTACATGTGACAGGTACAGCTTATAGCTACTAACCAAGGAACTGCCAGAAATTTGCTATGTAACCTTAAACGAGGTGTTAAACTCATCTTGAACTTGGGTATAGAGAGTTGAACTAAACAAGCTCTAAATTCCTTTCTAGCCTTTACATTCTATAATATGATGCCCGTCTTTGGATATCAGATGATAGCTCTTAGAAGCTGGATGAGACCCCAGAGGCCAACTCTTTCATTTTACCTTAGCTTGTTATTGCCTACATTTAAGTACCGATAGTGTTATTAGCTTCACCTCTTTTTGGAGGCAATCAGGGCTGGGCAATTCTTTTGAGAAATGTTTATTTATATCCCCTGAACACTTAACTATAGGGGAATGGCTTTTGGTTATATATACTTATTAGTTCCCTATGGATCTTGGATATCATACCCTTATCAGAGATAGTTGATAACAAAGATTTTCAATGAACAGCTTCCTTTCTTATCCTAGTTATGTTAAATTTGATCGTATAATATTTTCCCAGACCCTAACCTCCTGCCAAGGGCTGGTTCCCTTTCTTCTTTGTTTTTTTGTATTGAGCCCTTCTTAAAGGAACAGGTTATACTCACTAATGACTCTGAGAGTGGGGCGGCCTACCTTCAACCCACTTGCTCTTTGAGTTTAAATAGTATTCACTTGACCTGACACATAGAAACAGTGCATACTGTGGGCAGGTCACTGCAAAGTTCTCTCTGCTTTCCATAATTGCTGGATGTCTTTGTTGTCCTTCATAGCAGCCACCATGAAGATGCGCTGTGGCACACTCTTTATGGAAGCCTTCACCTGCAGACCGATCTTCAGTTTCCTTTCCACATCCTTCCCACCTTTGCATTTGCTGGGCACCTTAACAGACTTAGCTAAGTCCCTTTTCCTCATCCCCTCGACTTCTTCCCAATTCTCTTCTCATCCTCCTCAAGTCCTTTTCCTTCTCTCCCTCTTCTCTAATCCCTTCTTCTCATTCCACATCCTTCACTTTTGCTTTTGGCTCCTCTTTCTTCATTTCACATTCTTCTCAAACTTTTCATTTGGAGCTCAAGTCCTTGACCTCCTTTAGTTACTTTTTCACCATTTTGTGCTGTGGACACCTCAACAGGCAGTCTGGTGAAGCCTAAGGACCATTTCACACAATCAAGTTTTTAAATAATTGAAGGAAATTTCAGTTTCAGTTAGATGTTAGTGAAAATCTGGATGTCATTTGTTCCTACCCAAGCTTACAGAACCTCCAAAGTCTATACAGCTCTAGTTTAGGAACTCTGCATTTAGTCCCTTGACTTCCTGGGATCTGGCCATACTCCTTCAGGTAGTCTTTTTATCCTTTTCTTCTTCCTTCAAATTTTCAAGTTCTTGCAGATTTCCTTTCCACGCCTGCAGGCCCCGGCCATCTTCACTGTTCTACAGCTCTCCCAATGCCCTCCCTCTTCCTTCAGCTAAAATTCTTCTCCTCCTTCTCCCAAAGGAGTTGGAAGCAAAGTTGGAGTCTTACCTGATTTCCTGTGGCCTTAGTCCCTCTCTCCTCAAATGACCTAGTATTCTAAGTTCAGGGGTAGATGTTTTATTCCCACCCAAACTCCCAGGACAGTTTGATCTTCCCAAAGACCAGGACTGGTTTGTTGTTGCCTTTGTATCCCCAGTACCTGATGTTGTTGTTCAGTTGTTTCAGGCATGTCCCCTTCATGACCCCATTTAGGGTTTTCTTGGCAAAGATAACGGAGTGGTTTATCATTTCCTTCTCTATTTCATTTTACAAATGAGGAAACTGAAGCAAGCAGGGTTAATTGACTTGCCCAGGGTCACACAACCACTAAGTGTCTGAGGCCAGAATTGAACTCAGGAAAATGAGTCATCCTGATTTCAAGCTCAGTGCTCTATCCAGTGCATCGCGTTGCTGCCGTGGTACCTAGCATAGGAACTTGCATACAGTGGAAGCTTAATAAGCTTTCTGTTGAGTTGAACTAGATTGCTTAAAACATGTTTAGTTTATTTTATTTTTGGTTCTTGGCTATATTCCTAGTGGTGGACTTCATAGATAACTAAGTTCTGGATAGCTGATTCCCTCTTAGATCATGTGTTAGATTATGCATCTTTTGATACATACACAAATAGCTAAAAACCTAGTTGTGGTCATAAGCATGTGGACTTGTTTCCCCTCTTGTTGCCTACACAGCAGCATAGAGCCCTGTGGGGTTGGCCCAGCCAACCCTTTTTAGACTGCCAAAGCAATATACCATCTCTAACAAAAGTGATTTCAGTGAGCATCTGCCTCAAATCACTGAGGTGCTTATATAGTCATACAGAGTCAAAGCTAGGACAAGGTCCCAGATAGCCAGACTCCAGAGCTCCTGCTTTGCCATTTTTTGGTCTGTATCTGTCATATTATTGATGTAAGTAACTCATGGTGAGAAAACATCTTTTCCCAATGTAGATCAGCAACTCTTCTGCAACTTATGGTCTTAGAGAGTTCTCTTGGGCACCAAGAAGTTAAATGACTCTCCCAGGGTCACATAGGAGCTTGTGGTAGAGTCAGGCCTTGAATCTAGGTCATCTTGACTCCAAGGCCAACCTTCTACCCACTACCTCTCAGCTGCCTGGTCTATCACTATGTCAGTAGTGAAAAGATAAACTTAAGTCCCAAACTAATTGTCATGAATTAGAGTATCAGAGATTGGAAGCTGGAAGGGATCTTAGAGGTCAAGTAGTTCAACAGCCCCACCTCCCTTGCCATTTTGCCGTCAAGGAAACTAAGGCCCAGAGAGGTTACATGATATACTCAAGGTCACATAGGGATTAAGTGGCACAACTGAAATTCAAGTCCAGCTCCTCTGAACCTGTATTAGCAGATGAATTAGTAAGATTTTACTATACTAAATAATGTTCTAAATTAAAATACTTGGAAAATGTTGAGTTTATAGAAGTTCTTTTTTTGTAGTTTAGACACATCTATCTGTGGTTGTATCTACAGGATACAAATATTTCCAAACCTAGGCCCCAAACATTTTCTCCCTCCTTTGGATAGTCTCTCCAGGGAGCTGGAGGAGGTGCTGAAGGCAACCTGACTCAGTGACAGCCAATTGGAACCTCCCGCAGCTAACGGAATCGACTGCCTTTTTGCGGCCCCAACTGTTCACTTGGCGTGGCATCCACACAGCCTGCATTTGATCACATTTCAGCTCGACAAGTTGAATGAAGAATTGTATGTTATTGGCGGAGTCATAGAAATTGGGGAATTTCAAATGATTTAAGACAGACCCCAGAGGTCATCCAAAACATGTTTGCTGTTGAGATGAGAAAGGCTTGATGTTTTACAGGAATTACATTGTCTACCTTGGGGTTGGATTTTGGCAGCTGTTTGCCGACATTCAGAAAAAAAAAAACATACGCTGCTGATGAAGGATTTAAGGAGGAATCAGATTACATGAGAGAGCTTAAGGAGGTAGAATGATAGGAAATTTGAGTCTACGCCCAGACTAGCATTCCATGCCTTGGAAAGCAAGTGTGTTCTTAATGAGAGGTACTCAATAAGATAGCTTCAAGTCTGCTCTGAAATAAACTTCCTCTGTAAATAATCATCCTGAGAACTTCACCAGAAAAAAGTAACATGAAATTTAATGGGGCACATATCTCACCTGACTTGTTTTCCTCCTGGGGCTTTTTTTTGGATGTCTACTAGTAAAAAGAGAAATCTGGGTAATATAAAACAGGCTTATGGGAACAACTTGTATCACTGCTCTGAGGGAAAGTTTGCTAGTGACTCTAAGACCAATATGAAGGAGACAAAAATGTTACATGTAGTCATTTCCTTTAGTGCAAAATGGCTTTTTTCTATATTCATACTTCTGAACTATGTGCTTCATAGGAAAATGAAGTATGGGAGCAAATGAACCAGTATTATCCTAGCATAGTCTCAATGTCCAAGCTGGATAACAGCTCTGCTTATATTAGCCCATCTAAAATAGTTGTTCCAATCGAGAGTGTGGGAAGGTTATTTTTTGTCCTTCATTCTCGAAGAAGACCATGACATCAGGGAGATGATGCCATGACACACGAGTGAATCAGATTTAAGTGAGGGAGGGCTGTTCAAAGTCACCAGCCTTACTTTTTCCTGTGGAGCCATCTGGGTCCAGTGGCCAGATAGAAATCAGGACAAATAGAGATAGCCTTACCTGGATGGATACCTTGATGACTTTCTAACCCTGCTTCTATCAATGCAGGTATTCTGTCTACCATTTTGGATCACCATAGATCCACGCCTTCCTTTGCTGTTCATTCTTTCCTATGTCTTTCCCCAAATCCTCCACAGAGCATCTATTTAAGGTACTAGAGACCTTCCTCTGCTTCTTTCGCTATTTTGAGGGTATTCTTGCAGCTCAGGCTGTCCATCTCTCATCTGTAGCTCTTGTTATATGAATTGCCCATCTCCTTGAAGATGCCTTCTGTGATACCTTTTGTATCACCTCACAAGGAATTTACATTCTAATGGGGAAGACGATAAAGCCATATCTAAGTACATACGGAATAAATAGGAGGTGAATAGATGAAAATAATGCAGAGTAATTAGGAAGGGATGGCATTACTGTCTAATCCTTAAAAAAGTATATATGAGAACCCCAGGAAGAAACTATAGGGTAAAAATGAAAGGGTCACTGTGCCCTAGGAATGCCTGTCCTGCCCCTTCAAACTTCGGGCTGAAAAAGTTTTTGAAAAGTCAAAAAATTACATCCTCAGAGTTTTCCCCCTTTTCTTTGCCTCCAGTAAAGTTATGCTGTTTTGACAAAAGCCTCTTTGGCATCCTGACATTGAATCCACACAATAAACTACTTTCCATTCATTGAAGTTCAGGGTGGCTTTGAAAGGGCCTTCTCTCTAATTGGTCAAGGCCACTTTGAATTATATTCCTGCCTTCCAGGGTATTAATAACTATCCTCAATTCCCTTTCACGTTAATTCGATAAACAGTTTACTCCTTCATGTCATTTGTCACAGGAAGAAAGGAAACTCTACCTCCTCTGAACCGTGAGACTCACAAAAGTGTTCCCAAAGAGGAGATTTATGGCCCAGACATCCAAGAATAGCAGTCTTATCAAATGTCATGTAAAAGACATAAAATTGGAATTGAATTTTTATACAATCTGTTTTTATAATGACCATTAATAATGATTTTCGGTACTTTCGATTTTCATATATAATCTCACCTTCGATTCCAGTTACAACAAAATAACATGTGTTTGCTTTGTTTACTTTCTAATTAAAAAGAGAAGACACTCTAATATAGGTAGGCATTCAGGTCAGTGTGATCATAGTTACAAATAATGAGGGAGGAAGAGATTGTAATATCATTGTACAGGACATTGCCACTTCTTTGGCCAGCTTTTTGATAAGTTGCACTTTCTGTTCTGGGAAAACACTGACAGAAATGCTGGATTAGTGACCTAAACTGTCAAAGATTTCAGATTATGTTGGGGTCTGCTCTGTATTTTCTCACATGTAGTGAAGGGGGTAATTACAGACCTTGTTGTCAACAATAACATCAGCTGTCCACAGCCTTGGTGAATTTGGGAAGCCTGGGAATCTTGACACCTGAATTCCAATCTCTCCTTTCTGCCTCAATACTTAGGCAATAAGTTCCTTATGCTCTAAAATGACTCCCTCCTTCTTTTCTGTCCCACTCATCAAAACCCACATTCCTTCCATATGATTGCATTACCATGTTACTTGGATTGAAATAATTTGATTATACTAATTTAGACTTAGGTGGGTTTGAAATTTAATGCTTACCTTCCCTGGGGGTATTTACATGGCTCCCGACAGAGGAAAGCCTCCTGTATATCAGAAGAACCTTCAGTGGGGGATTTTAGAAAGGATGTGGACAAGAGTTACACAGGATGGGCCAAAGTGGATGGGTAACAATCTGTATAATTAGAGGTAATAAGCAAACTAATGAGGTCATCGAAATAGTAGGGTAAGAAAAGGCCCTCTGAACCTCTGTGTGGGGTTTTTAACATTAGTATCATAGTTTGCCAAATATTTTTTAATATTTTATTTTTGTAATCGTATGGGGTTTGTCCTTTCTGTTACTGACATGCATAATTATGCTAACTCTTTGTCATCCAATATTGAGCCATCCTTGCATTTCTGCCATAAATCTAACTTGATCAAAATGAGTAATTTTTGGATACATCACTATAGTCTCCTCTCTAATATTATGTTTAAAATTTTTGTATCAGTATTCATTTGTGAAACTGGTTTATAAACTCTTTCCTTGCTTTCTCTCTCCCAGATGTGGGTATCAGGACTGTATTTCATAAATTGAGTTCAGTTGAGTAAGTTCTTTATCGCTTATGAAGAATAATTTTTTATAGTTTAGGTGCTAATTACTCTTTAAATATTTGATAGGATTCCTTTCAAAATCTACCTGGACTCTTTTTTTCCTCTTTAGTAGATTATTTGTGATTTTTCTATGTTTCTGAGAGTCTTTTTTTCCTGTTATGCCAATTTGTGTATTTTGTACTTTAGTACACATTTATTCACTTCCTTTAAATTCTATTTTACTATATATATAAGTAGATTTGGGAGTTTCTGATTGTTTTCCTTATTCTCTATTCACTGTGCATTCCACATGATTAATTTAATTTTTGACAATTTAGTTTTCTTCTGTCTTTTGTTAAAACAAATTTGGTAATAGTTTATTGCTTTTGTTAGTCTTTTTAAAAAATGTTTTATCCACTTGTTAATCTAGTGTTCTTTGTTGTTTATTTCTCCTTTGATTTTCAAATTTTATTTTCTGCTTGTTTGGAGTTTGTTAATTTGTTGGTGTCCTAGTGTTTTTGTAATTGTATGCTAAATTTTAAAAATTCTCTCTTTCTCTATTTCGTTTCTGTGTTTTCAGAGATATATATATTTTCCTTTAATGACTTCTTAGCTACATCTCAAATATTTCAGTGTGTTGCTACAAGGTTATAATTTTCTTTAAAACAATTATGAGCTCCTATGATTTTTTTACCTATTAATTCAGTATATAGTTTCTTATTCTCTATTTAGGTCTGTATCTTTTGTTCATTTTTCCTTCATTATTTTATTATGATTTGGTCTTGAAAGCACGTGCTTAATATTTCTGCTTCTCTTTTTGTGATCTCTTTATGCTCTAACACACAATAAATTTTTGTAAAGCTACTGCATGATTCCACACAATATACTCTTCTGAGTCCAATTCAGAAGTCAATCTGTTCAGATATATTTCCATTTTGTTTATCTATTAGGTTTATCTAGCTCTGAAAGAAGAATGCAAAAGTCACCTACTGTTATTGTCATTGTCATACCAGAGTATTTTTGCCTTTTGGTTAGATTTTCCTTGAAGCACTTAGATTCTATGCCATTTTGTGAATTTATATTTAATAGTGATACTGCTTCATTATCTATGATAAGCACAGTGATGTTTTATTATTTTTCTCTATTGATAGCATCTGGTTTACTGTTGCTTTCCCCAAATCATGATGGTAACAGTAGCCTGATGCATAAAACAATTTATTTTAATTCTATACATATATTCATATTTTAAATGTACTTCTAATTGCAACAAATTGTTGGGTTCATTTTCTCATCCATTGTGCCATGTTCTTCTGTTTTGTTGGTGAACTGATTCTGTCAACATTCAAAATTATACTTGTAGTGGATCTAATGCTAGACTTGAAGTCAGGAAGACTTAAGTACAAATCTTGCTTCAGACCCTTAGCTGGGCGAGACTGGGTAAGTCGCTTAGCATCTCTCAGTGTCACCTTCATCATTGGTACAACAGGGATGATAATAGCACCCATCTCCTAGGAATGTTGTGAGGATCAAATAAGGTAATAGATGCATATATTCTCCTTTAAAGCATGTTAACTATTATTATTACCTATTATGACTGATCACCTTTTTCCCTCCCTAGAATTCTGGCATGTTATTATTGTTGTTATTTTAATGTAACCAGTACCAAGTCCTTGTGGCTGGTTTTGCTTATATTACTCAGGATTCTCTCCTCCCTCTAAGCCTGAATTCCTTGATTCTGTTTATTGTATGTGTCTTTGTTCCTTCTCTGTGTCTCTCTCTCTTTCTCTGTCTGTCTCCCCCCACTTCCTTTTTCCTCTATTAGTTCTGATAATAGTGTAGTTTAGCGTAGTTCAATTTTCTTAGTTTGAAAATGTTCATCTGTGGTCCACATCCCACCAACTGTTCTAAGACATATTATTTCAGTTCATCCCCTTCCCTATTTCTTTTCTCTTTAGGGTTACTCTAGGACCAAGTGACCATTTAGAGCTTGGTGTATGTGTGTATGTACACATTTATATATGAATAGGGATATTATATGTATAATTATATCACACATGAGCATTACATATAACTTTGCTATTCTATAGATTGTTATTGTTTAGTTGTTTTCAGTCATTTCCAACTCTTCATGACCCCTTTTGGAGTTCTCTTGGCAGAGATCCTGGAGTGGTTTGCCATTTCCTTCTCCAGCTCCTTTTACAGATGAGGAAACTGAGGCAAACAGGGTGAAGTGGCTTCCCCAGAGTCACATAGCTAGTAAGTGTATACAGCCATATTTGAACTCAGGTCTTCCTGAATCCAGGCCCAGCACTTTATCCATTGAGCCACCTAGCCACGCATTGTATAGATACATGTATGTGTCTGTACGTGCATGTATGTGTGTATAACTCCTTTATGTATTTCCTGAAGAGAGCTTGCCAGTTACTTTTGACTTAGCTGTAACATTTTTATATCTTCTGCTTTCACATGTAATGACAATGTCTTATGTAGGGGTGGTTCCTTTCCACCAATAATACATAATCTCCTTAGTTTGGGACAGAATTCAGACATTCAGAGTAGCAATAGTTATATTCATGTTTAGGAGATAGTTTAAAAACTGGGTGATGCTTAGCATACTTTCATTCCTTTTCCATCACCTTAAAATTATCTCTGTGAAAGGAAAATGGGGCCATGCAGAACTGAGGGCTCTTGTATCTTTTTATTGATTTCATGAGAGGCAGGATGTTGTAATGGATAGAGGGCTAGCCTTGGAGGAAGGAAAATCATGATTCAAGTCTGGCCTTTGACACATACTGTCTGTGTGACCTTTGGAGAGTAATTCAATTTCTTAGGGCCCTGGGCAGCTCTCTAAGACCTTAAATGACAGGAGATCTGGTTCTTTATCATTGAAGGGAGTTTCCACATCACAATTTCCACACACAAATAAAATCACAATCACACACACACACACAGACTCTCACACTCAAACTCACCCTTTAAATTTGTTCAGCTAGTAGGTAACCATTACCTGAGGCATTTTAATATTGGTTGTTAGTAGGCACAGGCTGTTTCCAGGACCATATCTAAAGTCTTTTCAACTTGGTTTGAACCCACTAGCTGTGGTGGTGATCTACTGGTATGGTCTAGAGACCCTGGGGTCACCTTCATGCCCTAATGAAGCGTCAGCGTAAGACTTTGGTAGAGAAGGCATATCACTAAAAATGCAATGCCTTGGTAAAGGGAAAGAATGAACGGTCTTCCTGAGTGCTTTATGTCCCTGTCAAAAGTGGGGAGAATAAAAACTACCAGCCAGCTACGCATCTCAGTGACTGGCATGATGAGTGATGGGAGCAACAGAGGTAAGGAGAAAGGAAAATAAGAATATCACAAAGAAAGGCATGAGGACAAATGGCCTCCTCAAATGAGGAGGAAGGAAAATGAGTATGAGAGGAAATAGCAAAAGGGGCGAAATTAAATGGAACAGTCATGCACATCATGGCATGCTGAGTTGGAAGGCATGGCAGTGACTGAGGGTTCTTGAATGTAGCATAAGCTCCAAAAACTTCTACCAAACTGGAAAGGGTTTAACTACAGGCCTGATAGCCGATGTCATGGCTATTATCCAAGGTCCAGTCTAAAGCCTATTTGTCAGAGAGTTAGCCACTAGATTATGATTTTATTTTCATTTTTTATCTAGAGCAACTCATAAAATCATCTATAAAAACCTAGAAAGGGTTGCTATCTGCACTGGTAGATGGAGTACCCACACAGACCAAACCATCTTTGGATCCCTGAAGCATTAAAAATATGGCACCTGAGGAGAGGAGTAATGAAAGAAGGGACACATTCATGATATAAGAATTTTCCCCCAGAAAGCTATTGGGAGATTGTTCAAAAAACTCTCGTGAAAACATCAGAAAGCTCCCTTTTTTAGAATATCATAGGCTTTTTATCCAGAAATAGAGCCATTGCGCTGTTGATTTGCAATTTTTAGAAACTATAATAAGCCTATTAAAAATAATCATTCTCCATATTTAAAAGATTTTCCTTGAATTTGGGAAAGTTTTCTAATCTTTTCAATTGGTGTTGAAATTGTTCTGGAATCCTTTAGAGTCCATAGAAATACCTATACTACAGAAACAGTTCATCACAAGATAACTTGTAATTAGAATCCTTCATGAATCCAAACATAATTCTTTCCAAATAATTACCAAATACAGCCCATTTTCTTTCTCAGAATTACAGAATCACTTTGGAATACAAAGATTTTTTTCTGAATATTTTCAGTTTCCTTGACTGTGAATCTTCAAGATGTATCGCTTGGCAGAGATTCGAATATCTTTTCAAAATATTTTGAAATGATAAAAAAACACAAACACAGCTGCTTACGTGTCATAAAAATGTATACAAACCTGAGCTCTGTAAATATCATGATCTAGTCCCAAGTTTCCTCCCCCTCTCTCCATCTGTGAGATCTTCTACAGTGGAGTACCAAGAAAGAAGCTTTAACTTTGGATATGAATTCAAAGAGTCACTAACTCTTGATGTCTTTGTAGAGAATAAGAGCATGGGAAGGAAGAGGGAGAGAATACAATAGTCATGAGACCCTGGGCACTCAAAATAGCTTAGGGTATTCTGAGCCAAGCCATAATCAAATGGTTAACACCATTGCCCCTAGTATATCAGTTACAGAGATTTCCCCAAAGTAAGAAAAAGAAAGAATTGTGAAAAAAGCTACCCCATGAAATAAACTTCTCTCTCTTTTTCCCATTATATAAATGAAGCTGAATCACTTTAAAATAATGTTAGAACAGGTGGCATAAAGTGACTTTATCCATTCCAGAAGCATTCCCTCTTCCCTTCCTGGGCACCAACACTAACCCTCATCCCTTTTGCACTTTGAGCAAGAATATGCAACCCAACCTTCTCTTCCATGGTTTCCAAGCAGCTCCTGGCCCTTTTGAAATAGGTCTTCTTTGTTGATGACTCTATTCTTGCTTTTGTTGTTTTTCTACTTAGTCATCAAAAACAGAAGGGATAGAGGAGTGGGACAAGTGGGAAGAAAAAAATGGAAATAATCAGGAGAGTGATGTAATGATCTGAACTGGACAAAAAATAGGGGATATGATAAGGTGACTAGGGATTCAAGAGAAGAGACCAATGGAGAGTTGAATTGGTTCACTAAGGGATCAAAATGGGGAGAAGAAAAGAGAATGGCTAGTGCCAGAGTGATGGCCTGGAAGAGAAATGAGAGGTCAAAGGACTGAAGGTCACAGTATAGATGTAAAGTAAGGGCTTGTAAGGGAAGACAGAGGGAGAAGTGAAAAGCCAATAGATTATGATCAAATAAAGTGATTTCAGAATTCTTGAACAAAGAACTAGTACATTTGTGGGTGATGGCAACCTCAAGGGTATGAACATGATGGGGTAGAAGACTAGCCCATGGGAGATGAGTAGGTCGAGGAACTGAGTGGTTAGGGTATTTGAAGAAGAATCGACAAGTATGTTGAAGCCCCTAGCTATGTGACCCTAGTCAAGTCACTTAACTTCTCTGTTAGTTTCCTCAATTGCAAAATGGGGATGATAATAGTACCTACTTCCCAGAGTTATGAGGATCAGGTGAGACAATTTTTGTGAAGCATTTAGAGCAGTTCCTGGCACATGGTAGGTGCTTAATACATGCTTAGTTACTTCCTCCTCTCTCTCCTTCCCTTCCTTCTTTCTTTCTTGTAATTAAGGCCCCATATGTTAGTAAATGCAAATTAAGCTGTGGAACAAACCATCCCAAGTTCACTTGATGTCTATGGATGGTCTAGGCATAGCTACGTTGTCTTTTAATATATTTTGGAAGGAGTTGGACATAAATCCTAAAATGACCGGATTGGATGTAAATGATTAAAAAAATATTTGCGATAGCAAATACATTCACTGACTGAAAAATGTATGATGTTTAGTTCCTAAGTTGGGTGCCTATTCTCCACCTAGGTTACTTGTAAAAGTGTGAGTGCAGAAAATAATTATTTCTCATGTTAATGCATTACTGTTTTGACTTCGATAAATTTCTGTTCTCTCCAGGTGGTCCCCACTTTCCAATGGAATATATTCTTGAATATTGTTGTCTTAAAGTGGATTGCCATAAGGCCCAATTTTAACTCTGCAGGAGGCTTTGCTATCATCTGTTAAGATCTAGGCAGAAATGGTGAGTGAGTGGTTAAGGGTTTCTTGTCTTGAATGAGTGGTGTATTGAAATGCACATGAACAGAGCTGGAGACTCTCTGTATTTCTCAAATAAAGATTTGGGGGTTTTGTCCTGTGGTCCTTCTGGTCAAAAAGATCAACTCATCAAAATTACAAATACTAATGTGATGGTCAATGACATTTCTTGTAATGTTAAAAAGGAACCTCCACACTTGGAAAAATTGATAGCAGGGATCAAAATACATATGTATTCAGCCTTAAATAGAAGCCAGGTTGCTAGCCAACAATGCTATCTGAAAAAAAAAACCTTAAGATCTCAGAATCATGAGCTCACTTACACTAGAATCTCTTCTGGCTAGAAGGATTCTAGGAGCATCTTCTTTGCCCAGCCTTTCTGTCCTTTCACTTGAAACTCTACTTTTTTTCAGGAATGGGCTTTCCAGCAACTATCTGTTGTCCTGGAACTGTACCATTGACATCTGTTTCTGATGCCTCATTGTGTCAGAGAGATGCCTCTGGGGCCGCCCAGGCTGTGCTGTGCCCAGGGTGGGACATAGACTCTGGTGTTGTGGTAAGGCTTTGAGTCTGCACCAGGCAGACTACATCCATCTCTCTCTCTCTCTCTCTCTCTCTCTCTCTCTCTCTCTCTCATCATAGGACCAACCTGGCTAGTTTAGGATAGGCTCTGATATAAGACTTTGGCTACCAGGTTATGAATGGATTTTGCTTGCAGTAATTCACTAAATTGTCCCCTAAAGAAATCCTGGTGAGCTTGCAATGTTCCACAGAGGAGGAAAGACAAGCTTTCGGAGAGTTCTGTAGGATGCTCTAGAGCCAGCGTTTGAGTAGAATGTGTGAATGAATGGCTAAGAGGGCATTTTGTCCAATGAACACATTGCCACACTGGTCTCACTAAGCTCCCCACATGTTTGACTCTCCCTTTATTTCTAAGAATCTCAGAAGATAAGAGCATCCATATTCCTTGATTCATGGCTGATGTGAGACAAAAATGAGAAACCAATCAATCAGCTGTGAGCCAGATACCATTCTAGGGATTGCATTTTCAAAGGCAGTCCCTCCCCTTAAGAAATCCACACTATTTAAAAAAATGATTTTAATTTATTCTTAACATTCTTTTCTTTTTACATTTTGAGTTCCAAATTCTCTCCCTCCATCCCACACTCCCTCACCATGTACTGAGAAGCAAAACAATATAATATCAATTTTGCATGTGAAATAATGTAAAACTTATTTCCATATTTGTCACATTTCAAAAAAGCAAGAAAAAAATGATAAAAGTATATGTCAGACGGATAGCATTTTTTCATTGTGAATCCTTTTTGTCTTGTATCATTGTACTGACCAGAGTAGCCAAGTCTTTCACATCACAATAATCTCCCAGTTCTTCTCATTTCACTTTGCATCAGTTCATATAGGTCTTGCCATGTTTTTTTTTCTGACACCATTCCTTTCATCATTTCTTATAGTACAATAGTACTCCATCACAATTATATACCATAACTTGTTCAGCCATTCCCTAATTGATAGGCATCACTCCAGTTTTTAATTATTTACCACACCATAGAAGGAGCTTCTACAAACATTTTTGTACATATAGGTCCTTTTCTTTTTTCTTTGATCTCTTTGGGATACAGACATAGTAGTGGTATTGCTGGGCCAAAGGGTATGGACAGTTTTAGAGCCCTTTGGACATAATTCATAATTGTTCTCCAGAATTGTTGGACCATTTCACTATTCTACCAACAGTTCATTAGTATACCTATTTTTACTCATCCCCTCTAGCATTTTTCATTTCTGATAGGTGTGAAGTGGTACCTCATAGTTGTTTTACTTTTCATTTCTCTAATCAATAGTGATTTAGAGAATTTTTTCATATGACTATAGATAGCTCTGATTTCTTTTTCTGAAAACTACCAGTTCATATCTACTGGCCATTTGTCAATAGGGGAATAACTCTTATTTTTTTATAAATTTGACTCACTTTTGTAAATATTTGAG
This sequence comes from Phalanger gymnotis, assembly GCA_028646595.1. Lineage (NCBI taxonomy): Eukaryota > Metazoa > Chordata > Mammalia > Diprotodontia > Phalangeridae > Phalanger > Phalanger gymnotis. Next base: position 11,176,669 of record CM053628.1, read on the forward strand.
AAATAAGGCATTTAGCAGAGAAACTTGCTGCAAAAATATTTGATATTATTTCATTGTCCATGATTGTTGTTCAGTTGTTTCAGTTGTGGCTGACTGTTTGTGACCCCATTTGGGGTTTTCTTGCCAAAGATACCAGAGTGGTTTGCAAGTTTCTTCTCCAGCTCATTTTATGGATGAAGAAACTGAGGCAAACAGGGTTAAATGACTTTCCCAGGGTCACAAGCTAGTAAGCGTCTGAGACCAGATTTGAACTCAAGTCTTCCTAATTCTAGGCCTGGCACCATACCCAATGTACCACCCATTTCCTTGTAGCCACCTAGTTCCCCATTCGTCTATGGTAACTTTTATCAAAAAGTAGTTTTCCTGATGATCACTTTTAATCAGGTTTATTTTTGCTTTTGCTTTGTCTGATATCATGATTGCTACCCTTGCCTTTTTTTATTACGGTTGCACCACATTTATTATATTTATTATATATTATTATTTATTATTTATCATAAATCTGTGTGTATCTTTCTGTTTCAAGTGTGTCTCTTCTAAACAACTTATTATTGGATTCTGATTTCTAATCTGTACTGCTAATTGCTTCTGTTTTATGGGTGATCTTATCCCATTTACATTCAAAACTATGATTACTGTGTATTTCCCTCCATCTCATTATCTTCTATTTCTTCTCTCTCTCTTTTTGTCCTGTCTGTTCTCAAAAATCCATTTTACTTCTAACTACCGTCTCCCTTAATCTACTTTCCCTTTTATCACAGTCCTTTCTCTTATCCCTTTCCACTATTTTCCTATTGTATAAGTTACATTTCTCTATACAACTGAGAGTGTATATGAATTGTTCTGTCTTTGAATCAATTCCTTATAAGAATAAGGTTCAAGCATTGCTCTCCTCCCATTTTCTTCTCCATTTTAAAAGAACTTCCTTGCATACTTCTTTCATGTGAGAAAGTTTTGCCCATTCTACCTCTCCCTTCTCCCTTTTTTCAGCGCATCGCTCTTTCTTACCCTTCACTTGTTTTTTTGGAGATCATTCCAATAACATCAACTCACACCTGTGCTCTCTGTCTACATAAACTCCTTTAATCATGATAAAGTTCTTAGGAGGAACGTGCATCATCTTCCCATATAGGAATGCAACAGTTTAACCTTACTAAGTCCCTTATGACTTCCTTTTCCTGTTTATGTTTTTATGCTTCTCTTGGGTCTTGTATTTGAAAATCAGATTTTCTATTCAGCTCTGGTCTTTTCCTCAAGTATTTTTGAAAATCCTCTGTCTCATTGAATGTCCATTTTTTCCTCTGAAAGATTATAGTCAGTTGTGCTGAGTAATCCTAGTTCCTTTGACTTGCAGAATATCATCTTTCATGCCCTCCATTCCTTTAATATTGAAGCTGTTAGTTCTTGTGTGATCCTGACGGTGGCTCCACAATATTTGAATTTCATTCTGGCTACTTGAAGCTCTGCAATTTGGATATAACATTCCTGGGAGTTTTTATTTTGGTATTTCTTTCAGGAGGTGATCAGTAGATTCTTTCGATTTCTGTTTTATCCTCAAGTTCTAGAATATCAGAGCAATTTTCCTTGATAATTTTTAAAAATATGATGTCTAGACTTTTTTTGATCATGGCTTTCAGGTAGTCCAATAATTTTAAAATTATCTCTTTTTGATCTGTTTTCCAGGCCAGTAGTAGTTTTTTTTAATGAAATATTTTCACATTTTCTTCTTTTTTTCATTCTTTTGAATTTGTTTTATTGTTTCTTGATATCTCATGTAATTATTAATTTCTACTTTCCCAAATGTAATTTTTCTTTGTAGCTTTGCTTGTATCTGTTTTCACATTATTGTTTCTGAATTTGTGTCTTGGGCTTCTCTGCCCCTATCCTAGCTTTTTATGGTCAACTTGTTTTTGTCTTTGTTCATTCATTTTTCTAGCCTATTTCTTGACTTTGAATTTTATGTTAAAGTTGGGCTCTGTTCACCTGGGGTTGGGAAGGCATTGTCGCAAGCTTCAGGCTTTTCTGTGCTGCTGTTTTCAGAGCTAGTTCTGAGATTCTGTCAGTTTTTGGTGCCTCCAAGGTGGTATGATCCTAGGAGAAGTGTGGTTACTGTGATCCTAGTCTATGCTCTGGTTTTTACCTAGGAAGGGCCCATTCTCCCCTGCAACCACCAGCACCGGTGCTCCTCTTGGCCCTGAAACTGTGACTAGGTCCCCTGCTCTTCTGTAGCTTCAAGCACTAGCACTCCTGTTTGCCTTGGAATTGCAACCACAGCCTTTGTTCCTTTGTTCCAGCAACCAGTGCTTCTCTCTATGATCCAGAACTGCAATAGAGTTACCATTGAGTATCAGCTGTATCAGTGTCAGCTAAGGGTCCCCTGTAATCTCTTTCTGAGAAATTGTCCAACCCCTTTACCACTGTTGCTGCCTTGGCATGCATATACTCTAGATAAGCCTCTACCCCAGTGTCACAGACTCCTCCTGCCAAATGTCTCACCCTCACCTTTTTTGGCTCTGTCACTGCAAAATTTGATTTGAGGTGTTATTTTAAAGTTGTTTGGAAGGGAATGTTAAGAGAGTTCAGCTTGATTGTTTGCTCTAATCCACTATCTTGGCTCTGCCTTTAAACTTCGATACTAGAGAGGTAGCTACTAATGACATAAAATCCATAAAAGTCCGTGCAAGCTCTTAATGCCAGTTATGATGATTTATGATGATTAGTGTGAATATTGTTTTTTTTTTCTTGGTAGGCTGCTCAAGCCCCTGCCCAGCCCGGTGGTTCAGTAACATCTTCATCACTCAATCAGTAGAACTTAGTAACAGGCAGAAACACAAAGGGGCCTCCCCCCTGGCCTTCCCTTTGTGTTGGGGCTCAGATTTGTCCTGTGATCTCTTTTACCTCACAAAACAAAGCTCTTATCGACCTTCTTCAGAAGTTAGGAAACTTGATCTGCTGTAGAAAGCAGCTGTTTCGAAGGATGAACCATCAACAGAATGGTTTTCTCCAGTGTTATAAAACATTGGCATCCCTTTCCTTAATCCCAGGCCTACTTCTGTGTTTAATGGCAAAATTCAATTCCCAGTGACCTGAGGGTAATATCACTAACTTATCCTTGATTCATGTATCAGTTTAATGCCTTGGAGAAGGAGGTATTGCTTCTGTATAAAGGCAGTGTTCGCCTCAGCATCCTGTGTCTCTTAGCTTATTAACTCCTAGAGGGGAGGATTTAATACCAATATATGGAATGGCCTTTGATTTTCTTCATGCTGTTCTCTGAAAGATTAGGCCACTTTAAAGCGTGACTTATCCCCCATTGAAGCCCTACTGTGATACCTCATTGTGTCATGGAGACTCACAAGATCAAAGCTGTAGAGCTGGAAGGCAAACCCTTCATTTTTATATACATAGAAACTTGTCCAAGGCCATGTAGGTAGCAAGCAGTCCAGCTAGGATTATAAATTTAAATTTAAATTAAACTTAAATTTAATTCATGTGACTCCAATTACCACTCCATTGCTCCACACTGCCTTCCTTAAGTTTGCCAAACATTTAATAAGCCCTACTATGTCCAAGGCCCTGTTCTGGGTGCTGGGAAGGCAAAGACAGACTATAAATAGTTCTTTCCATCAAGAAGCTTACATTCCACTTGCCACTCCTTTCTATGCAGCTTTTATTCCATAACTTACTCCAGTAGGGTGGTGGTCTGTTAGGTACTTATAGGTAAACCCACCCTTATAAGGAAACATATGCTCATTTGTCTACATAGAAAAACGCGAGGAGACAACATTATGTGGTAGAAAGCATATTGGATGTGTGTTAGGGTACCTGGGGTCGAACCCTAGCTCTGCCATCTAACAGCCTACATGATCAGCCATTTCACTTCACAGGACTACAACTTGCTCATCTGTGAAATGAAAATGTTGGGTTAGAGGGTCTCTATATTCCCGTTCACATCTAGATCAACGATTACAGAATTTCAGAGCTGGAAGGCACCTCAACGACCATCTAATCCAACCCGTACTTGAAAAGGATTTCTTGCTACAAAATTGTCAGTGTCACACCTTCATGGGATGCTGTGAAAAGAAAGCGATGAGCATCTTAAGTCTATTGACTGGCCTTACATGTCAGACTATGCTTCGTTTTCATATCCTATTCAGTCATCCAACCATTCACTCAGGCTATCTTGCCATATGCCTGCCACCCCCTCTTTACCCTCCCTTCTCCTTTCCCAGAAGAAAATTCCCTTCTGTGGTTACCATTTCCTTCTGTGTGTCATTGCCTTTTAAAATGGAAGTTCCTTGAGGGCTTTCAAAATTATCTCCAGTACTTAGCATAATGCCTGATACCTAATTAGTGCATGGTAAATTATATTTCTTTCTCTTATTAATTTATTCGCTTATCCATTTATTTATATACCCATTCATCCCCTCAGTCATCATAAACCCCATGTTTTATGTTATTACATAGCCTTCCTAATGCAACTCCACCCTGAAATAAAAATTAATAAGGGCCTTTGCCAGTTCTAGGTATCCCCAGAGTGTTGGTGGTGAACCTTCAAGGGATTTGGGAATGGGGGTTCATTTCCAAAAGAGAGGATATATTGTTTGTGACTCTGAAATTCCTTTCCTATGTGGAATGTTTCATCTAGAGCCCTCAGAATTCATAATCTCACCCCGAGTTACATGTAACCTTTGGTTTCTGAGCAGGCCACTTCTTCCTCAGTGGCTCATAGTTGGGTTTCCCACTATATTCATTTTCCCCTTCCTTTTATTGATTATGGCTATTATCAGAATATATGGGTTAGCTGCCCTGCTAATTATTGCCCTGTGCGATGGGAAATGAGCTTCTGTGCTAGATTCTTAGAGAAGCACAGTGGTTCTGTAGTGTTCTTTTGTCTCTGTTCCTCTAAGGTGTGCTATCAAGTCTAGATGATCACACCATCCTGGAGGGCTAGACATTCAGAATTTCCATTAGTCAATGGAAATGGTCAACATTTCATAGCATAGAGTCCAGTGGGGTCTTTTTTTCCAAGAAAAAGGCAACTTATGAAAAGAAAAATTTTGAGATAAAATGTGGAACCAGTTAATAGTCAGTTACATTTAACATAATTTATTAATTGCCTTCTGTGTGTCAAGGAGGAGCTATTCTAGGCACTAGGTATACAAAAACAAAAAGCGAAAAGTCCCTGTCCTCAAGGAACTTATATTCTGCTGAGCAGAAATAGCAGGCACACAGACAAATGAAGTCCAAACATACAGCAAGTGAACACTAAATCATTTGGGGGGAGGTGGGAGTGATGGAGGGTAGTGCTAATAACCAGAGCGATTAGGAAAAGTCTTCTGAAGAAAGACGGGGATCTGTTCCAGTTTGTCTGGAGCATAGAATGTGTCATAGGCAGGAATGGGGAATCAGACTAGGAGGATACAGCAGAGCTGGATTGTGAAGGATCTTCTAGCCAAACAGAGGAGTTCATGTTTTACCCTCGAGGCTAAAATAAGGAACCACTGAACCTTCTTTAGGGGGAAGAGGGAAAAAGAGGCATGTGTGTGTGTGTGTGTGAGACATTCAGCCCTGGGTTTTAAGAATATCGGTTTGGCAGATTAGTTATTACTGCTTCTCCAAAGGTCTTTGCTTTATGAGTGTTTTGTGGATCCTGACAATAACTGTTTAAGATTTAACTGTTTAAGGCTATATGTCATAGTGGTTGGAGCGCTGGTCTTGGAGTTGGGGAGACGGATTCGGTTCTGCCTCTGACATTTACTACTTGCATAACCCTGTGCTGCTCACTTAGCCTTTGTGGACCTCAGTAAATGCCCCAGGACTTACCCAACCAGATTGGTATTGGCAGTCATGGGAGTTCCCAAAGCAGAAGTCCCCCTGCTGAGGAAATTACAGATCCATTGTGTAGTCGTGTATGAATTAACCACATTCTGTGGTTGAAATTGTTTCCCACACAGATTTCCATAAAGAATAGGAACATCCATATGGCTGTTTTGTTTCAGTTCTAAATATTCCTGGAAGTGCAAAATTGTTTCCTCACCCCCAAACCCCACTTTTGGACATGGTGAGTGTGAGAAGCCACGGGTACACCCAGCTGGTGAGGTCCAGCCGGCACTTTGTGATATGGGATTGGAATCCAGGCAAGAGGGCTGGGTTGGATGTAAGACTTGAGAACCATCTTGGTAGGCATGATAATTGAAATGATGGGAGCTGATGAGATCACTGAGAAAGAGAGCAAAAAGGGCCCAAGACAGAGCCTGAGAGGACAGCAGCTGTTGTTTCTTAAGCTGTCTTCAGCTGTTCATCTTCATGGTGGTCTTTTTGCTTAGACTCATTGTGAGCATCGAAAGGTGAGATGGCCCAAGTGTTCTGTGAAATGATGTTGCTTATTGCCTCTGAGTCCATGGGGAAGCCTATGTCTCCATTTGCTTCTCCAAGGATATTTTGGAAGCTGTCTTCTTTTCATTTTGCTGCAACTTCTTTATGTCTTCCATCTCATTTGGAGTCAGAATTTCACTAGAGATATATATGGTTCAGCTCTACCAGGGGTGTTTCTCATTGCAAAGAGATGGCATATTAAGCCAACAAAAAGTTAAATCAGTCATTGTAGGCAGGCTAAAAACTGGACAATTCATAGCATCTTCTGTCTCCTTTCTTTCTACTACGCCCCTAACACTGAGAGAGGAGAAAGGGACCATAGAGGACAGAGGACCATTTGGGATTATGTGCTTTTGGGGTTACTATAGTAAAGATAAACAAACAAACAAACAACATCTCCTTGCTTAATTAGGTGGGTCGTCACACACTAGACACAGCTTTCCAGCTAGGTAGACCCTTTTAGACAGCCAGTGCAGCCTTTCAGAGTTATCTTCATTCCACAGTGTTATAAAAACAAAAAAACCCACTCAAATGTTTGTTACTTGGCAACAACTTCAGAAAAAAACAACGACATCAGTTCCATTTGCCAATATATGTTAACTGGCCAATGCTGACTTTGTCCTGTCAGTATTCCATTGAGGAAGCGAGGATCATTCTGAGTGTTTTGTGTGTGAATGGAGACAAAAGCTGATATTCCAGCAGGTAATCGCAATAATTCACCTAAATCTCCAAGTCCAGGCCCCTTTGGACATTGGTACATAGTATGTCTCACTCTTGAAGCAGTACTCTTTCTTACACGGAAGGCAGAATTCAACAAAAGTGTTGCTGACTTTTTTCTCCTCCTGCCATCTCTCTTGGTGACAAAGGGAGATATCAGAAAGCTATAGAAGGAGTCATTGTCTAAAGTATTACATAGAGTCCTACCTCACCTCCCCTGCTCCCCTCACTTGCTCTTGAGTGGAATCCCACTCATGTAACTCCCAAAGGGCTTCAGGTGGAAGGGGAGGTTTTAAGGAGAGAATGGTAGAGGCCTGCTCTTCCAGTGGGTGTCTGTGTGTTTCTCATGTAGCGTTTAGAAAACTGCAACTTTCTAGAAATTGCCAGAGGTGTCTAAAGACATTTGAAAACAAAGTCCCAGATGGAAGAAGAGACTGTTCTTTGCAGCAGGAAGGAACTGATTAACAGAAGAAAGGAATGGGATTCTTTTCTCCCATACATGGCCTTTGCTGTCATCCTGCCCCTTGCCAACCCCTTCCCTCAGAGCCAGCGCTCTCTAACTCTTTAAATGACTTTGGATAATTGTATTTATGCTTCCTGTTCACTTCTGAGTCCTCATTCTACTTCACCTCGCTGCCTCACTGGGGGCTGTTGACCACCCTCTCCTCTCTTCCCTGCTCTCTCTTGGCTCTCTTCCTCCCTGCCTCACCACTCCTTCCCTGTCTCTTTTGTAATATCATCCTCCTCCCAGAGCTCGCCAAGCACCAGGCCTCAGAGATGATGCTCTTTTCATACTGTGGCCATCAATTCCCATTTCAGACCCAGACCTCTTCAAAATGGTAACACCAGAGAGTTTCTTGAATATTCTTTGGCTTTGGAAGCTCTGTTGGCAAAGAAACTTTCCAAGGGACGTATGAACCTCTCATCGTTTTACTGTTTTCCTCTAATTGTACTCTGCTCATCCAGCCTGTGGTAATGCGGAATGTGTCTCTGAATCTAATTGCTCCAAAGGAAATTAAGGAGGAAGATAAGCAGCTTTCCTCTGAGATGTGTTACAAAGGAAACATTTCTGTAAAAAGAGGCACTATCTGCGGAGCCTTATTACTTATAGGACACAGGGAAGCAACGCTGGCACCAAAGAGATTTTCAGGGAGCTCTCAAACTTCCCCCTTAATTTATAAGCTATGGACAGAGGCCGGCTAAACTACTGCTGGACCTCAGAGGAGACTCACTGAACTAATATCTAACCTCAGCGAAGGGAACAATAATCCGTCCTGAAGAACAGACTTCTTTACGATGGTGCTGTCACTTCCCACCCCAAGCTGTGGACAATTAGCATCCCATAAGGATGAGATGGTGACACATTCATAACCTGTATGTATTTGCTAAAGACTATTCAATTGTCTTTTTCTTGCTGTTTTCCCCTCCTGTCTTATGGCCAAGTGGGATACAACTAATAGAGAAAATCTCTCTGCATCCTATGAATGACAGAAGCAGTGGGAGAAAAAGTAAATATATAACAAAACAAAACAGAACGCCAACTAAGAGTTGGATGGCAGTGGCTTGGGTAGGCCGATGTGCTGACAGAGATAGTGTATTCTTAGCTCTTGGGTTCCGTTCACTTTTTCATTTGTGTGCTTTCATTTACACATTTTGGTACAACCTTAGGCACAAGTCCAGAGTCACTGTGAACCAGGGTGGCTAGATCAACAGATCAACGACAACCCTGAGACCTTTAGGGAAGACACTAAAATCAAGATTCTAGCCAAGTTTCCAAAAGAAGTCAAGACTCTGGGAAATACTAGTTGCTGAGCCAGTGCTGCCACCATTTAAATGATGCATTTAAAAATTCATGATCTAAACCAGGGGTAGGAAACCTGTGGCCTCGAGGCCTCATGTGGCCCTCTAGGTCCTCAAGTTTGGCCCTTTGATTGAATCCAAACTTACAGAACAAATCCCCTTAATAAAAGGATTTGCTCTGTAAAACTTGGACTCAGTCAAAAGGGCACACCCAAGGACCTAGAAAGCCCGTGCGGCCTTGAGGCCATAGGTTGCCCACCCCTGATCCAAAGTATGGGTATATTCCACTTTAGCCATCACACTATCTGCCAGGCCAAATATAGCCCAGGGTAGAGACAGACAGATGGGGAGATACTTTGACATCTACTTATATAGATGTCAGTCCCTCTGTACCTCTCCACCCTGTGTTATGCCTGTCCATTTCTTCCCAAAGAGTCTCCATAGAAGATTCTCCCTGAGTAGTGAGAGCCTTCCTTTTTATTCTTTGTTTTGGTATCTCAAAGGGACCAGAATATTACTTGGGATGTCTTTGTGTTTTCTCTTGTCCTTTCTAAGAGGTCAACCCATCTCTTTTCCCAGTTGTACGTATCCTTTGAAAACATTTTCTTTCATCATGACACTAACAGGCAACATATAGGAGAAAACAGTGAACAAGCTCATCCATTAGGATCCTATTCACACTTCCATCAGCAAGAGGAGGCATTTGATTGTTGTACTTTGATTAAATCAACTAGTGGTCATGAATAAATAAAAATATGTTTGAATTTCTACACATCCTCCTCCATAGAGCAGGGGCTCAGGTTGCTCCATGTGTGCATATGCTAGCACCTATGATCAAGCCAGACAGAAATGCAAACAGAGACCAGATTCATTGTTTTGTTCGTTGTTCCTCCCTGGTCAATGAAATTCAATTCCATGAGTATTTATTTCTCATTGCAGAAATTAGTCAAGGTTTTTAATGTTAGCCATATATGGTATGCACAGATTTTTCGGGGGAAAAAACAACTTACTAGAAAATAAGAGCAACTTTGCTTGCTTTCATTTATTATATTCCCCCAGCTATTGACATACTTTTGTCTAGCTCTCAGCCTGTGTGGCTTATTTTCCCTTCAGCTAATGTTTCACGAGATTATCCACATAAACACAGCACCTTCCATTAGCTCTATATGTTTGCCCTCTCTCTGTTGCTTATTCATTATTATTTATTGTCATCGCTTCTTTGGTTCTCACCCCTTCTTCCATTATTACATTTTTTTCTTCTCCTATTTCTCAGCCCCCTTGCTTCTTTACAGTTACCCAGCTCTGTCAGTAAGATTCCTGATATCCACATTAATGCCTAAAGAGCAGCTAATTTCTGCAGTCTGACACAATTGAGGAAGAATATTGAACTTGGAGTTAGACGATTGCTTCAGTTCTACCATATATTCACTGACCAGCCAGTGAACCCTTCTGAATCACAGAATCTTCATCTTTTAATGTGGGGAGATTAATCCTGCATTATTTAAGTTTTCTCCAGGTATGAGCTGTTATCATGATTTTCCAAAGGTCCATTATAAACCAAGAAGCTGACTCCTTCATCTTTTACCCATACTGCTTGTGTTTGCCACACAAAAAGGAGTAGCAGAAGGGGCTCAAAGGAATATCATCTTGTTCAGCAGATCTTCCCCCAATATTGGGGATCCCTTTTTAACATCAAACGGTTCTACCACATTCCATACGGACAGTCATATTTAGCCAGTGATTGGGAAAGTGCATAACAAAAATCTACTATGAATTAAGTATAATGATATCTTCAATCTTTTGAAAAATAATAAAACATATGCAAGATATTTCTTTAGTCCACAGAAAACATATTTGCTCATTTGTTATACTGAGTTGCCCCGAAGATTTCATTGTTTCCAAATACAGATCCAAAAGGCAGTGCTTGGTACATACAAGGATTCTTGGAGCCCTTGCAATAACTCAGTGGTCCTTGGCCCACAGGTTGGATACCAAGGGTCTAGATCAGGGGTGAGGAACCTGTGGCCTCAAGGCCACATGTTGCCCTCTGGGTCCATAAGTATGCCCCTTTGACTGAATCCAAACTTCACAGAAGAAATGTCTTTAATAAAAGAATTTCTTCTGTAAAAGTTGGACTTAAAAGGTCGTGCCCCTCTCCTAGTCTTCTCCAGTGCCTTAGTCAAAACCAGTCATGTTGTGCTTTCCCTGCTAGTTGTTATTGGCTGGTAGGAACAATAGTTGAGTAATTCAATTCTGAAGTCTTTACTATGGCCAAGGCTCTCTAGTGAGTGCTGGGGACACGAAGGAGAAAAAAAAAAGAAATATTCTCTGCCCTTGGGAAGATTAGATTCTATTAGAAGGAAATAACATATACAGAAGTTAAAAATAAGATTTCATAAACAAAGGTGGATTCAATAAAAGCACAGCATTCTTTGTTAGTTTTGTATTTTTTTAATCTGCCAAGCACAATTTTAATTCAGTAAGAGGGATTCTTTGGTGCTGTAAAAACACCACAGTTACAGCAATACTTCTCACCAGAGGTTGTGTTCAATGACCACTATGATTATTAATTAGTATTGTATGATTCTAGTTTGGAGAAAATCTAGTGGAGATTGTATTAAAAACGACAACAACAAAAGTGACAATGACATAAGGTAATCAAGACATTAATACTTTCCTAGAAACATCTGGAAATGGCTTATAGTGATTCTTCATCTTCCCACTCTGATTTTTAATGGGTAACTTACAAAAGAACAATTTTTTCCTTCATGTGTTTCTTTCTTGTGGTAGAACTGACCTTCTTGTGTATGAACGTGTTCAGCCAGGACTCACCCACAAAATACGCTAAAGGTCAGAGCGAAGTGGTCTTGAGGTTTTGCAAAATGCTGCAGCATTTATGATCTGCTTTGCGATCTCTCAAGTTTGACTTCTTCCAAGACTTGGACATTGAAGGCATTAGTGCAGAGAAGAGCAACTTCAGGAAAGGTATTTGCCAGTACCTCCGAAATAGAACTTAAGTCATTTTAAAGTAACTCGATGAACTCTTCGTGAGCTTGCATGTCTCTGCAAAATGTAATTTACTGCCAAAATATTATTTCTAGTGTTGATCTGCATAGCTGATTTATGAAAAAGTGCTTTTAAAAGCATGATTTACATTCCAAGTTTTTGATTTGTAGAACACAAGACAAGTGACTGATTTATTATAGTGGAGCTGCTCAGACTGCTAAAGTTAACAACGTCAGCATTTCCATTATAAACTCTTAATTTCAAGGATTTATAACTTGCCTGCAAAAATTCACTCACGGCAAACACTTTCTTTTTTCCTAGCAATTTTCTGCCATAGAGGGGAGTGGGGATGGGGTTGATTTACAAATCTAAGAAGTACAGGAAAAAAGAATACAGGATGAATAATCTCCCTCTGGAAGGCTTGCTTCGGAGACATGGAGGTAGGATCGGCTGAACCTCTGCCCCCCCCCCCCCGCGACACCACTTCTTTGGATGGCTCACAGGCCAGTAAGTTTGAGCAGAGGATCATGTACATAGAGACCTAAGAGCTCATATATCCTATCTCCCCTCCCCCCATTTCACAGAAAAGAAAACCGAGGCCCACAGAGTGGAAGTTACTTGTCCAAGGTCATTGTCACTGTTGCCATCATCATAACAGCTGGTACTTCTATAGCAAAGTCAGCATATCACATTTAAACCTCACAAAAACTCTGTTTGCTGGGTACCGCTATCTTCCTTTTCCTACAGGTGTGATTATCTCCCCTCCTTTTTGTAGACTGGACCCTTGATTCCATTGGTGTAGGGAATTTAATAGAAGAAAATTTCTATGGATGTAAATCAGCAACTGAGAGAGTTAGTGAGGTGTGAGGGGTGCTGAGAGGGCATTTCACCTCTAACTTTATGTACACATTTTGTCTTCCTCTATAGCAGATCTTCTAATCTGAGGTCTGGGAACTTTTTAATGCCTTGGCAACTATTTCAATTTAATTGGCTTCCTTTATAATCCTATGTATTTTCTTTAGTTTCTTCAGAAATATTCTGAGAAGGAGTCTTTGGGCTTCACCAATATGCCAAATGAAGGCCATGACACCAAAAAGGTTAAGAACCCTGCTCTATAGATTGCCATCTGCTCCTTCAGGGAAGAGTGTTTCAGTGGTGTCTTTGCATCACCAGGGCCGAGTACACAGCAGGCAAAATGCCTGCTGATTGATCTGCATTTTTTACAAGAGACAGTTTAGAGAGGTAAATGGCTTGTATATGCATAATGAGGAGGATTTGAACTCAGATCTTCTTGATTCCAAGTCTAGCATGCACCTGGCTATGCCACACTAGCTCTAATTCTTATGTTTGTCTAAATGTGTGTGTGTGTATGTGGTTTTTTTCATCAAATAGAGCCTCACCAGAAGGATAGGGACGTTTATGAATTGGGAGGTGGCACATGTCTCCTCTGCATGATGTCTGTTGGGTCCCTTATTTATAATTGCACAGTAACACATGAGGCTCATGCCTAGAGTGAATGTAACCTTTATTACTGTGACAATGAAGAAAAAAGCAAAGCCTGTTTTTATGCTGGTACTGCCAGTTTTCAAAAATAATTTCTGTGCTTTGAACACATCCTTGTCTCCTCTAGAACAGGGAGGACCATAGCTCTTCCCAATTTCAGCTAAATGGAGCAGAAATCATCACTGTTCTTCCAGCTCTCTCTATGAAAGTTCTTCAAATGCCCTGAAAAAGAGTATCATAACAGGTGACATTTAAATGGCACTTGAAGGTTTGCAAAACACTTTGTACCTATTATGTCATTTGATCCTCACAACAACCTTGTCCTATTATCTCCACTTTACAGACAGGGAAATACAGGCTGAGAGGGGTTAAATGACTGATCTAGAGTCACATAACTAGTGTTTGAGGTAGATTCAAACTCAGGCCCTTGTGACTATGTCCTGTATTCTGCCCACTAAGGCTAGTTGCCATCTCAGTTACTGAAGGCTCCTCTTGCCGTCTTCTATGACTCTTCCTCAAAGTCTGATTCAACGTGGTCCTTACCGGTCCTTTCCAAGTTATTTTCTCGAGGCTGGACCTTCCTAGCTTCTTCCCTAGGGTGATGTGGCCGCACTTCTAGTGCCTTCCCTCTGAGATGACCTCCTGTTTCTGTAGATAGCTTGTGTGTTTGCTGTTGACATGTTGTTCCATCCATTAGAGTGGGAGCTTCTCGGGGGTGAGGACCTTTCTACTACTTGTATCACCAGCATGTAGCACAGCATTGGGTACATAAAGAGCATTTAATAAATACTTGTTGACTCACTGACTAGAAATGAGTTCCAGACCCTACATCGATGCCATTGCTGGCTGTCCTAGCAGAGTTGGTCTTTTTGGTCACCTGATCAGCAGCTCAAAGCTGAGTTCCCAGATTCCCCGTTATGTGACTAGAGAGAGAGCTCACCTGCAGGCTGGGGCCCAGGTAGAGCACTTATACCCTTGGGTGCAGCGATTGCCTGAGGTTAGGGTTGGGGAGGGCAATTGTTGACCTCTTCTCTTCCTTTTCTGCCTGAGCTTTGGTGTCTGCAGCTTAACGGGAGAGTATGCAACATAATCATGATAATTAATTGCATGGAGAATCAAGAGTTCCTGGAGAGACCTCTTGAGAAAGGAGGGATAGGAGTAAAGGGGTTCTTTCCCCAAAATGAGTGCTAGGCACACTGAGGGTAGTTCAATGAGGCCTCCTTCATTTAGACAACCATCTATTTTATCCCACTTGGTCCCTGTATTTTCTCAGCTGTTTCCCATGAAGGAGGAATTAAAGAGTAAAGTCCATGTCAAAAGTGTGGAGACTAAATGAATAATGGGGAGGGGGGGTTGTCTGGAGAAAAAGAACCACTTTTAAAGATTGAAAGCCAAATGAAAAAATGCTCTTCAGGCTTACCCAGGCCTCTCCCAAATGGAGCATCTAAGAGAACTTGGCCTTAGAGTGCTAAGATAGTACATGGCCACTTGTATGTAAGTTCAAAAGAGGAGATTGCCCTCCATATTCAGTCATATTTTTCTTTGGATGCTTGAGTGCATCAATTGAATTCATAGTTTTCTTCAGTTACTCAGTCTGCTTTCCCTGCAAGAACACAGGAATAGGCAGAGATTAATGCAAGGACTTGGTAATGAATAGAATAATATGGATAACTCTTTCAGGGTGGAAAGCACAAGACAACTCAGAAATTTAATTAGCCTCAAAGATAATTTGATTCCATTAATCTTTTTTGAGAGGTTTTTTTTTTGGAATAGATAATAAGCTCCTTGAGAGTAGGGGACAGGCCTTATTTATCTTTGTGTGTCCCTTAAAGGCTTGTGTAGAGCTCTTTATGCAGTGAGCACTTAGTAAATGTTTTCTTTGAGTGAATAAATGAATGAATACTCTACTATATCTCGCTGCTTGACATTGAGCCAGAATCCCAGCAGTCTGTTGTTGGAAAGTTGCTGATGCAGTTTTACTGGCTCAAAAGGCTTTAAACAATCCCAGAAGCCATTGCTCTGACCCTTATGCAGTTCACCAAGCCCTTTCTCCATGAGACTCTGATGAGATAGGGAGTGAAATTCTCATTTTTTCAGATGAAGAAGTTGAGGTTTTGTGACTTGTTCGAAGTTGCACATATAATAGGTGGGAAAAGCAGGACTGAGAAGCCTCCAGGTCTTTGGCCTGCCTTGCCAATTGTACTAATCCTTTTTCACAATAATCATTCAACATACCCCTCTCCTCCCCTCATGCTAGTGTGTATCCTGAACTGAAGATCTATGCTTCTTATGCCCAATTAATCATTCCTTTCTAATCTGGATCCCAAATTCTTAATGTAAAAAGCATTTTAATTAAAAGAGACAGAATGAACATATCTCAACATGATCTGTTCGCTACTCTGAAGGCTTTATTTCAGGGCCCTTGGTCAGACAGTTTCCTGGGATACTCAAAAACAAAAATATGTCCTTGAAGCACTGCATTCCTTGGTGGGAGGCACCCATCTTGGGAACTAAGAACACCAGTCCATCAGGGTCATCGATGTGGAATTCAGTTTCCTAGTTACTGATCGAGCAATTAATTCAAATCCTGTCTTGATCCATTTCTACTGTCAGAGAAGAAAATATATAAAAAAATAATAAGTCTGGAAATATTCCCAGATGTGAAAATGTTCTTCTATCAACTGCAAAATACCATCTAGAAATAGATACTTCAGCATTGAAAGGAAACCCTTTATCAAAACTTTAATCTATAGGCAATATCAAGAGTGATTACAATAATTAACACCACAGCAGCTGCAATTTGGTTAAGAACCTAAGCACTTTATCCTTTATGGTATACACTGGAAGGGATCAATTTTTCCCCCATTATAATCAAGAAAAAAACTCAACTTTTAAGAAAACAATACATGCTACTTTTCTCATTCTTTGTCCACCTCTTATTAAACTAATTTTAGCTATTATTTAATATTTCACAATAATAGCAATTCCAGAACTTGGAAAGCCATCAACTGCAATACCATTCAAACCTCAGAATAATTTTTCCATTACCATTAACAAAACCTTCAGAGCTGTGGATAGTTTGGGCAATTTGCATTAATTCTTTGTTTCCTAAGGGACTCTAGTTTGAAACATACAAATTTAATATCCTAGTGTCTTTATCTGTGATGAAGAGAGACTGTCTGGGAAACTTAAAAAATAATAAAAGAAAAAAAAAGTTTTGTTAATCGATCCATTTGACTCCAAGGAGGGAGGCTGACGACTGTTTTCTTTCATGCGATATATGATTGAGAGCTCCATTTTGCAGCTTGGTTATTAAATAATAATCTAAAATTCAATCATGTAGTCTACTATTAGATGACTTGTCTAATTAGCTGTTTTTTTAAATGCTTATACGCAATGTGGGCTATGCCTACATGATATCCAAATAACTGGATGTTTAAATAAGAAAACTAAAAAACGAAGTCAATGAAATAGTTATTTGACTTATATGATCCTGAATGGCTCGTTTGACTCTATTTTCCCCCTTTCTGAAATTGATTTTTTTTTAAAAAAATATCTTGGCAACACAGCCTTCATGTGGTTTATGCGACAGTGTAATTTAACGGTGTACCTGCCAGAGTAGAATTCTCAGAAATCCAATTCTCTCCATCCCATGTTTCAGGCTAATCTCTTTAGTCAATTCCTTATCATCTCCAGAAGCTATTTTGATTCTGTGGCATCATTGAGAATCATATTACGGATTTCTAAATGTCTAGTAATCAGAGTGACTGCAAGTTGTGTAAAACTATCCTTCTTCTAGGCCCCTCTGCCCTTTTATCGAAGTTAAAGCTGTAATTCCCTTCCACAAAATATGCCTCCATCCATGGTGATTGTTAGTACATATCACAAACTTTAAATAATTAATACTCATTACTTAGCTGCAATGTTGTTAAAGAACACTGATACCAAATTGAGATTGTGGACAGGCTGAAAGCAACCCTCCAAGACTGATATATCACAGGACTCATCCCATTCTTATGAAACAGTGTGACACATTTGAAATTCCTTCTTTCTTATTTTCTATGTCTAATTCACATAGAAACTAAATCTATCATGTCAATTCACTTCTATGGGGATTCGATAACATTTTCTAAAATGGTACTTAATGCAAGAAGCTGCTGTACATTGATTTGATCGTGTGAATACTTCATTCAAATAAATGTGTACTGTAATTCAAAGGGTCAATCAATCAAACAAATTGAAAAGATTGTTGCAAGAAATGTGGAGAAATCAATGCACAGAAAATTTGGATGCTTCCAGTGGTGACCAGTCATACTGCAGCTCATTGAATTAGACTTTCCATTGCTGAATTTTTCCTCTAGAACTTGCTCCTGCAGATTGAACTATTACTCATTTGAAAACATAGGAAATTGGGATTGCTGTCTCTAACAGCAATTTGTACGGAAAAGTAGCTGCCGAGAAAGATGTGCTTTAAAGAAGGAAGAACATATTTGCACTTCTTTCTCAGAGACTTTGCACATGGCAATCTTAGTCTTCCACTACAAGGAAAGAGAATCAAGAAGTGTAATGTTCGAACTTTTTCTTAACATTTCAACACTGTACATATTCTTTGGAAAATGTCCTTTCTAAAAGTTTATTATATAAAAGGGTGGACAAAGGCTAAGAAAAGGAGGAGAAACTCAATTTCCAAGTGATATGTGAGGTGCAAACTATTTTCAGGGGAAAGGAGGCATTTGCCACTTGAAACCTGTAAAAGAAGTCTTAGTCTCTTGACCCTCTCCATTCTTCAAGTTCTGGCAACATGATCCTATTTCATCTGTTTGTAGAAAATTTTGTAGAAATCCTACCTCATCTGTTTTGTTGAAAATTAATGCATTAAGATCATGGGGGTTGTGACTGGAAAGTACTACCCAGCTGCATAGAGAAATGTGACCAAAATATTACAAATAGTAAAACTCAACTGTTTTCAGGGCCAATTTCAGCTTGTCAAAAATGGGTGGAAATGAAAAGAAGAGAGATTTGGGCATTAAATTAGAGTGTGATGCAGGAAACACAGCATCGAATTTCTAGTCAGAGGACTAATATTCACATGCTAGTTTATCTGTGTGAGATCTCTCTGGATCTCAGGTACCTCATCTGTAAAAAGAGAGGCTTGGACCAGATGACCTCTGGGAATCATTCGACCTCCAAATTAATGATCTTGTGATCCTTTGAAAGTCACAGGAAAAACAGATCACTCAAAGCTTTAAGGAAAACAGGATGCATGGTATGATTAGTCACCTGCTCCAGATTGCTGACGCTGGATGTCAACCCTATAAGGAGGTCAAGGTTTGGGCTATTTGTTAGCCAATGAGACTTGAAATTCTCATTGGCTGCAATTGTTATTTATCACAACACCCAGGTCCACTCTCCAAATAGCCAGAAACATAATAAATGTGCTGAGGTGTAAGTCCCCTAAAATCAGTCATTGTTAGGTGGGTGAAGGTAAACTTTCATTTCACACTCTACTGATTCCACTGGCTAACACACAAACGCCTTGCAAGTAATACTTACTTCTTGCTTCATTCTTTAGCAGCTCAGGTAGAAGCTGCTTCAGTTTAGAGGGTGGTTGAAGGCATCTGTGATGAAACTTATAGCCCTATATGTGGTGCTGCACCAGTTCACAACTCTTTACCAACTGCTTGGTATACAAGTCCAGTTAAAAAATAACATCAGTGGTAGTTCGCACTTATTATTTAATATAGTTTTATATTTCTTATTATCTATAACGGTTCACATCACCCATTTTCAGGTTTGCAAGGTACAGTCGATGAATTATTTAATCTCTTTCTCACACCAATCCTATGAGTTAAATGTCTTAATTATCATTCATTTTACAGATGAAGAAACTGAGGCTGAGGGCAGAGTGAAGGTGGCAGAACTCACCTGAACTCGCCCAAAATCCCTTCCAAGCAACTTCAAATTGAATTGCCTCAAACTGAATTCTGGAGCAGTAGAACCAACAAATGTTAGGGTGAAACAATTTTCCTGCCCAAGACAACTTGAGAGGTTGGCAGGAAAGTTCTGTCACAAGGTGGTCAGGCCTGGATTACAGAGGAGTGTCACAGCACCGCCAAGAGCAGGCCTTAGAGGTAGCTGCTTCAGCAGCAGCAGCTGCTTTGGGAACTCTCAGCCCACAGTGGGGTTGGCGTCACACAACTGGTTGGAAGGAGATTGCAGGGGACCCTTTGCTGGCACTGGGTTCGGGACCCTGTTGCATTGCTCATATGCAGTTCTGGGTCTCAGTTCCAAGGTGAAGAGGAGCACTAGTGCTTTAGGCCACAGGGGAGCAGGAGGCCTGATCACTGTTCCAGAGCAAAGAAGAGTGCTTGGGGTTGCTCACAAGGGAGTAGGGACCCTGGTCTCAGTTCCAAGGGAGAAAGGAATTTTCCACCATAGGAGAGCAGGGAAAGTAGTTAGGGTTTCGGGGCCAAAAGGAGCAGCAGCACTTGCAGCTACAGGAGAATAAGGTCCCTTTATGCATAAAATAGAGGATTTCCAAGCAATCCTGATGAAAAGACCAGAGCTGAATAACACGAGACTAGAGGAAGCTTGAAATCAGGTAAACATGAAAGACAAATCATAAAGGACATAAGGTTAAACTATTTATATTCCTATACGGGAAGATGAAATATGTTCCTCCTAAGAACTTTATCACTATTAGGGCAGTTAAAACGAGTTTACATAGACAGTGGGCACACATGTAAGTTGGTAATGTTGAAATGATATACTTAAAAATGAAGGGGTAAGAAAGAGGGATGTACTGGGAGTAGGGGGGTGGGAGAGGTAGAATGGGGAAAGTTTTCTCACATAAAAAAGGCTTGCATGCAAGGAAGTTGTTTTATAATGGAGGAGAAATGGGGTGGGGCAAGGCAATGCCTGAACCTGACTTTCATAGGAATTGGTTCAAAAAAGAAACAAATGCACACACACACATACACACACACACACACACACACATGCACGCACACACACAGATGCACACACACATGCATGCACACACACACACATACACAGCTACACACGTGTGCACACATATATACACTCAGTTGTGAATACAAATCTTCTTACCCAATAGGGAAATCCAAAGGGAAAGAGATTAGAGGAAGGGAGAAGACATGATAAAAGGGAGTGTGGATTAAGGGGAGCAATGGTTGCAAGTCAAATAGACTTTTGAGGAAGGAGAGGAAGAAACAGAAGACAATGGGATGGAGGGAAACGCACAGTTAGTAATCCTAACTGTGACTTTGAATGGGATGAGCTTACCCATAAAACAGAAGCAGGTGACAGAATGGATTAGAAACCAGAATCCAAAAGTCTGTTGTTTACAAGAGATTTACTTGAAACAGAAAGACATACACAGAATTAAAATTAAGGGCTGGAGCAGAAGCTAATATGCTTCAGCTGAAGTAAAAAAAAAGGCAGTGGTAGCAATCATGACCTTAGAGCAAAAGTCCCTTTGTGAGACCTTTCCAAAAGCCAAAATAGAATTAATTAAAAGTGATAGTACGGAAAACTACATTTTGATAAAAGGTACCATAGACAACAAAGTAATATCAAAAGATTTTATACCAACTTTCTCTGATAAAGGTTCCATTTCTGAAATATATTCTAAGTATAGAACTGAGCCAAATTTATAAAAATAAGAGCGATTCCTTAATTAATAAATGTTCAAAGCATGTGAACAGGCAGTTTTCAGAAGAAGAAATCAAAACTCTCTATCGTCATATGAAAAAAAATGCTCTAAATCACTATTGATTAGAGAAATGCAAATTAAGCAACTCTGTGGTACCACTCCACACCTATCAGATTGGCTAATATGACAGAAAAGGAAAATGACAAATGTTGGAGAGGATATGGGAAAATTGGAACACATTGGTGGTGGAGTTGTGAACTGATCCAACCATTCTGGAGAGCAATTCAAAACTATGTCCAAAGGGCTATAAAACCACTGTGCATAATACCCTTTGACCCAGCAAGATCACTACTAGGTCTGTATCCCAGAGGTCAAAATATCTATACCTATTTGGATCTATGTGTACAAAAATATTTTAGCAGCTCTTTTTGTGGTAGCAAAGAATTGGGAATTAAGAGGATGCCCATCAAATGGCGAATGGCGAAACAAGTTGTGGTACTAGATTGTGATGGAATACTATTGTGCTATGAGAAATGACACAAAGTGAAGTGAGCAGAGCCAGTAGAACAGTATACACAGCGACAGCAATATTGCACAATGATCAGCTCTGAATGATGTAGCTATTTTCTCAGCAATACGATGATCGAAGAAAATTCTGAAGGACTCGTGAGAAAAAATGCTATCCGCCTCCAGAGAAAGAACTGATGGACTTTGAAGGAAAGTCTAAGCACCCTTTTTTTACATTCTTTATTTTTCTTTGGGAGCTGGTCTGTTTTCTGTTGCAGTATAGCTAATATGGAAATGTGTTCTGCATGATTTCACATGTATAATCTACATCAAATTGCTTGTCTTCTCAAGAAGGGGAGAGGATTGAGGGAGAGAATTTGGAACTCAATTTTTTTAAAAAGTTCGATTTTTTATATAAATAAGTAAATATATAAAAAACAGAAAAAAAAAACCCTGAGTCTCAGGGAAGTCTAATGAGTTGCCTAAGGTCACATAGGCAGTAACTATATGACATGAGTTTTGAACCTAAGGTTTCCTAACCCTTCAAGCATTCTTACCACTCTTTCATATGGCTTCTCCTTATTAATTTACCTAAGCTGTTTTGCCATATTCTCCATCTAAACATTTTTCCCCCTTGGGTAGATTTCTTTTTAAAACTGCACAGATATATTCTATTCATTTCAACTCAACAAACATTTCTTAGGTTTGTCTTCTGTATAAAGCACTAGGCTAGGAAACCTGGGGAATATTAAAAAAAAATGTCAGGGTACTTGCCTTCAAAGAGCACACATTTTAATGGAGAGGATAACTATGTACATGAATAAGCTTGATTCAAAGTACAATGCACTACAGAAATAAAGACAGCTTGATACATGATTTGTTGGGAAATTCGAGGAGGGAAAGCTCTCTTTCAGGGAAGCTTTATGAAAGAGTGGACCCCTAATTGGGCCTAGAAGGAAAGGAAGACTTTCCCTACTTGAGAGGGGCATAGATATGGGCCTGAGTGAATGTATAGTGATGGGACAGCATGAGACTAGACTAGCACTTTGAAGGGAATGTGTGACCTTGGGTAGGTTTTTCACCCTGTAAAATCAGGATAATAATAGTGCTTACTTCACAGGGCTATTAAAGGCCTAAAATGAGATTAACATATGAAAAGTGCTTTGCAAACTTAAAATGTGATTTAAATGCTAGCTAGTTTTTTAAGTTTTTAAATGTATTTTAAACTTAAATACAAAATAAGAAAAGAAAAAAAATTGCCATATACAGAGAAGAACATGAGAAGATTCAATAGAAAGCAATAAACTTCCATTTCAAGAAAAGCTATATAATAAATACTACACATTATTTTCAGAGCTGTCCAGGTTTTCTTTGTTTCCTTGTAGATTTTCTTTTGTCCTCTGTTGTGCACTTTTTACTTTATTTTTCCCCTTCCCCCCATCCCCAGAAGGCAACAATTAAGTGCAGATATATTTTACACATACATACATACATATATACACGTGTGTGCATATATGTATGTATGTATACACACATATATATGTATATGCGTGTGTGTATATGTAAATATATATATATATACACAGATAGATAGATAGATAGATAGATAGATAGATAGATATAGATATATAGATATGTTGGGGTGCACCAAAATGATGATGAATAGATGCCTGGGTCCCAGTGTCTTTAATGAATTCGCTCAGACCATCTCCAAGTTAAACAAAGGCATTTATTGGGATAACGCACCCAGCAAGCTCCGCTCCCCGTGAGAGGCAGAGCACTGAGCCACGTTAGGGGTCTGGTCTACATACAGTTTAACTGGATTGGGGGAGGCCGGGAGAGCTACCACAGCTTAAGCAAATGGGAGGGGGAACAGGAGAGGGGAGGGGGAGTGCTGCTCTGGAATGTGGCATAGTCCATACAGATAAGCAAAAGGAGCAGGAAAGGGGAGGGGAAGAGCTGTTCTGGAATGTCAGGTAGCTGGGGGTGCTTTGTGAAAGCACATAGGTAAGTGGGAAGTGGTGGGGAGGGGGCTTCAATGCATGGTCTTCTTGATCACTTTTCTGGGTGGTCACATCCTGCATCTTATCTCATATCTCACATCCTATATCCTGCTTACTCCATCTGCCTCAAGTACTCCTCTCTACCTCATCATATACATACATACATATACATCATATACATAGATTAGATATTTAAAATTTTTTATTAGATTTATTATTTTATTTTTAAATTTATTATTAAATTAAATTGATTATTTATTATTGTTAAGAAATACAGAACCAAAACATCAAACCATTCTCTGGAAACAATTTCATAAGTTTGTATTCTTGGCCCTTAAGAAAAAAATTTAAAGAAAGGATCCATTTATTCATTTATAAACTAGAAAAGAACAGATCTCCAGAAGAGAGTTATAATACCAGAACTGTTTTGTTTATATTTATATTTGTGGCTAGAAAAATGTAATGTTTATAACTCTGCATTCTAATTCTATGATATTGATGCCACTTTATTTTTCTTATCCTTAGAGGATCAGCTCAACTAACAACCTATAAGTGAAGTATAATTCAGCAGACTTGTTATTTTTTGAAGACTAGTTCTTCCCAATCGGGCCTGCCTTAGGCTTCCAGCCCAGAAGTCCACCATAGTGGTAGCTGAATGAGTGTGGACACCTGATTAGCTTACCCCATTGCAGCTCAGAATTCTTCCACCTTCCCAGAAGCAGGGATTACATCTGTGTGGCCTTATACCTAGTTCAACAAACATTTATTAAGAAGCTAAATGGCATGGTCCTGGCCCTCGAGGGCCACACATTATTTATGCAATTAGAGCTCAGGAACTGCCGAAGCTTCATATTCCTTAAAACTTCCTGTACCTGTGGTTCAGCAACCAATGATATTTCTATCTTTCATGCTCCTTGTACTTCTCCTAATGTACTTTTCCTACTATGTTGTAGTTCTTGTATGTGTGTTACTTCTACTACAGGATAAACCACATGGGGGAAGAACCAGGATTAAAACACAAAAATATTCTGCCTCCTGGCCTAGTGTTCTTTTCCAGAACATCAGAAAAATCTGGATATTTCTCTCTTAAACTCTACTCTCTGAAATCATCACAATGGGAAAACTTAGAGATGGCTAGTTAGTGCCTGAACCTATTATCATGGCCCATTTCCACTTTCATTCTCTCCATATTTGCCATAGTTACACAGATAACAAGACCTTTGTTACTTTAATATTCACATTTCTTGAGTAGTAAGAAATGATTCATTCTTGATGTTTTTCTAATCCCAAATTATAGAGAATATGTACCATTTATAGATACGGTATACTTGCACAAACCTCCAAATACTGCTAATGAAAATTGCAATGACGGAGGAAATAATGTGGCTGCTGTGGCTTGTGTCTGGTGGACACAGTGTACCCAGGATAAGGGAAACTAAGCTGCAAGGCTATAGGAAAGAAAATTCGGATTCAGGTGGGCGTATGCTGGCCATCTCCAAGAATATTCCAATGTTTAAAAGATTATTTTTAAATTATTGAAGCCCTGAGAAGCCTGTGGTATTATAATCATATAACTTTTATATCAATTGCTTTTAAAAGGAAGTTAATTGTTTTTACTGAGTAAAACTGTGTTTTACTTATCTATTATTCAGATTATAGTTATTTAGATAATCAAATCCTAAATAGCCATGAGTATATAATTTTTCCAGTATTGGGAAGGTATGAATTAGACACTGAAATGTCTGTGGTGTAATAATCACTTAATTTTTTTAAGCAAACCAATTTAATAAACTAGTTCCTTATTTAAAGGACACTGAAAGACAGTAACAAAATTAGAGAACGATAAAAGGGATATACTGCATTGTGTGATCCCCTGTCCAAATAAAACTATTGATTAAAGTGAATATCATCAACCTACATAAAGAACTTAAATTAAAATCTTAAGTTGTGTGAATTTTAGTCTAAACTTATGATGATTGTGAACTCTATTTTTAGACATTTCAATTGTCTGTAGCATCTGCGCTATCTAAATTTATGAGAAAACATTACCGAGGAGTAAATATACAAAGAAGAGAGAAGCAAATGTACAATATCTTGCAGGAGATAACCATGGGGCAAGATATTCCCAGAAAATGTGAAAATTCATATCTCTAAATAT
This sequence comes from Phalanger gymnotis, assembly GCA_028646595.1. Lineage (NCBI taxonomy): Eukaryota > Metazoa > Chordata > Mammalia > Diprotodontia > Phalangeridae > Phalanger > Phalanger gymnotis. The sequence goes on from CM053628.1 coordinate 11,202,416, forward strand.
AGAAATAATGATACCATATAGGAATCATATTCTGCCTATTCACATGTAATCCTTTTTCTTTCCACAGTTCAGTTTTTCTGATAGTTCCTGTGAAGTCACAATTCCCATGTCTGTTATGTCCCACTGGACATAATACTGGGTTACCTTGGTGTTTCTTCCTTGTCATGTTTTACAATTTTCATTTCACTCGGTCTTCAGAATAGAATCGAAAAGCAGGACTGATTGACGGTCTAAGACTGCCTTCTCCATGGGAAGCTAAGGTATGCTTTACAACAGGGTCTCTATGTTGGACATCAGTCAATCTAGGCCAGAGGCTTCAGTCGCAGAACATTCTAGGCGGCTATCTCTTTAATTAAAGATTCTGTTTTGAGAAGCAAGCCTGTGATAGCAAAAGAGGTTTGAAGGATCGAGAATGCTTCCTTAGTCTCAGGAGGAAGAGTATGCTGAAGTATAAATTAAAATGTGATTGCTTCGAAATGTAGGCCTCAAAGACACAGACCATGCCCATCTTTGTCAACTTCAAAGCAACCTCCTACAGCTATTTTCTGACTAAAGGGAGTTCAGATTCTGTTAACAGGAATTAATTCTCCAAAAATAGCGCAGTCACCCATAGAGTCTTCATTAGGAACTCAACATTTAGCAAATAGAGAAGCCTGACAACTTGGAAATATGTGTGGCGTGTGTATAAAACTTGAAACTTAATTTAGTACCTCATTATCCGTGATTATATGGGGGGAGGGAGCTTGGTTGGGAACCAACTTCTCATCTTACATACAAACACATACTCAAAGGAGTCTTATTTTATTGATTTTGGAGCTCGCTGTAATGATACAGATCACTCTCCATCCATGCCTATGCAGCACGTGTAATTCTTGACAATGCTCTCCCACAATGTTGCTACAAGGAGTCTACCCATCATACTAAAGGCCTTTCTCACCATCTCTTGAGGGTATTGGTGAAGCCTTCTGACTGTCTACTCGTTATTCATTCTTCTTGCCATGTTTCTGTACCATTTGTTTTTATCATATACTTTCTCAGTGGCATCTCTTACTTCTATTCTTCTTCTAAGTTTCTGTTGGCTATAGTGTTGCAACCTGCTAATATCCACCAGGCATTTATCCATTGCCTTCTGTTTCATAATCATTTTTACTCATTGGAGGCAGATTCCACGTCTTACTGAATTATAGCAACACTAATATAGTATTAGTATTGAAAAGATGGGTCTTAGCTTTCATCAGAAGTCAGTACAAGAGCTTTGTGGCTTCCTGAAGGCAATCCAATCCACTTTTCCTCTTCAGCTCTGGGACTAGCTCACTGTCCATCTGCACTATTTTCCCAGATACACATAAAGATGAACAATTTCTATGGGGTCTATCGACAAATGTGTGTTTAAATCTAGGCATTAGACATGCGTCATCCACTTGGTATTTGTTGTGTGTATAGACGGGCCAAATTCCTTTGAGTGATTACAGATCCTTCTAGGAGACTCTTCCTTCCTCTGGGGCTTGATGCAATCAGCATAATGTCATCAGCCAATAGGAAGTCTGGTGTGTCAACAATGATATTTGCAAATTTTATCCATTTTTCATTTGTTTGTAGCTTTTCTTCCATTTTCATCCTAAATGGCCTTGGGATGACTTTCCTTAGCTGACTTTCTTGCCAAACTTTCTTTAAACTGGTTTTATCCTTCACTGCTTCTTCCCATTTTATGAAACAATACTGCTCATAATCATCTATTATCCTTTATAAAATTTTTACAGATAACTTTATATTCTATCTCTGAATTGCCTTTGAAAGTTATCTTATCCTATTTGACCAGTAAGCCAGATTTTAGCTGACCTAAGTGTGCTTTGAGTTCTTTGGGTCTCCTTGTTGTAACAATTAATTTACATTGATTAAATATCTAGATAAAACTATTTATTGCCAGTGTTTGTCATTTCTGCCATCCATTTCCTCATTTTTACTTTCAGTTACTGATTTAAAGTTCAGCAGTAAATTGTTTCAATTTTATGTCATATCTTTTTTGCATTATTATTCCTTTTTCTTATTCATTTATTTATTTATTTTTACTGATTCTGATGTTAGTTGTGATGAATTGATGGTCTAATTTGTGTATAGATAGCTGACTTAGAGACAACTGCCACATCAATAACAAGCCTTTTTCTGTTTGCCAAAATATAATCTATTTTATTCTTTGTCTTGTTATTGGGTGCGCACCCTGTGTCAAGCATCTGCCATTACTTTTCTCAGAAGAAATGCTTCTACATTATTTACAAGTCTTTGGCCCCTCTAATCCCTTCTTCCTGAACTGTAATATGCCATATATATCCCCCATCCAAGCCTTTTTCTGCCCTAGTATTGAATTCACTAAGTATCCAATACCATATTGATTGAATTCAGAGAATCTTATCTGGCTCTTTGTAGACGTTCTCTACCTCTTCTAGCTCAGTAAACAATGTTGAGCATAAGGTGCAATTATTTTCGTGGTGGGTTGTGGTTGTTCTCATTTGTTTTTATATATGTGTCATTATGACTGTGATAAATAATGACCAAATATCCCATGAAATAGTGTTTCTTATTGCCTTTGTGTATGTAGTAAAATCTACTCTGTCAACTCCTCTCTTTACGTCTAAGGAGTACTGTGAACTCTCCTTCCATTTAGCTGAAGTCTCTTTTCTTCTGCCTTTGTTTATAGCAAGAAGGTCAAGATTGATATAACTCAGCTCTGCCAGTAATGTGTCTGTCTGTTGGACTTTGGACAAGTATCTCATTTAGAGGATACACAGTTAAACTGAAGTTTATTGAGAGTCTAAAAACTGATTTCTTAGCACCTTTCATTGTGTGTGTATGTGCGTACATCCATGTGTGTGGACACAAATCTTAATTTCTCCCTCCATTACGGCTCTTATATCTGTCCCCTTCTCTCTACTCACATAGCCACCACCCTGATGATCAGGCTCTCATCACCTCTCATCTGGACTACTGCAACAGCCTCCTAATTCTCTCCCTTGCCTCAAGTCTGTTCTCCATTCCTATCCTATACCCAGTTGCTACCTCCCACAAAAGAAAACGTAGAAAAAGAAAACCAAGAATCCCCTATGTATGATCACCAACAAGCTGTCATTCAGCCTTTGTGAAAACTTCTAGGGAAAGGGAACCTGCCACCTCTTTAGGCAGCCTGTTGCATTTTTGGACAGCTCTAATTAGTAGGAAGATTTTTCCTGAAATAGAGTCTATATCAGGCAGCTAGATGGTGCAGTGTATGTAGCACTGGGCTTGGAATCAAGAATCCTCTTGAGTTCAAATCTGGCCTCGGACACTTACCCTGGGCAAGTCACTTGGCCCTGTTTGCCTCCGTTTCCTCATCTGTAGAATGAACCGGAAAAGGAAATGGCAAACCTCTCCAGTATTTTTTGCCAAGAAAATCCCTCAGATGGCATCACAGAGAGTGAGACAGCCCAAAGCTGTCTACCTATTGCTCCTGGTTCTCCATCAAAGGTAAAACACAATAAGTCTTTTCAGCATGCTATCCATTTCTGTACTTGAAAACATCTGTTGCAGCCTCCTTGACTTTTCTGTTGTCAAGGCTAAACTTCCCCATTTCTTTGATCAAATCCTTCATAGACCCAGTTCCTCCAAAAAATCTTTATAGGGCATGGTCTACAATCCCCTTCTTTACCCAGATGCGTTTTTCTCCATGCTCCTCAGCTGACCAATGGCTTTCTTTAGCCCAGTTCTCTTTAATTTACTTCAAAACACTGCTCCTCACAAAATCCTGTTAGGATTCCCAACTGAAGACATAACAATTATTCTAATGGTAAATTGTGTATGATTCTGAGAACCTGCATTAGGGCAGGAGCGTGAAAGCATCTGCTCTAAAAGGTAGTTTCCATTTTGCCCTGATTACAGCACAGCTATTTGGGAAAGAAGGAAAGAAACAGAAGTAGAAAAATGCTCCTTTATGTGAAGTGTTGAAGTGCTTATTCACCTTCCCTGCCCAGCTGCCCAGGTAAGAAGGGCCTACTTTGGTGTCTTGGGGAGGGTGGGTCAGGAGAACAAACAAACCAAAACCCATGTCTGTTCTTCTGGGACAGGTCAGAAGAAGCAGGGAGGGGCATTGGGCTGCCCACAAGTGACAACAAAAAGGGGGAATGGAAACATAGCTAAAGGTTTGTTGGCATTTGTAGTTTGGAGTACTTTGGGGTTGGAGCTAAATATGCTATTGCATACCAGTGGAAATCAGAATGGTTGCAGGCACCTTTGAATGTTTTCATTTTTCGATTTCAACTCCAGAAAACTAGAATGCTGATCATCAGTAAAAAGCATGCTTCTTGAGGGCAAAACTGTTTACTTTTCTGTTGTACCATGGCCTCTAGCACATAGCAGGTACTTAACAAATCCTTGTTAAATTGAAGAGAATCTTAGGTCTTCAGAGTCCCCAGGGACCAAAGTGTTGTTATGGGAGAAAGAAACAAAGGATAGATTATAAATTTATAATATATGTGTGTGGGAATGTGTATAAGTATGTATGTATAAATGTATATATATATATATATTTGTGTGTGTACATGTGCATATATCTATAAATACAAAGCCACATACATACATTTGAGGGCAGAGATCAACCAATGCAGATAGCCAGAATCTCTGGAACAGCCTTATAGGACTTCTGAGACATATGACATGCCCAGGGTTTCAGAGTCATTTTGTTTCCTAGACAGAACTTGAACTCAGGTCTTCCTGAACCTAGGCTAGCTCTCTATCCAGTATACCATGCTATCACCTCTGGGCCTCAATTTCTTCGTCTATAAAGTGGGACATGGTGGTAGTTATATGCCTTCTAAGATCTCTTTGATAAAATATAAAGTTCTTTAAGGTAGGGCCTTTCATTTTTGACTTGATATTTCCAGCACAGTGCCTGGCACATTATAGGTGCTTTAAAAATGCTTGTCAATTGATGGATTGTTGATTCCAATTCGAAATGTGTGATCTTAAGGCTGGAGGTCTTAGTACCAGACCTAAACTCCTGGAGACCACAGAAGCTGCACTTTCTCATTTTCAGGTTTTATTCTAACTTAGTTACACTTGCTTTAGTGAGTGTGAGGCCTTTCATGGAAGGATAAACTCACCCAGTCTTTTGGCGGGGGGGGGACAATTTATTGGCCGATGGTGGAGGCTGGGTTGGGATGTGAGAACTTCAGGTGTGTTGAAAGATCCCATAATTGTTCATTATTTGTAGTTCTAACAAGTTTTCTCTTTGTGGTGCCCCCTACCTTCTACTCCTCATTTGTAGTGCTAATTAAACTGTTGTTTATTTGAATCCAGAACAACATCAACTGAGAGTTGAAAGACTATAGAAAAAGGAAGGGGTGGGAGAGGAAAGACAAAGGAGGGTGATTCTGATGCCCTGAAGTCCCACCAAGATGTGAATCATTTAGAAGGGCTGTATACAGATGATTTTAAAATAACTGTAAAAATTCCTGCATTAAATTATTTCCAAACCTAGCCTCATGAAAGGCCAAGTTATTCTTCTGTTCTAGAAAAGGGACGGGAATTGATGCATAGATGGAGGAAAAAAAACAAGGCTTCAGTGCAGAATTCACAAGGGCATTTGGCCAGAGAGAGCAAACAAAATACTGTATGATTTCTGGATTATGACTTCCAGCTTTTGAATATTTTCTACGAGGTTTTTGGCCACAGCTTCGCTATAGTCAAAAGTATCCATCTCATTCTGGAAAAGAGCTGGGTGGTTTCTGTTGCATCCTTAGGAAAGCTACTCATTAGTTCCAAGAAAAAATAAATAAAAAAGCTTTTCAGGACCTGGTTTTAGCTGACAGAGTAAAAAGAACTGACTTACAAAAAAAAGGGTGAATGATTACTGAAAATCCTTGATATTATAATAGGTCATAGCCTTGAATTTTCCTGTTTCTTTAAAGAATGGGGTACTCTGGGGCATGTTTGGGGCCAAATTCTTCAAAGCATGCTTCTAAGGTATTTTTCATATTTATACAATGAAAATTTAATAGACTTTTTAAGGCAGAGAGGCCAAAGATTCAGACAATTCGAATAGCATTTTCATTTGCTGGTTTTTAAGAAGAGTTTTTTGAATGTATCATGGTGGCTACATCTAGGAAACTTAAGCGTCTTTGAGAAAAGACTGGCCCACATGATTATTGTGTGAGGTAAATAAAATGTGAAGACTTCACAGGGAAGATATGTATAAATATATATCTATATCTATATCCATACTAAGAAATGTTTAAAAATCAAGAAAGGGGGAAATAGGGAAGTGGAAAATTCTGAGGCCATGAGATTCTGATGGCTCAGCCTCTGGGAAAGTTTACCCTGAAACTTTTTGTTCTTTCTTATAGTTCTGGTTTAAAGATTTGCTCAGTAAGAACAGGGTCACTGTGATCTGCTTCCCTTTACTATAAAAGTGCTATAAAAGAGTGGAGAGGATCTCCCCCTCCCCTTATCGTATTCTCCTTCTTTAGATTTATAGATGTCACCTCAGTTGTAATCATTAACTAAGGGAATGGGAATTGGAGTTTCTGTGCCTCAATTTCTTGGTTCTTTGACTAGCTTTTGTGCTCAGATTGTAAGCCCGCCTCCTAGCCAATGGTGAGAAGGGTCAGAGGTGGGCAGGAATTCTCTTGTGTTAGGTATAATTATTGGTGCTTTGCTTCTTGTAAAGCACCTCCCTTGCTAGATCCATTCTGGCAGAGGATGCCCTGTTCTTGAGAATTGAATAAAATTTATTTCTGTTCCCACCCTGAGATGGCTCCTTATTATAAATTAACTTTTTAATTGGTGAGGGTCTTTCATGCCACACATTATGGATTTGAAAGTTTTAAATGATGCTTGCTTTCCTGAAACTAAAGAAGAAGCCCCAAAGAAATGTCAGAAAAATTGTAAAAATTGCGGCAAAGGAGGGGGTGGCTGGGGTGTACCATCTTATATGTACTTGCACATGTTTCTCTCTCTTTGTCTCTCCCTTCCTCCCTTCCTTTATTCATTAACATTCCCTGCAAATATGTCACTTGGCATGTTTTATACTTTTCAAAGTAATATTCTTAAAGGATACTAGTCATATGGCATAAAATTGGTTGGCATGGAAACACAAAGCTTACTGATGTTTCTCAATCCTGCTGATTGGTTCAAAGAAATATTTTGACACCCGGATATTTGCATCTTGAAAACTTGGGACCAGACAACAACAACAGAAACTCCTGTGGAAAGTCAATCCTACAGCACCAGGACATGCAATCATTTATGCAGCTGTCATGGACATTCATTCCCTCCTTAGTCCCTGTTTTGAAACCTGCATCATTATGCTAGAAAAATCAGAATTAATGAAAGTACAAATAAAGAAATGGAGTTTAATCGTCTTGCACATAAAGGATATACTATATCAGGATTCATTTTGGGGCCAAATCTGTGTTTTTCTGCATGAGTTTAATCTCTGTTTTGTCTAAAAACAGACTTAATAGAAACATTTTCTTTCCCTTTACTTTTACCCAATGTTGGCTAACCTAAGCTTTTCCATTTTTTACTGCAGTTGCTTTATTGGAATTGGCACACATCAAAATGAGAATTCTTTCTTTTTTGTTCTTTTCTTTCGATTCTATTCTTTTCTTATGATCAGCGTCTCTCAGAATTGGGAAGTTTAGGTATTTCTAATGAGAGAGGCACAGATGCTTCTGGGACTTGGTGGTATTCCTTCATAGCTGATGATATGAGCATCCTAAGATTGGGATATTAAGGAGTGGGGACATGGTAGTCCAATTTGTGAGCTGCAGATATAGTAGTATTTTAAGAGGAAAGAATCAGATGCAGTTTTTGCATGTTAATTCTAATGCAAGTTTCTCAGGCTGCCTGAGTTCAAGATGTTAAAGGGGGATGGGGGGTGGTGGTAAGAGAATACTGACTTCCATGAAACATAACTGACGAGCATAATTCCTTATGGGACATACTTTTTTCCCCTGGGAGTAGGAGTCACTAAGATTAGGAACATGAACAATAGTTATATATGCATACTGTACTGAAAAACTAGCTTTGCTTGCCATCAGTCAGTAGGATCTTGGTTCACATGTCACTTCTGAATATTAGCAAGTCCCAGCATCTTCTATCAGGAGCTGGAAGGAACCTCAGAGGCAACCCTCTTCATTTGACAGATGAAGAAGGTGAAGGCCATACAAGTTTAGTGACTTGTTTATGGTCACATAGGTAGAGCCAGGATTCAAACTAATCCAGATTCAAATGCACAGACCCAAATGCATTCCAAAGCCAAATGGAACATGAATTTTGGATTATCCATCATTTTGGTTTATGTATGACATATATTCCCTCTTGGTGTGGGGAATCCAAAATTTCCTAGTCATGGCCCTTACTTTGCTTCCCTTGTCTTGTAGCATTTAAGATTCTCCCTGGAAATCGCTTGCTAGAACATCTTACAAGTCTCAAAACTCCTAGGTTTCCAAACTAGGAGCAGCTGAGTTTTTAGCACTCCCCAGTCAGCAATATATATATATATATATATATATATATATATATATATATACACACATACATATATATGTATGTATGTATGTAGGTATGTAGGTATGTATGTATATTGTAACTTAGCAGATGTGCTGGGGCAAAATTAGTTCTCTGTCGCCTTTAGCCACACAGGTGCTTGATCTGTCAGCTGCCCAAATTCCTTCTTAACTGGGAGATGCCTCAGAAAAAAAAAATAACAAGTATTGTAAATCACTCCTCTCAAGTGAGTTCCTCCATGTTAATCACTCATCATTATTTTAATAGCAATAGAATTGGCACCACGGGGACCCAAGAAAATATGAGGCAAAGAATTTGGTAACAGTGAGAAATACAAAAGGGCTGCTTTGGTATAGGCCAGCATAAGCACATATGGTTCAAAGTCATTCGCCACGAAACCACTTTCAATCTTGGCTCCAAACCCTCCTGTAAATGTTCAGGATGTCTTGGTTTCTGAAAGGGACACAGGCTCTTTCAGAAAAGTTTCTGAAGAACTCTTCTAGCCAGCCAATTTCTCAGTTGCAGGTTTCTAAGCCTCAGGGCAACTCAGTTGCTGGTCTGGTAGGAAACTAATTAAATATTGCCAGCAAAGTGGTTTAAATAAATTATGCTTAGAATTAGAAAAGGGGAGGAGGTTCTTTTTCTGAGAGTGAAGTAGAAAGTTACCTCCTGGCAAATGGAAAAAAAAACTTGGTCTTTAGAGAGCTTACTGGATAAGTGGTGCTTAAACTTTTTTCCTTTTTCTCTTCAGATTCTTGCCACAAAGACACAAGCAAAGAGGAGACCCAAGGGAATAGTGGAGTTGAACCCTTTGGGGATGGGACTTGTGGCATGAATTGGTCCAGCTCTGTGATTTCATTGCCATGGGGATGTCTTGGTATGGAAACTCTCTACTCTGCACCAGTACAAATACAGCCTGAGATCAGCAACTGGCCTTAAATTGGTAGTTGCGTGAGGACTAGATCTTAGGTTCTTTTTTTTAAAGTTACTATTCAAATTTAAAACGTTTGATATTATTTTTCAGCTCTTTTATTAAAAAGCTGTACTTAAAAATTTTTAAATGGAAAGAAAGTGCACTCACCTCTCTTAATAAGCATTGTATTTTTTAGAAAGAAGTAGATAGAGGGTTGGAGTCAGGAAGACCTAGGGTGAAACTGGCCTCTGACACATACTAGCTGTGCTGCCCTGGACAAATCACTTCCTTTGAGCCTCAGGCCAACGCTCTGAGATTGATCTGCTAAGTTGTAGATGAGATACCATTGGTAGAGGGCATTCCTCATATTGAGGAAGGATGTCAGAGATCCTTGGTATATTTTAGAACTTCTGTCAGTCTACCCAAATTATAGATTCAGAACATTTGGAAATTTCAATAAACCTCTTGTACAATTGTAATCCCAAATGCCTGCGTTATATAGCAGGTGACTGTGGATACAAATCTGAGAAATAAGGCTGTGATCCATGTTTTTCTCTTCTCTGAGTCTCATGTTAAGACATTGAGAAAATATATCTTTACCATTGAATCCTAGTACAAGTATATACGAGGTTAGTATTACATAATACCAGGACGACGAGCTGGTATATGTAGAGTAACTTCTTTGACATGATTTGACAGGTGTGAATAAAGAAGTCTCACTCCAAGACTGACAAAGTTGTGTTTAAGAAGTAACTGTGTAGCTTAGAGCTAAGAGGATTATTAACTCTCATTCTGGTAGTGCTTAGTCTAGAGAAGAGGTGGCCTGTTGACATGTTTGGGGTTTTTAAGTTAATGTGAAATTGTCACGACATTTACATCCAAGAACATTATGTACCCTTCTTCTCAAGTAGTGAAAGGGGGAAAATGAAGTTATTAAAAAATCCTTTTACAAGTGGACATTCACCAAGACATTTTTGCTTCAAAGGGTCCTTTGTCTGATTTTCTTGGTATATATATGTTTAAGAAATGCAAAGCTTCCAGGATCATAATATGTGGATTTTGGCAGGGAAGAGTGGTTATGCAGCTGGTTAGAAACTTGGTTTAATGTTAGCCTCTCTGCTCTCTGTCTGCCGTCTGTGGTCCAAGGTTGGGAAATGCACTGGTCCAAACTCATTCATTTTTCAGGCAGTTTATGTACTTCTAATACATGCCATTCTAATTTATGAATCTAGCCTCGGGAACACCACGTCTCACATGTGGGCCCCTAGAAAAGCTACAGCAGCTCTGAGGAACCCTGTGCCACTCAAAACCACAGCATGCAAGCCCCCACTGATGTATTTACTTTTGCCAGCCAAGCAGAGGATATAGTTCAAACAAAAGGCATTTAATCAAACAATGCACTGGGGGTTACACTTTTCCACAGGTTCCCACTCTACTCAAAGGAGAAAACACTCATGCGGAGAACATTTGTGACTGTGAAAAACAAAAAAAGCACATATATGTGTAGGTGGATATGTGTCTGAGGGGCCTGCATGAAAGAAGAAACCCATGTTGCCAGGGCATACACATTGCTGCTAGGGCAGCTTATACATGTGTAGCAGTTGACATTTTTGACTCCCCTCTTCCTGGGATTTTTATGATACTACTCTATCATGGCTTTCTTCTTACTGTCTAACCATTTCTTTTCAGTCTCTTTTGGAAAACCATTATCCATGTTCTGCCCTCTGTGTTGAGGTGCCTCAGGGGTCTGTGTATGATGTTGTTTTTGTCACTCTTCATGATCTTATCAGCTCCCATGGGTTCAATGATTCCCAGTTGTATATATTTAGCCCTAGTCACTCTCCTGAGTCCAATCCTGCATCTCCAGCTGCATCCTGGATAGTTTTACCTGGATGTCCCATAGACACCTGAAATTCCATATATCCAAAACACAATGTCTTCTCTTTTTCCATGAAGCAACATGTCCTCCTAGTTTTCCTATTTCTATCCACAACACTACCATTCTGGCATTCACCTAGGTTTTCAAGCTATCTTTTTTCCTCTCCACCTACAACATCTCTAAGTGGTCATGTCTTGGTCTCTACCTCCACAGCTACTCTCCCATCCGTTCTCTCTCTTAACTAATAGCACAGCCACCTTAAGTCAGGTCCTCATCATCTCTAGGCTGTTTCAGTAGACTTCTGATTGGTCTCCCTACATCTACCCCCTTATCTGCAACAGTCTGCCTTCCTCATAGATGCCAAATTGATATTTTTAAAGGAACTATGTCTAATGCATTGTATTTATTTTTAAAAATTAATTGGTATCTTTGTTTTTATGTCATCTTGATTTCTGAATATAACCATCTCTCCTCTCCTCTTCAAATAGTCATCCTTTGTAATAAAGAATAAAAAAGAGAGGTAGAAGAAAGAAGTTCACTAAAATAGATCAATCAAGTCTGATACTATATGTAAGGTTCCACATATATAGTCTCATCCCTCTACAAAGAAGGCAGGGAGGAGTATTTTTTCGTGGCCAAGTTTGGACATAATAATTTATGGTTTTCACTTCCATTTTTTAGTTTCTTCCATTTACATTCTTGTAGACACCATGCATATTGGTTTTCTGATGTTACTTATTTCATTCTACATCACAGGATCCTCTACCTAGAACTGAAAAGGACCTCCAAGGCTATATAGTCAAACCCTCTATGTACATGAGAAAACTGAGTCCAAGGGACGTTAAGGGATTTGCCCAAGGTCACAAAAGTACCAGAGGTTGTGTCTGAATACAGGGCTTCTGACTCCAGAGCTGGTGTTCTTCCTACACTTTAATCCTTGCCTGTATGCACCCTATATTTTTCCAGTAGAATGTAAGCCTTGGTAGGGCAAAGACTGTTTCACATCTGGGAGGTCTAGCACAGTGTGTTATACACAGTAGGTACTTAATAGATGCTTGTTAAATTGAATTGTCACCAAGTCAAAAAAAAAAGACAGATCTTGACGTTTCTGTAGTATCTTGGTTGCCTCCCTTTATAAACATTTAAGCATAGTTTTACTGACTTGCCAAGTCTGTTAATATTTCAGTCCCAGTGTTCCCCTATTTTAAATAAGAAAAAAATGCTGACAATTACAGTGTTGTGGGACAAATCCAAAATGTGTTTTCACCCCAAATTCTTTTTTCCTAAATGCTATTAGTTTTTTTTTAATATGAGAGAAACAGGCATGTGTAGTAGAGGTGCACAGAAATAATGAATAGGAAGCAAGCTTCTACCCTGACAGAGATTATTTTCCCTATCCGTACCCCCACGTCCCCCAGCCCCATCCTTCCACAGAGTTCTTCAGTAACCTGTGGAACAATTTTTTTGTGCTTCATTTAGGAAAGCAGGAAAGGGCTGTGACAGGATGGGATGGTCCCAGCTGTGTGCCTAGGAGAATATTTGAGACTAGCAGACCATCCCTCCCTCCTTGACAGCTTTCAGCAGTGTTCATTTTTATTGCCTGAGAATTTTCCAAGCTTTTCCCTTCACTGCTATTATTGTTATTATTATGTTAAGTTTAGGTGGGGACCCATGTCTAACACTTGATGCTAGTTTTAAAAGTCATGCCAGCAAGAGAATAAATTTAAGAAGTGAAATTTGACAGTCCTGGAGAGCATGAGGCCAGGCCAGGCACTTTTTATTAGTGCATTTTTATTGGTACTCTATTTTAATCATTTTATCTGAGGAAGGGAAGCGTTATTCCCTTTTATTAAATGCATGCTATGTGCCAGGCACTGAGCTAAGTGCTTATTATCTCATTTGATTGTCACAACAGCCTTGGGAGGCAGATGCTTTTATAAGCTCCATTTTACAGATGAGGAAACTGAGGTAAGCAGAGGCTAAGTGACTTGCCTTGGGTCTGAGGGTAGATTTAAAGTCAGGTCTTCGTGACTCCACACTCAGTGACCAATCACCGCACCATCTGACTGCTGGAAGCAGCAGCGGCAGGCTTTGTGGAGGGAAGGAGGCTGGGCTTGGATTAGGGGATTCCAGCCTGTCACTGGTTGGACAATGGGGAATTACAGCGCGGAGAACAGGCAGTGGGAGGGAGGGGCTTCTGTCTGGCAAGGAGTAAGTGGGAGGGGTTGCCCTATGTGGGTGTGGTTGGGGGCTGGGGAGGGTCGTGTGTAGATAAAGCATTTGGACCTGAAGGGCAAAAATATTGCTCTGTGAAGAGGATAGGCATTGCCCAGAATAAGTTGGAGGCCACGTTGAAGAGGCCTTTCCCCGGAACTTGTTGGGGGCCGGGGCAGAGCCTGAACTAAGCAGTGCAGGGGCAAAGCTAGGCCCTGCCCGGAGGCCTCAGATCCCTAGTCCTTAGACTTGGGCCCAGCTCTGCAGCTGCCTGGGCCTCTCCCAGTAGACAGGCGGGGCCGGGTTCCTGGGAGCCTTGGGAGGAGAAGCCTGAGGTCGGGCCCTTTGCATCAGTTATTCAGTGGTCAGAGGCCCCCCGCCTGTTCCCAGTGATGCTGCCCTGGAGCCGGGAGCCCGAAAGCCAGGTCTGAGCGCAGCCGCAGGCCCCCCCAACCCCAGAGTTTGCTGAAGGGCAGTAATCCCCAGAGGGTCAGGGCCCCAGGCCTAGGTTGTGACTGAGGGGAAAAGCCCTGTTACAAAGTTGTCTTCTCAGATGCTTTGGGGTGATCCTCTAGCCCAATGCCGGCTCCAGAGGGCTCTTGGAAGACAAGGTCATTTCCCTGACCAGAGGTGCCTTCTCAGTAACTGGGCTGACTCTCCTAGTTCCCTGGCCATATATAGCGTCTGTTATTTCTAAGGCTGAAGGGAATAAGACTACACTTCAGCAAAGAAGGTATGAAAGGCTTTCAGCCCCCTTATAATTTTTCAAATTTAATTTTCTTTCATTTGACAAGGTAATATTTTTCCCCTCCTACTCTCCCCTCACTGTAAAACAAAAGTGAAAATAAAATGCATTGAAAGCCTTTTCTCTCTGTTAAAAAACAATTTTTTTTTCAATTAACAAATCTTTTTTTCTCCCTCCCACCTCCCCCACTCCTTGGAAGGAAAAACACAAGAAAAACAAAACACTAGAAACAAGTATACATAGTCAAACAAAACAAATTACTGTATTTGCCATATCTGAAAATGTATGTCTCTTTCTTCCTCTCTAATTTATCTCCCCACTGTCAGGTGGTAGGTACCATGTTTTCACCATGGGTCGTTTTTAAGGTGTATAATATTACCGTGTTACATTTTTGTACCATAGTATATTCAGCCATTTTCCAGTTAAGGGCATCCCCTTCTTCCAGTTCTTTTCTACATCAAGAAGAGTTGCTCCAAATATTTTCTGTATATATGGGTTCTCCTTCCCTTCCTCCTTCTCCCCTCTTCTCCTCTTCTTCCTCCTTTCCCTCCTTTTCCCCCAGTGGCATAGTTTAGTGACTTTTTTTTTTTTTGCACATTTCCAATTTGCTTTCTCAAATGGCTGGACCAATTCACTGCTCTACCAGTAGTGCATTAGTATGCTCCCCGCACCTTTCAACTGCAACTTCTCCAATGTTTTTCATTGTTTTTGTCAACTTTGCCTAGCTAACGAGTATGAGGTAGACCCTCAGGGTTATTTTAATTTTTTTTTCTAACTATTAGAGATTTGGAGCATTTTTTTGTATAGCTATTGATAGCTCGCATTTCTTCCTTTGAAAACTGCCTGTCTTTATCCTTTCACCATGTATCCATTGAGGACATCCCCTTAAAATTTGGGGAAAAACTTCTAAGTGTCTGTAGGACAGTCTAAAAGAATTTTTACTGCTAAACCCTCAGAAAAAGGATTGGTATGGGGTCTTTTTTCCTCTGGGCTTTAAGTTACCCCAACAACCCCTTCCCTTTACCAGCACCTTACTGGGAAATAATTCCAACTCTTCTGCTCTCCTGCCCTCCCAAACACCATCTGGAAGATGGATGTACAACCTTACGTAGCAT
This sequence comes from Phalanger gymnotis, assembly GCA_028646595.1. NCBI lineage: Eukaryota > Metazoa > Chordata > Mammalia > Diprotodontia > Phalangeridae > Phalanger > Phalanger gymnotis. The sequence goes on from CM053628.1 coordinate 11,217,820, forward strand.
TCTCTAGGTTTGGTTTTTCTAAACAACAGCAAAATTGGTATAAAATGTGACTCAGTCTCTGAGCTCTTTACCTAACCTCTTTTTCATTCATTCTAGTTAGTACAGATGAGGAAGTGTACACTAACAATTAGGAGGGCCTAGGAAAGGAGATGGAAAGAGAAGTGAACCCTGAAGGATTCAAACAGACAGAGGTAAATTGGGACTGTCTTTGAACCTAGGGAACAACCTGTCTGATGTAATGTCAGTTTTGGGAAACAGCTAGCAAATCTGTTGGACTGCAAAGTAGAGTCTGTGAAGAGAAATAACATGCAACAAATGTAGAAAGGCAAGTAAAAGCCACATGTAGAGAGCTTTAGCCAGGTTGAGGAGTTTACGTTTTATTCTAAAAGCAATAAAGGTGGATAATATTAATATGTGGTTTTCTAAGTTGGTGTGCAGCCACACGGATCCTTACACTACACATGCTTTAGTGGTCCTCATTTTTATTTGAGCTTGACACCACCGTTAGAATTGGCAAATGAATCAGTATGGAGAGTGAGGGCCAAGGGAGGAACCAAGGAACTTACTCACATTGTGTGTAAGTCTAGGCACTCAACTGAAATGGGCAAGTTTGGTGGAGGGTAGAGTTCCCTTTTGGCATCCTGGAGTTTGAGATGCCTATGGAGCATCCAAGTGCCAATGCTGAGCAGGTATTTGGTCACGGTAGCCTGTTACTGTTGTCCTGCGTATGTTTAATGGGTAGGGCCTGGATGGTGATCTCATGAAAGTTTAATCAGACAGGTAAGAGAAATCAGTGGCATAATAGGCAATACATGACACTATCCTCCAAGGAGAAAGGTTGGTCACCAGTGTCAAAAGGCTGCAGAGATATCAAGACTTTGCAATTAAGAAATCATCGGTAACCTTGGAAAGAGTAGTTTCTTTTTCTTTTTTTTTTTAAATTAAACTCAAGTTTATTAAATGTCACATGTGAGCTCTCTGTTGGCAATCGGATAATGTATATAGTTGGTTGTTGTCCTTTATTCTCCAAGAGGACCAAAATGACATCACTATGCTAGAGTCAAGTTACAGTGTGTCCCGACTATGGCTGATTAGGCCAATACGAGCTCAGAATGCTCTATCATAGGTCGGGCACAAATAGTCCACATGAACATTTCAGGTGGATACTCCAAACTTGGGCATCCTGTGTTTCCTTTGAGCTGTTTCACTTCTGCTTTGCTCATAGAGCACAATACCTTCTCTGATGTAGGTACGCCATGCTGAACAGTCCTGTGCCAATGTCTCCCATGTCACACAATTCCAAAGTTCTTGAGAGTGTCCTTACATAGCTTCTTCTGACCACCATGTGAACGCTTGCTCCATAAAACAGTCTTTTTGGCGAGCATATGTTTTGCATTCAAACAACGCGGGAGACTGAGCATACATATACATACGTACATATATTCTTCTCTCTTTGAACTAATTCCAATGAGAGCAAGGTTTAAGTGTTCCTCTTCTACCCCTGCACCATTTCCCCCTCCACTGTAAAGGCTCTTCTTTCTGTACCTCTTATACGTGAGATAATTTTCACCATTTTTCCCCTCCCTTCTCCCAAGACTTCCCTATTTCTTATCCATTTTTACATCATCCCAACATAATCAGTTCACTCCCTTGCCCTCCACCCATGTAGAATCCTTCTAACTCCCCAAATAATGATGAAGTTCTTAGAAGTTCCACATATCACCTTCTCATATAGAGTTGTAAACAGTTTAACCTTATTGAATCCCTTATGATTTCTCGTTTATATTTACCATTTTGTGCTTCTCTTGAGTCTTGTATTTGAAAGTCAGATTTTCTGTTCAGATCATCTTTTCATCAGGAATGCTTGAAAGTCTTTTATTACACCCCTTAAAGACTTATATTCAGTTTTTCTTGGTAGGTTATTCTTGGTTGTAAACCTAGCTCTTTTGCCTCCTGGAATATCTTATTCCCAGTTCTCTACTCCTTTAACATGGTAGCTGCTAAATCTTCTATGATACTATGTCTCCATAATATTTGAATTGTTTCTTTCTGGCTGCTTGAAATATTTTATCTTTGACCTGAGAACTCTGGAATTTGATTATAATATTCCTGGGAGTTTTCATTTTGGGATCTCTTTTAGGCAGTGATGGGCGAATTCTTTCAATTTCTATTTCACTCTGTGGTTTTAAGGTATAAAGGCAGTTAGTTTTTCTTGATAATTTTTAGAAATATGTCTAGGCTCTTTATTTGATTATTGGTTTCTGGTAGTTCAGTAGTTATTAAATTGTCTCACTTCGATGTATTTTAAGCCAGTTGTGTTTCCAAATGAGTTATTTTACCTTTTCTTCTATTTTTTCGTTCTTTTGAATTTATATTATTTTTTCTTGATGTCTCATGGAGTCATTAGCTTCTACTTGCCCAAGTCCAATTTTAAGGAATTATTTTCTTCAGGGAACTTTTGTGCCTCTTTTTTCCTTCTGGCCAATTCTGCTTTTTTTAAGGAGTTGTTTTCTTTTGTGAATTTTTATGCCTCTTTTACCAAGTTATTAATTCTCTTTTCATAATTTGCTTGCATTGCTCTCATTTCTTTTCCCATTTTTTCCTCTCCCATCCTCACCTCTTTCTTTAAGCTTTCCAGGAATTCTTGTTGGGTTTGTGTCTAATTTGCATTTTTCTTTGAGGCTTTGTTTATAGCTGTTTTCACATTGTTGTCTTCTTCCGAGTTTGCGTCTTGGTCTTGTCTGCCATCGTGGTAGCTTTTTATGGTCAGGTTCTTTTTGTTGTTGTTGTTGTTTGCTCATTTTTCTAGCATATTTCTTGACTTTGAATTTTATGTTAAAATTGTCTCTCCTCACCTAGGGGTGGGGAGGCACTGTCACAAACTTCAAGCTTTTTGGTGCCACTATTTTTGGAGCTAGTTCTATGGGTCTGCAAGTTTTTGGTGCTTTGAAGGTAGTGTGATCCTCAGAGAGGAGTGGTCACTGCTATCCTGGTCTGTACTCTGGTGTTTACTCACAAAGGGCTCCTGTTCCCTTGCAGCTGAAAGCACTAGTGCTCCTCTCTGCCTTTGAACTATGACCATGGTCCCTATTCCCTTGTGACTTGACCAAAAGCGTTTCTTTCCACCCTAGAACTGCTATTCAGAATTGCATTTGGATAGTGGACTTGCCAAATAGCACCTAGTCCTGCAACCAGGGTCACTTTAGAATCCCTGGTAATCTCTTTCTGACTGTTTATCCAATTCCATTCCTGTATCTGGGCTGAGAGCTCCCAATGCTGCTGCTGCTACTGCTGTTTCAGCCACCTTCAAGACCCACAGCTGGTATTGCTGCCCTGTTTACTCTGGGCGGGCTTCTGCCTCATTGTCACACAGCTCTCCTGCCAACTTCCTAAGTTGGCTTGGACTAGAAAAGACTGCCTCACCTCTACCTTTTGTTGGCTGTGCTGCTCTAGAATTTGATTTGATGCATTATTTTACAGTTGTTTGTAAAGGAATGGCTTGCTGCCTCTGCTCTGCCATCTCAGCCCCACTGAGAGAGTTTTGAAGTTGGAAGCCAGGTGGCAAGGGCCGGGCAAGTGAATGGAAGATGTAGAAGTGGAGACAGTAAGCGGAGACAGCTTTTCCTTTGGAGATGGGCTGCCCTCAAGGGGTTTACATTCTACTGGGTCATACAACATGTTAACAGATATGCAAATATAAGATCATTTGAGTAAGGAGAGACTACTAACAACCCGTTCATCAGGAAAAAAAATGCCTATAATATGTGACCCCCAATCAGTATTCTAAGAAGTTGAGATGAGGAAAGCTTTCATTCCAGTCATAGGGAATAGGGTGTACAAAGACATGGGATACCAAATTTGGGGAAATAAGCAGGTCCGTTTGGCTAGAACTTAGAGTGCAGGATACGAGTAATGCGATAAAAGTCGGGAAAGGTAGAATTGAGCCATATTTTCAAGAGTTTTCAATGCCAAGGTAAGGAGTTTGGATTTTAGATTTTATCCTGGCTGCAGTTGGGAACCAGGGAAGGAGGTTGAGCAGGGAGGTGCCATGGTGAGATGCGTTTTAGGAAGATTCCTCCTCCTTAATGTCTTACCTATGTTTTTCTTTTGTTTTCAGCCTCTAGTTGCCTTGCTACTTCAATTTCCCACCTGTTTTGAAAGCCCCCCAGAGACCAGCACTGGCATTCCTGAAGGGAGACAGATGGAAATAGTTATCACTGAGCAAGGACACCTCCAGTCAGAAGGACAAAGTATCTCAGAGCACAGGCCACATGGTAGGCTCTCTCTCCTGGGGCTTCATTGGAACCCATTTTGCTACTGTGTCTATGTCCAGTGATTTTTCTCCTCCATTTGTCCTTGTGTTTATTCTTGACATCCCTCCCTCATCCCACCTCTATCCAGACACTGGATCCCAAATCTTTTTGTGTTGATAGACCTGCCTGATTCCCAGCATCTCAGGTTTACAATCAGATGTTGCTCCTTAAATGCCCTCACTACTGCAGGGCCAGGGAGAAGGAAGGAGAAAGAAACACACAGAGGTGCCTGGCTGAGGTCTCTTCCCCAGTAATGGTTCCTGAAAACACATTTACTCTGAATCTGACACAAATCACTTACTGTTGACAAACAGCTAGAAAATAACCTAAAGAACAGATCTCTCATCCATGTCGTTATAGCCTAGAGGAACAAATGCTTTCTACTCTCTTCTTTGAGTGCCATTTTGGGGAAACTTTTCTGAGACTTACTCTATCCTACTTGTCCCAAATTCGCATAGTATAACAGCGACATTATTGCATCCTATGTTCTTCCTGACTCAGTCTTCAGTGATGCTGACCCCATATCTGGTCTTGGGTACCTACAATGAATACCTCTTAGGGGCTGTGGCTTCCTTCCCTGGCAGGTCTGAGAACACACTTTACTTAACTCCAGCCTCTGTGGGGGGGCAGGCCCTGAGAGCGGCAGGGGCTGAGGATGGGGCCATTAGGAAGAACTCCCTTGGAAACAGTGGCAAACGATACAGAAGAACATTTCCTTTTCTGTGTTACCCTTTGAAGGAAAGAGCGTGAGGGCAATATTCGGTGAACATGGGATATCTTCCCACATTCTGTATTTCCCGGGGGAAGGGGAACAATGGAATTTATTCATGGAGGAAGGACTTGATAGTAGCATATCAGTGTTAGGCTTTTACAGAATCGCTTAATTCTCTTCAATTTATTTGTTCTTGCATTGGCTCCATGAAGCTGAGGGGGAGAAGAGAAGGCAGAATGACTTCGAGGGGCAATTAATGAGCTTTATAATGATTCAAACATTTCAAATGGCCAATTTCCTCCAGTTGCACAACGGCATCTGTTTTGCTGAGCACAGGTTGCTGAATGTCTACGTCAAAAACAAAGAAGAAAGATGAGGGAACCAGAGAGACAGAGACAGACGAACACATAGAGAGAGACAGAGGGAGACAGAGGGAGACAGAGAGAGACAGGGAGACAGAGGGAGACAGACACACACATACACATACAGAGACAGAGACAGACTCAGACATAGAACATACATCTAACACCACTCTCTGCTTCTAATCTAGGATGAAGAAAAATAAGTCTTGAGACCCAAGCGAAGGCAGCAAGCCTTTTAAAGACCAGGATAACCAGGGGAGAGGACTAAACAGTGTGAGAACACCCTCCCTGCCCCAAGCACCCCAACTTTCCTCCATGCCAACCCTGTAGGAGGTGATCTCTGAACAAGAGCCAATCCAGCTTGTAATTTCTCAGATTCTTGTAGTCTCTTTCTCCTTATGATAATAAGAAATACCTTACATTAGTAGAGTTTCTAATAAGCGAGCATTTTATAGCACTTGGACCGGTTTACAAGGTGCTTTACAAATATGATGTCATTTTGGTGCTCACAACAGCCCTAGGAGTTAGGTGCTATTATTGTCATTTTACAGTTGAGTGAGCTGAGGTGGGCAGAGGTCAAATGACTTGCCCAAGGGTCACGCAGCCAATAAGATTTGAACTGAGTTCTGCTACTCTAGCTACTCCTTACCTGGCTGCTCTGGACTCTCATACCTTTGTCAGATGATGCCACATTTGCAGTTCTGTAGCTCAGAGTTCTTAACTGACAAACGTGGTTTGGTACAGAGAGTGATTATAACTGTCAGTGCTCTGGTCTGCTCTCTTCCCTCCACGTCTGTGTAAGAGGGTGTCCCACACACCTTCACCCTTTGCACCGATGTGAGGGACCGCAGCAGAGTGGTAATATAGTGGGTGACTCAATGATGGGCCATAAAACAAGGCATGGCTCATATTGCCAGAAGAACTGACCCACAGCATTGCTCATATCACCATCTCCCAGTTGCTACTGATTAGCTTTGCCAGACTAATGATTTGTCTGAGGAACTTAGCCCTGCAGAGGGCAGTAGAATGGCCCTGGTGACTGGTGCTTCCTGAGCCTTTGAAAGATCCAAATAGCATGGCAGGGAGTCATGAGCTTTGGGCAATTAACAGTTACCACTTGATCAGGCTCTTTGCTTGGAACCCCAAGCTTTAGAACATGTGCTCTCACTGGCAGACCAAAGTACCCTGACATTTTGTTTTTCTCTTCAGTATATCAAGTAAATGATGACAGCCAGGCATTTCTGCATGAAGAGAATTCATTCAACGTATTACTTCCCATCCCTTCTTTCTCCTGCTGAGAAGCATATAAACCCTTCATTTGCTGCCTAGGTATGTATGTGCATGTGCCTTCACATTCAGCCTTCAAACTTCAGCACATTTCTAACCCACGCAATCTGTTTAAAGTTGGAATTTCTGACGGCTTGTCATTCCCTTGGAAAAGAATTAGACCTCAGGTTACCTTTTGTAATCTTTTCTTTGCTACTTCCTTAAATAAGAGCCATTAAAAAAATCCTCCCAATGCACGTTATCTCTGTTTCCTGTCCCAGGTGTAGATGCTACCTCCTCATGGTGATACTTGGCCTCAGTGGCTCCTTTAAGTTAGGACCCTTAAACCGGTGTCAGAACTTCTAGGACCAATGTGTATTTGCACATTGGATTCCTAGTTTAGAGATATAATTGAGAGCAAAGCAGTTTAAATAAAGGTGAGGCCTCTATCTCTTGAAAAAGTCAGGTTATGGCAAAATGGTGTACTTGGGGTCATTTGGATCACTGAAAGAAAAATGTGTTTGGTAATTGGTCAGCCGTGACAGAAGTCTGGTGGAGAGTATAGATGGCACTGGATCTGGGGGTTAGAGGACCTGGGTTCAAATCCTGTCTTTGTTTCTTACTAATCTAAATGAATGGATTTAATAGCATTTATGAAGCAAGATGAACACAGCCCTGTGCTAAGTAAGAACTGGGGATACAGAGACTAAAAGACAGACTCTCCCTGCCCTGAAGGACCTTAAATTCTGAGAGAAAACCGTACATAGAGGGGAGCGGTGGCCAGAGAGGGTCCTGGGAGTCTTGGGGATGGTGAATTGAACTGTAGGTTGCACAGTCATTTGACTTGGTCTTTTCAGAAACCTTATTCCTATGGAATTGATTTTTTTTTTTGCTCAAAGCAAGGAAAGGGAAAGGAAAGGGTATGTGTGTGAAAGGGTTAGGGTTACTGGTATTACCGGTACTACCTTGCTTGTCTTTGTCCCCTTGGGAACTACCTTCTGCTCCCTTCCCTGTAGATTTTAAATGAAACTCTTTTCTATTTTACTATTTATCTCTCTTATATCATGTAAATATAGTCAAACAAAACAGATCCACAGAGATTCAGAGACTATTAAAGCTGGGAGAGGACTTAGCAAAGATCTGCCTTAGAACACCCATTCTGTAGATAGGGAAAGCTGAGACTCAGATAAGTTAAGTGACTTGGGGTGGAGGATAGTTGGATAGACAAGACTCCACCCTTCCTGGTTCCTAATCCAGTGCACTGTGAAGGGAATCACAAACCCCTTGGGGATTTGCAGTGATGATCCCAGGGAGTTTGAGATCATCATTGTTTACTAGCAAAGCAGGCAGTAAATGATTGCCCAATTGTGTTGTAAATAGATTTTTCTTCACATTATTGAAAAATTACAGGTTTATTTTTGAAGCATTATACGTTTGTATCTGCAGAGATTTGAATAGTAGGCATATGGGGTCTTGCTGTATTACATCTTTTAATTCTTACAGAATGTCCCACATAAAATAGTCATAATTATCTTAAAATCAAAATTTCGTATTTTTAAACTTCTGTCACCTAAATTTTAATTTGGAACTTTTGGGGCCAACAGTTATCATTGTAGTTAATGTAAATATTTAATGAATAAGTAGAAAATGAGTGGTGTGTTAAAGGCCTTTATAATATATTCTTTAGAGGGTTTAATGGAACAAAAAGTGTTAGGAAGCATAACATCATAGTATTAAAGTGCTTTTGCAGGTTTCAGAAATCTTGGTATTTATTTCCCATTTCCAGGTTCCTCTCCTTGTATTCAGTAGGAGAAAATAGACAGTGCCTAAAATTCACTTGTTGGCTTTCTTGGGTTGCCATCATTCCAGTCCATTGAATTGGGTTTCCTCAGTTCTTTTTGTTGTAATGACCCTTCCTGTGTCCATATAGAGGCAAGAGGTAAGGACTAGGCCTGTGATTCCAGCGGTTTTGAGAACTCCCTTGTGCCTGAAAAATTAGCCCTCCTTGAGTCCTCCCTTCTTCAAGAAGCCTTTCCCAATTCCCCTTAATTTGAGTGCCTTCCCTCAGAGATTTTCTCTTCTTTATCTTCTCTAGTCATTTGCATGTCCTTTGCTCTATTAGATTGTGAGCTCCTTGAGAGTAGGGATTGTTGTTTGCCTTGCCTGGTGTCCACAGTGCTTAGCACATGGCCAGTACCTGGTAAGTGCTTACTAAATAAACAAACAAACAAACAAATAATTAAAGTTATTTGACTGACAGACTGATACCCACATGAATAAACTAAGTTCCAGTGCAGTTGGCACCTTCTTTGTACTTGAGCTCCATAGAGAAATGCCTCAAACCCTGAAATGTGGCAGAAGTAGGATTTAGGCCCAGGTCTGGCTGGCTTCTAGGCCAGCTATCTACCCACTAGGCCATGGTGTTGAGAGAGAAAGAAAAAGATCCCATATTGACTCTTAGTTGTACTCTAAAGCAACTCATGTTTTATAGGTAAAAATCAGACATAATTAGACAGCATGAAAGTAAGATAACAAACGAAAACCCACAAAGAAAAGCACACAAGAATACATACAGAACAAATTTGGTCATTAGGATAAATGTCTTTAGGCCCAGATGAACAGCTGTCCCAAAAATCAGTTCCATTTTTGAACAGCATATGAATTTACTGACAGCTGGAAATACTTGTTAACACAGTGAAGTTAAGGACAAAGGACATTTAGATCCCTGGGTTTGAATTTTGTGTTCAAAGTATATATTACTGAAGTATAAAGTGAATAATTATATATGTCACAGAGTATATATGAGATAGAATGATAGGATTATCTAGTGCTGTTTTACCAAACAGAAAATAAATGATCCAGATGGAAAATGTCTCCTGGTGAATGCATAGAGGGGAGGGGAGCCTGAATGTAGAAGAAAAGAGAAGAGCAAGAGAAGGAAAAAGGAGGGGCTGCAGAGCAGAAATGTTTTGCCCCCAACTTGCTTAGGGCACATTGAAGATGCTTAGGATCCTTAGGAAATAGAATTGCTTTGTTCTTTGGTCTTATGGACTGACTTAGTATCTTGCAAAACTTCTATGTCTTTTGATCTTTTCCCCCTTATGTTCTTCTGAGAAAGTTAAAAAGGGAGGTTGAGGGGGCAGGACCTGAATGTATAAATATATGACTGAACAAGATCTCCCCAGCATCTGCTTGAGACTGTTAGAAACTTAAGCTCATCGTGAACAACTTGTTCTTGTTAACTATAACCATTGGAGGCCTGCAGTGAGTTCAAAGGAATTGGTATTCCAGATGTAAATGTGCTGGAAGTATCCAAATGAAATAATGGAGAATCACCCATAGGACCCATAATTATTCCAGCTGTCCTGTCCAGGGTATAGAAATACATTGCAGTGACCAAAATGGGACTTGCTGATCACACTAAGAAACTCCATGGAGAGAATATTCACTATGTCATCTTACCAACTAATATGTACCAGAAATGTTGATTTTAAGATACCACAGTAGAAATCTACTTAGATGGAGGCTCCCAGGTTCATCAGTTTGGAGCTGTGAGACACTTCAGAGGCCATTTGGTCTAACTTTTATTTGATGGATAAGAAAACTGAGAAGTGAAGTAGTTAGCCCCAGATTATATAGGCAGAAAGTTGATGAGCTAGTATCAGAAGCCAGATTAGATAACTCAACATGTGAGGTTCTTTCCACTGCACCATAGAAAAGAACACCACATCAATGAAGGTTGTGTTAAGATCTAAGAACTAATATTGATGCATCAGCCCCTAACACAGGAACATATTGTTTCAAAAATCCCTTTGTAAATCATAATCAGGAAACATTTTATGGCATGCAAGATACTTTGTTAGATGCTCTAGTGGACATAAATATAAGATTTTATCTTGAAGATTTCACATTCTAATTGAGAAATAAGAGGTTTCCATGAAATAATAACTAGCCTAGAAAGCAGAGTAAGGTAAATGCCTCATAATAACCACAATAGTAGAACTCCCTCCATGAAAGACTTTCTTGCTATCTCACTGTGGCTTGCCCAAGCTCTGGCAAGTCTTACCAAGTAGGAAAGGCTTTGAATTATGGCCCAGTGTTGGCATGTATGCTGGTTGTTTCAGGCCAGGACTGGCCTGGCTAAGCTTGGAGTGGCTCCAAAAAAAGGCTACGTATGGGGGGTTCAATTACTCAACCACAGCAATTCTTAGAGACTGTTGTGACTTGGATCAGTGTGAGGAGGGCCCAGAGCTATGAAATTGGAGTTCTAAAATAGTTGTTTTTTTTTAATTTATACACTTTAGGAAAGCGAAGCACTTCACCTGGGGGAATGCAATTGTACATATACAGATGCACACAATGACATCTGACATTCATACCAATTCTATTACATAAAATCATTGTTTCAATCAATCTCTAAGTGAGATTTTACTCAGCATTCATTTGCATCATATGTTCACTGAATGGGTTTTTTTAATGAGATAATGCTGATTAGTATAAGGTACTTCTCTAAGATTCAGGTAGAATTTTTGTTGTTGTTGACTTTTTCAGTCATGCCTGATTCTTCTTGACCCATTTGGGGTTTTCTTGGCAAAGATATTGGAGTAGTTTGCCGTTTCCTTCTCTAGCTCATTTTACAGATGAGTAAATTGAGGCAAAGGGGTAAAGCGACTTGCCCAGGGTGACAAAACTAGTAAGTTTCTGAGGCTGGATTTGAACTCAGGAAGATGAGTCTTCCTAATTCCAAGCCCAGCTCTCTATCCACTGTGCTGCCTAACTGCCCCTCAGGTAGAATTAGTGTCAGGCCATTCCATAGATCCACTGAGTACATGATGCCCAAGGACATCTGCATTTTTAAGGGGCTGTAGTAGAAGTAAAGAGATTAGTCTGGATCGTTCACCTTCCAAACAGACACTTAACTCAGGGTACTGGAATCTTCCACTCATCTTCCCCAGATTCAGACAGTGACTGTGCCTAGGGTCTATTGACCATCCTGTTTGTTTCACCATTGATTGTGTGTTTTAGAACTGCAAGGGATCCTGGAGAGAATCTGCTTCCATTCTCCCATTTCACAGAGGAGGAAACTGAGGCACGTGTACTAAGTAATGTTTGCAATAACTCATATTTATGAACTCTTCAAATTACTTCACCTACACAGTACACTGTTATCATTTAGTGTAGCAGAGATTCCAATCCAGGTTGTCTGACTTCAAATCCAGTACCCTTGTCACTCACGATGCCAAAAGGAAATAGGGATGGGGGAGCAATGATCTCACGGATGTGGGGAGCTCCCAGACGAGGAAACTTCCTTTCCCAATGCAGATGGGCAACTGTGCTGCAACATAGGGTCTTGGAGAGTGCCTAGTCTGATTGGTTAAGTGACTTGCCAAGGAGTACACAGTCATTTTGTGTCAGAGAAGGGACCTGAAGTCATATCTTTATGGTTTTAAGATCAATTGTAAAGCATTGTTTAGTGATTGAATTCTGGGATAGAGGAGGAATCCAACTATATTCCAAAAACAAAGATTCACTTCTGGTGTCAGCCCAAATGCATGCATACATATATACCTACATACATATGTGTACATACATATAATATACACAGACATATACACACATCCTCCTTCTTCCCTTTCCCTCTTCTTCTGAAGGAAGATTCTTAGGAAGATTCAAATAGTGTTATCAAACCATTTAATGAAATCTGCCATGTGGCTATAAGGTCTTATGGATACATTCATCATACTCCTTTGTTTCCCAATCTGCGAAATAAGAATTTTGTTATTCAGTTCTCACCAAGCTCATGTGGATATGGTAAATGGTTAGTTGTGCCAAGCACTGTGCTTAGTGCTGGAGCTACAAAAGCTTGGTGAATGCTTATGAGGCGTTACTTGCTAAAATAACAAAATTGGAATTGGAAGTGACCTCAGAGGTCATCTAGTCTGAAGCATACATAACACAGATGCATAAGAATCTCCCCTCCAATGTTCTCAACAGGTGATTGCTCATACACACATTGTTTGACCTCAAGTAATGGAAAGTCCAATACCTCATAAGGCAGTCCTTTGCACTTTTGGATAGATCTAATGATTTAGGTACAGGGTTGGGGAACCTGTAGTGTCGAGGCCATGTGTGGCTCTCTAGATCCTCAAGTGCCGCTCTTTGCTGAATCTAAATTTCAACCTTAACCCTAACCCTAAATGTTCTGTGAAGTTTGGAGGCCTCAGATTTTCCATTCCTGGAACTTTAGGAAATCTTTTTTCCATCAAACCTTGATTTATCTCTTTGTAGCTTCTACCCTTTGCACTTAGTTTTACTCTCTGGTACCAATACAGAACAAGTTTAATGCCTCTTGGATACAACACTACTTCAAGCATTTGAAAATAGTGATCATATCACCCTCCTCCTAGAAGTCTTCTCTTTTCTAGGGTAAACATATCTAGTCTTCACCTGTTTTCCACATGGCAGAATATCGAGGCCCTTTGGTGGTCACGTTGCTGTTTCTCTGCCAGCCGCCTTTCTCTACCCTCCCACATCCTCAACAGAGAGCCTCATTGTACATTTCATGATGTAGAAATGCTGTCAAAATAGACAATGTTTGCATTTCATAATGATTTTACTGATGGTATGTGGGCTATGATACCCCATGTAGTCCTTTTCTCACTAATGTGCCTCACCCTCTTTGTTCAGTGCTCCATGTGCAAACTCATCTTATTCATGTTACTGTTGAGTCCTCTTTTTTTCCCAGCTGTATAGCATATGTAATGCATATGCTCAATAAATGCTGTCCAAAATGAGCAGGAAATTAATCTTGTTTTGCTTGACTTTTATTATGTTTCCCAAAGCTGGCTTCTGCTTTATCCTTAGGAATGTTGTCTTGTTCTTTAAATGGATTCTGTACTCTGGGAAACCAAGCCTTTGGTTTGGTATATACTGAGAAATGTGAGGGACTCAACTAGTTTTTCTCCAGGTCATCGACAGGAATGAGCAAGGCCTCTGCGACCATTGAGACCTAGAGGTTCAAATGAGTTTATGGAAGATTGCGCTGCCCTGCAGCATACTCAGAGATTAATTCCAGAATAGCCCAGCCTGCAACTAAACTTCAGTGTCATTGATGAAACTGAGAGAGGTAGGAACAGTCATGGCAAAAGCCTGAAAGATAGTGCAGAGAAGGTGGCTCCTGCCAGGGCATGTGATTTCCTACTTAGACAGTTGATGGCAGCCTCAAAATTAAACTGATGATGTAGTTGGGACAGAAAGAATTCTAAGAACATTGACTTGGAAAGTTCCTTTTTCCAGTTGGATGAATAACCATGACAGTTTTGTGGTTAGCCGAGCTAGTCCTTTTGTAATAAGTCAACAACCATATGTCTGTGACAATATTTCCTGGTTTGGAAATGCTCCTATTTAACTATATAAACATTAACACACACGTACATTTAATACATGTATAGTACATCTGCAAACAATAGATGGTGGAAAGTTTGATTTGGGTATCATCTCTGTGAGCATTGTGTCAAGCTAACAATAGTTTCCTGCTTAGCAGTGTTGCAGTAATTGGCTGTATTGTATCTTTTCTCTACTCAACAAAAAGGTGCTAGGTACCTTCCTTCTGCGTCCCCTCTCCCTGCCCCAGGCTATTCACTTCCCTTTTCTATGTTGTCTTCTTTCCTTAGAATGTAAGCTTCTTGAAGCCAGGGGCTGTCTTTCTTTCTACTTGTATACCCAGTGCTTAGCCTGGCACACAATAATCATTTAATAAATGCTGATTGACAATAAACAGTTATTAAGTATCAGTCATGTGCTAGATAGTATTTATGCACTGACACAAGCAGAGCAGTCTTTGTCAAGGAATTTACATTCTACTCTGGGAGATTCATTATGTGTTACCAATAAGGATATGCACAATAATTCAGGGAGAGAGGGAAAGAGAAAGGGGGGAGGGTAAAGAGCAGGAGAGAGAGAGAGAGAGAGAGAGAGAGAGAGAGAGCGCGTGTGTGTGTGTGTGTGTGTTTGTAGTGGGGTGGGGCAGCAGAAAATGCTTCCTGTAATGTTCTAAGAGTTGGCACCTGAGCTGAGTCTTAATGGAAACTTGGATTCTGAGATGCTTCATGGTTGGGGGTTGGACTTGAGGACCTGGGTTCCAGTGTTTTTTGGAGCCAGCTCATACCAGTTTGTGAGAGCAGATTTTTAAATTTTTAGTGTGAGCATTTAAACCTTGGAAACTGGCAAACACTACAAATCAGAGGCTGGCTTATTGTTTTGCTAATTGTCTAGACTTAAGAGAGTCATGAAGAAAATCTTAACAATGTAGATTACACTTAAAAGTATGTTATAGGTACAGTTTTTTCTGGAGAGCCAGTTGGTAAATATTTACTAGCATAACCGTGCCTGAGTTCATATCCTGTCTCTGATACTACTTGCTATGTGACACTGGGTGACAAATATCAACTCTTTGAGCTTTGCCTCATCTGTGAAGTAACAGCAATAATCCCATGAGTGCCCATTTCAGGTCAAACAGAATATTTGTGAAGTGTTCTGCAAACTGTAAAGCCTATAAAATGTCTCATTGTTGACAAGAGATGAAAGATGCTTTTGCAAAGATGGTCCGTAAACATTTATTACGCATTTACTGTATGTCAGACAAAAGTGTGGAAGCAGGAGCTGAGATGAACACTGGAAGGAACAACTAGTCTGTCACTTTGGCTGTGATGCAGAATGTCAAAAGGGAAAGAGAGAAAGAGCGATAAGAAATCAATCTTAAGGCTTTAAATGGCAGGCCGAGGAGTTTGAATTTTATCTTAGAGGCAATAGTATGTCATTGAAAATGATTAGCAGAGGAAAGAGATGGTCAGAGATGGTGGCAGCTTTGTGGAAGCTCAATTAGAAAAGAGAGACTGGAAAGAAGGAACTTAATTAGAAGGCTCTTGAAATAGTCCAGTCAGAAGATGATGGAGGCCCAAAGGCTACAAAGATTAGAGAGGAGTGAGTTTGACTTATTTTTTGTTGGCCTCCACGAAAGGCTTACTCTAGTGCTTAATTATGGCATGGGAGTGATTCTGAGTTCTTGAGGGAGTATATATGTGGAGCGTAAGTTCTGACAGGTCCTAGCAAGATCCGAGGGATTTAAGGACAAGCTTAATGATAGACTCTGTGTATGCTCTCTGAAGATAAGCCTAACATTTAGAAATTCTCCTTCCCTCTGCCTCTTAGTTTCCTTCTAGATGTGGCCCAAAATGTGCCTTCTGAAGCAGGCCTTTCCCAGACCTGTTAATATAGAAATTCTTAACTTGGGGTATATGAACTTAGCACATATTTCTATCTATCGGTCTGTCTGTCTATCTATCTATCTATCTATCACCTATATGTCTACATATATATATATATATATGTGTATATACATATATATGTATATATATGTATATACATATACAGAGAGAGAGAAATAGATAACTATTTCAATATAATTTCTATAGTAATCCTTTGAAATTTATTTGATGCATTTAAAAACATGATTCTGAGAATAGGTTTCACTAGAGTTCCAAAGAGGTCCAGATGGCACACACAAAAAGGTTAAGATGCTCTGCATTGAGTACCTTCCTTTATAAGATTATCTTGTAATCTACTCCCTCTACTTCCTGTGTGTTGTATATGTATTTATGTACATGCTTCCTCTCCCATTAAAATGTAAGGTTCTTGAGGACAGTCCCTGTTTTTAGGTTTTCTTTGTGTCTCCAACATTTAGCAGAGTGCCTGGAACATAATAAGCACTTAATAAAATGCTTATTCATTGATTGATTATTAGGTTAGCTATGTATCTAAAATGAAGAATAGTGGTACAATGGATAGAGGCTGACTCAGAGGACTTGGCTTCAAATGCCACCCCTGACACCTGCTACCTATGTGATTTTGAGCAAATCACTTAAGTTCTCTGCATAGTTTCTTCATCTATAAAATAAGGGGGTCAGACTAGATGGCCTTTCAACTCCCTTCCACCTCTAGATTTATAATGCTAGGTTCCTATGATCTTTAATTCCCAAGAGGACGGGGACCAAATAAGTTTTGTATTGTTAGCACAGTGCTCTGTGTACAGTAGGTAATGGATGTGTATTGAATTGAGAAGTAGATTTGAGATTAATATCAGATGAAGGACTTCCTTATAATTGGAATCACAGAATTTCACAATTGGAAAGTATTTCAGTGACCATTTAGTCCAAACCATACCCGAAAAAAATCCCTCCACAGCTCCCCCAACATGTGGCCATCCAACCTTCGCTCAAAAACTGCCAGGAAACAGGAGCCCATTGCCTCCAGAGATGGTCTATTCCCTTTTCCAGCCTTATTCTGAGTCTACATCTGTGTGAGATCTGGTAATTCTCAGCCCCTTTCTTTTTTATATTTTATTTTTTCCAATTACATATAACACAATTTTTAACATTCATTTAAAAAAATTGTGTTCCAAGTTCTCTCCCCCCTTTCCTCTCCATCCCTGATAAGGTAAGCAATTTGATATAGTTTTTACATGTGCATTCTTGTAAAACATATTTTCACATTAGTTGTGTTGTGAAAGAAAACACAGACACTTCCCTCCCCCCCACCAAATGCAACTAAAACAATGAAAGTAAAAAAAAAATGTATGCTTTGATCTGCATTCAGACTCCATTGCTTCTTTCTCTGGAGCTGTATAGCATTTTTTATAATAAGTCCTTTGAAATTGTCTTGGATCATTGTTTTGCTGAGAGTACCTAAGTCATTCATAGCTGATCATTTTATGATATTGCTGTTACTGTGTACAATGTTCCCCTGGTTCTGCTTAGTTCACTTTGCATCAGTTCATGCAAGTCTTTCCAAGTCTTTCTGAAAGCATCTTGCTTGTCATTTCTTATAGCACAGTAGTATTCTATCATAATAGTATACCATAACTTGTTCAGCCATTCCCCAATTGATGGGCATCCTGTCAATTTCTCATTCTTCGTCACCACAAAAAGAGCTACTACACATGTTTTTGTACATATGGGTCCTTTTCTTTTTTTTAAATCTCTTTGAGATACAGACCTACTAGTGGCATTGCTGTTTCAAAGAGTATGCACAGTTTTATAGCCCTTTGGGCATAGTTCCAAATTGCTCTCCAGAATAGTTGGATCAGTTCACAACTCCACCAAGAGTGCATTAGAGTCCCACTTTTCTCACATCCCCTACAACATTTGTCACTTTCTTTTTCTGTCACATTAGTCAGTCTGATATGTATGAGGTGGCACTATAGAGTTGTTTGAATTTGCATTTTTCTAATTAATAGTGATATTATATGTAACATTTATATATGTAATCTATATTACATATAATAGTGATATTATATATAGCATTTTTTCACTTTGATTTCTTCTTCTGAAAACTGCCTGTTCTTATTCTTTGATTATTTATCAATTTGAGAATGACTTGTACCCTTATAAATTTAACTCAGTTCTCTATATATTTGAGAGATGAGGCCTTTATCAGGGCAACTTGCTGTAAAATTTTCCCCCAGTTTTCTGCTTTCCTTCTAATTTTTGGCTGCATTGGTTTTGTTTGTGCAAAACCTTTTTTTAATTTATTGTAATCAAAATCTCTCCAACTTTTGTTTTCATTATTTCCCTCCAGACTCTTGTTCCTATAAAGGGATTTTATTGTTGTTTTGTCTATTTCTGTAGAATTATTCTTTGTACAATTTTTTTCACATGACTAATATGGTAATATGTTTTGCATGATTGCACATGTATAAATTGTATTTTAATTGCTTGCTGTGTCAGGGTAGAGGTGGGGGAGGGAGGGAGAGAATTTGAACTCAGTTTGAAAAAAAACCTAATATTAAAATGTTTCTACATGTAATTGAAAAAAATTAAAATTTTTTAAAAATGGATAGCATCTTTATTTTTATTTTATTGGCATGGCCTAACTATTTATTTAGGCATTTCTATTTTTTTATAAGGAGTGTTTTGTAGTTGTACTTATAAAACTCCTATATGTATCTTATTAGGTTCACCTCTAGATTTTTGTGCATTTTGTAGTGATTTTGAATGGAATTCCTCTTATGATTGTTTCCTTATGGCTTTTGTCAGTATTGATGTGGTAATGCTGATAATTTTTGTGGATTTGTTTTTTATCCAATTCCTTCACTTAAGCTTTAGTCACCTTAGTTTTTTTAAAACTGATTTTCTGGGTAAATCTTCATATTATTTTCAAATAGATTTAACTATGTCTTCTCTTTGCTTGTGTTTATTCTCATTTCTATAGCTAGCATTTTTGGAACTGTGTCAATAGTAGTGTGGAGTGGGTGCATCCATGCTTCTCTCCTTTTTGTACTAGGAAACTTTCCCATTTTTCTCTTCAACAAATAATTCTGGATTTGGGCTTTCAATAAACACATATGGTCATTTCAAGAAGGGTTCTTTCATGTCTTTTTTTAGGGTTTTAATATATGACTGCTGTATTTTGTGAGACTTTCTGCATCTGTTCAATACAATCATGCTATTTTTGTTTTTTCTTATTCATATGATTAATTATTCTGATTTTTTTTAATGTTGAACCATCCATGCAGTCCTTTGAATCCAACTTGGACATAGTGGATGTTTTTTTGGTTATATTAATGTGGGCTCCTTGCTAGGATTTTATTTAAAATTTAAAATGTTTGCATCAATATTTCTTACTGAAATTGGTCTGTACTTTTATGTATTATCTTTCTCTGGTTAAAGTATCAGGACCTCATTTATTTCATAAACAGAGTTTGATGAAGTATCTTTCCTTCCCTTGGTTGGCTGTGATCACTGTTTCCTTTTTTAAATGTTTATTTATCAACTCTTTAATAATACAGTCTAAAATTTTGTCAGTGATACAAGTCAAACTCATTGCCTTAGAGTTTATAGATTCCATTCACTTCCATTTGCTGCAAATTGAGACAATATTTGCCCTTCTCTAGTCGTGGTTCAGAGACCACTGACAGGTCCTGAGCTGGTACATCTGCCCATTATTCGGTACCCTAGCTTCTTTCATTTCATCTGGACCAAGTGATTTGAACTCATCAAGTAGAGACGCGTCTTTTCTTGCATATTTATCTTTTGTTTTAACTCCTTCTCTGCCATTTCAGGTCTTTTAAAAAAATCAGCTCAAGGTTTACTTTCCTTGAAAGAAACACAAGAAGGTTTGAGTTGTTCTGTCTTTCTTTTGTGTTCTCATTCACTCTAATTAATGATCCTATTCCTTCTTTGTTTTTTTCCCTTTTTCCCATTTTAGGTGAAAAATAAAACAACCAAGAAGTATTTATTAAGTACCTAGAATGATGCTGAACAGTGGGCTTACAAAACCAAAAATGACACAGTTCCTGTCTTCAAGGACCTGACAAACCAATGGGGAGATAAAATGTATAAAATGAATACATTTTTTTTTCCACAAGGAGGAAACTGGCAGCTTGGGGGCTTCGTGTAAAAGGTGGTACCTGATCTGAGTCTTAAAGGAATCCAAGGACTCTGAGAGATTGATATGAAGAGGAAGTGCATTCCAGGAATGGGGATAGCAGGGTGTAACAGCAAGCACCCTAGCACACCCAGGATGGCCTGCTAGCACAGGTTCTTTGATCTGCTTTTCTAAAGGAAAGCCAACTTTAAGGGAGTCAACAATCTTATTTTAATCAAACATACACAAATCCTTCACTAGTTCAGGGGAAAGGTGTGCCAGTAAGGCAAAATGGGCTTAGTTTAATGGGTGCCCTTGAGGAGTTTGGCTTTTATTTACGGTGAAAGTACTTTCACCTGTTAAATGCTAAGCCCCAAGCCCAAAGCCCTATCAGGTGTGAAACCTGTGTGAGCCTAGATTAAGGACTTAAGACGGGCCAATTCGGCAACCAATGGGTCTCTGG
>CM053628.1:11238857-11279226 GCA_028646595.1 Phalanger gymnotis
CAACAAACAGGGCTCTAGCTGTCTGAGTAAAGTAGTAGATACATAGTCACCAGACAGAGAGCTCCAACATCTGGGTTCACAAAGCTGAGGGGGCTCCTTAACAACGGCTACCCAGAGTCTCATCCAACCAGATCACATGAACATTATTCTCATGAGTGAGCCCCAAATCAAAATATCACCTCAGAATATATATGTGTGTGTGGATATAGATATAGATATAGATACAGATATAGATATAGATATAGATATGTAGATATGTAGATACAGATATAGATATAGATGTAGATATAGATATATAGTGTATATATACATATATGTGTATATATGTATGCATACATGTGTATGCACACATGTGCATGCATGCATGTGCATATGTGTATATACATGTACTCATGTATATATACATATGCATAAATACATATGCATACATGCATATATAAATACATATACATACATGCATATGTGTGTGTATATATATATGTATGTATGTGTATATATATATATATATATATATATATATATATACTTTCGGCTAATAGGCTCAGAGCCAGAAGGCATCACGACCCTCATGACTTGGTGCCTAATTAGCTTAGTACCAAAAAGTGTGAAAGCCTCCTAACCAAACTTTTCCTTAGGCAAGTTCTTCCCCCAATGTGCTCTGTGTGACTCAGGATGTATCACAGCTGTGAGCTGGGCCGGAGCTCAAAGCATCAAGACATCTGTGATTGAAATACCTGTGTACTTTAGACCTGGGAGCACGGCTCCTGTTCCAGGAAAAAAAGGGATCCATATGGTCACCTAGGCCTATTAATGGACAGGGAAGATCTTATATTCCATTAACCCTACACAGGGCCGAAGGTAGAGAATCAGGAAGTGGGTTATTGTGTTTGTAGAGGAAAGAGTGAGCCAGGATGGCTGGATTGCAGGGTGTGTGGAGGGGAATTTACATAATCCTAGAGGTAATAAAGAGCCCCTGTGGTTTATTGAATAGAGAGGGGGTATGGTGACATGGTCAGACTTGGACTTTGGAAGATTCACTTTGGCAGCTAAGTGGAAGACGGACTAGAGTGGACAGAAGATCGAAGCAAGGAGGCTAATTAGCAGGTTATTTTAGTAGTCTGGATATGAGGTAATGTGAGCCTATACCAAAGTGGTAGCAGCATCAGAGAAAAGAAGGGGTCAGTAATGTGAGGATAGTAACAGATTAAATATGTGAGGTTGGTGCCATTACAGATCTGAGAATGACATTTAGCTTGTGACCTGAGTGACTAGAAAGGTAGTCCCAAATGTAAAAGGGAAGTTCCAAAGAGGTGAGTTTGGGAGTTAAGGTATGAGATCTTGGAAATAAGAGCTAATGAGCTTACCAAGTGCAAGAGTATAGAGAAAAAAAGAGAAGAGGGACCAGAACTGAGCCTTAGGCAACACCCCCAGTCACCGGGCATGTCTTGGAATAGAAACCATGAAAGAAGACTAAGGCTAGCATTCAGATAGGTAGGAGAACCAGACAAAATCTGTCAGCATCATGAAAAGTCAGAGAGGAGAGCGAATCCAAGAAGAACGTGTTTAGCAGTGTCAGATGCTGTAGAGAGTTCAGAGAAGATGGAGGTTGAGAAAAGGCCATCAAATTTGTCAAGAGATCATTGGTAATTTTGGAAAGAGCACTGTTAGTTGAGTGATGCAATCAGAAGACAAATGGCATAGGGTTTAGAGTTTCATGAAAGGAGAAGTTGGTGTGTACCAAGTAGAGACAGATTGTTCAATGATCTTGGCTGAAAAAGGGAGGAGAGATATAGGATGATAGCAGTGAATGGATCTAGTGAGGATTTTTAAGATTGTGGGCAGCAGAGAAGGAGCCCATAGACAAGGAGAGATTGAGACTTAATGAGACCCCTAGCATTTCTTACCAGCTTCAGCTCATTTGGAACTTGAGTGTTCTTGAGACTACCTTACATGCTATTGGATTTAAGATTTTATGTTCATTTTTCATAATCTGCCCTTTCATCTCCAACTTCCTATTTTCTTCCTTATCAAAATTATTTGTATCCTTAAACTTCCATTTTGAGAGGTTCCTGTTCCTCTTGAGCAGCTTTCTGTTCTAGACTTATAAGCCATGACATCCATTCTGTCTTTTCTATGAAACGTTTGAGTCCTGTAATGTAGTATACATGTTAGCTAATGGGCAACATTCCTCCTCTCTTTTTCACAAATTCTCTGATCAAGTTATAACTCTCCCCTTAAGGTTCCCATTATTTCTACTCCAGTAATCAGTTTCTCTTTGATAGTTACAATTAGTTTCATAACAGAAGTTTCTCTAATAGCTTCCTTCTATTTTCATTTGAAGGATAGAATTTTCATAAGACAAATAGAGAAATTATTACGTGCTCATATTTGGGCACTGAAGGGGGTGGGAAAAGAGGGACATAGGAGAGTGTGTGTATGAGAGAGTAAAAGTGAGAGAGGAGAGGAAAGGAGAAAGAGAGTTATCTAGAAAACCATAACTCTCCACCACTGTTGTCTTGTGTGCCAGGCTTGTTATCTACTTCCTAAATTCCTCCTCTGGTTCTTCTTTATGTCTAGGTGGTCTATAGTCTACTCCATTGTCCAGAACAGTTGTTTTTCCCTCGTGTTGGTCTTCAGTCAGATGCCCTCCACTACTCTTATTCCTGGAGTTCCTGACTTGGGTGTATCTTTTTAATGTAGGATGCTTTTTTCATTCACTTCTACTCCCTTCCTTCTCCTGTGCTGCTCTAGAGCCATTCCAATCTGAAGGTTAGCCTACTTCTTCTCTGATAGTGTCCAATTTGCCTTATATTAGGATCCCTCAAATACCTTGCTTGTTACCTATACTGGTGCATTTGCGTGTAGACAAGTGAATGTCTTTACACATTCATAGATCTTGCTGAAATCATCTGATGACATTGGTCTTCGGCAGCTTAGCAGGGCTAACAACATATCCGGTATGAAAGCATGGTAGCTGAAGAAAGAAATCTCCCTGTTTCTACCTGTGCTTAGTATCTGGCAACTCTTAGTTCAAAAACATTCAGAAAGGCAACATTATAGCAACTGATCTTTGCTGAAAAGAAAGCTACTTCTTACTTCAGTTACTGTGCTTTCACACGTGATACATCGTTAGGCCTTGGTAAGCTGCAGGAGGGCAATGTCATCAGATGATTTCAGGAAGACCTACAGATGTGTAGAAACTCTCAGTTGTCAGGCCTGGGACTGGCCCTGTGATCTCAGTGGTATGGGGAACCCCAGGGAGGGTTTCTACCAAGGCAGAACAACTCCTCTTTGGAATTTTACAGCTATAAATTTACAGCTGCAGAACTATAAACAGCAGGTATCTATAACTATAAATTTATCATTTATAGCATTAGAGAGTCGCCTGGGGCACTGAAAGTTTAAATGACTTGCCCAAGGTCACAAAACCAGTATTTTTCAGAGGCCAGACTTGAAGCCAGTATAACTTATTATAGAATTAATCTAGTAAGATCCTCATATACATAAAACCATGTCTTAGTAGCTAGCTATTAATCAGATCTTTTACATGGTAGATCTGACTTAATTATTAAGAATAAGCCATTTTTTCATGTGATACCTTGCAGTTTACAAACAAAGCCTTAATTACAACGTCTAGATTCATACCAGAGCAATTTTCTATCTAATCGATTCAGGGTGTGTCCAACAGGCTTCATATTGTCTATTTTCACACTTGCCCCATTAATTCGATAAACGTAGCTCCTCATTATTTTGGGCATCACTAAATCTTTTCGTTCAGTGATATACAATCCAGGAACGCTGATTAGCAGTCTGTAATCATTTATATTGCTCCAAAAATATCTTAGGTAGCCCTTGGACTGGAAGCTATCCGCTGTGGTCCTTCCATCTGGCGTAAGCAGAGTGACAAATAGCCCAGGGTTTTACTAATTCCATCATCCTCTAGAAGGACTACAGACCGATGAGTTTGGCCAAGTTATATTTGGAAGGGAGGTAGAACAATTTTGTAGCTACACACATAGAAACAGCCTTAAGAGATAATTACATTTCCTTAAATAAGTAAATTTGTTGTAGCCCAGGATGCAAGTGGCTTCAGCAATCTGGAGTAGAAAACAACTCAGCCTTAAGAAGTTAATTTCTCCTATGTTAAAATCATTAATTAAAAGGGATCCATTTACTTAGACCACATTGACAGGCACATTTCCATAAATCTGAAAAGTATGAATAAATCAGATTATGGCATGAGGCCAAAGCAGTCCTCTCTGGATGATCTTTGCTTTTCACATCGCTGTCTCTGGCTTCCATCAGGATTCTTCCAAGCTAATTGTTAGCCCACTTTTCTTAAACATGTTTAATATTAATCTTGAGAGACTTCAAATTTAATTAACAGCATACCTTTAACTAGCTGGTCCAGCCCAGACCTCCATTCTGTCTGACTTCTGCAGCTACTTCCCCATGATACTGTCTGATGGTTTTATGGTAGGGACACAGGGGAGCAAAGAAGCTCCAAATGCCTTACCCAGTGAATTTGATCCATACCTTGGAGTCTAGAGAGAAGCCTTCACAATAGTGATTTGCTTTCTGATGTCATAGGAAAGTATGGGTTTGACCAGGGACATTATTCGGCAGATATCCATTTCTATGATGAACACTTGAGGTTCCAGCTTGAAAATAGCTTTGTTCACTATGTTACAAAGGATGAAGGATGAGGATGTGATCATCTTTGAATGGCAGCTGAAAGGTGGCCCTTCGGCCTATGCCCCTATAGAGGGGGACAGTTGGCAGTTAATTGGTTACTGAACATCTACTGTATACGTACAGAATATTCTAGGAAGCACTGAGAAGGAAGGGGGATACAAAAGATTAAAAGGAATAACGTCTTTCTCTCTGAAACTTAATGTCTAGTTGGGGAAATTATTTGAAAATGATTATACAGTGAGGAGGAGGAGTAAGAGTAGTAGTAGTAGTAGTAGTAGTAATGGTAGTAAAGATAAATAAGGAATAGAGACTGGAGCTATGAAATCATTGATATAGGGAACTCCCTCATAAGGAAACTCCCTTTAGCAAAGCAGCTGCACATTTTTACCAACAATAGAAGATGGTCCAGTATGAGATGGATGTGAAGGGTAAAGCATCAGCTATTATCATAGTCCCACAGTGATGTGTAATTGTGGGCTCAGCTCCTTCTCTCAAATCTATATTCTTGGAGACTTGCCCAGAGTAGTGGTGTCAAACTGAAATAGAAATGGGGCTGGGGTGGAGTGTGTGTGTGTGTGTGGGGAGCTGCTAAACGCACTTAGTTTTAACATGTGGTTATCGGTGTTTTGTTGTATTTGTACTTATTTTGATAAATATACATTTTAATCAGGTGCCAGCCACACTCAGAGTGCTGTGGGCTACAGGCAGCCTGTGGGTTCGTTTGACACCTCTGACCTATTGAGTCATTGAGGCCAATTGAGCCAATTGAGGAATTGAGAGGATAAGTGACTTCCCCAGAGTCTTGTCTTCCAGCTAGAATGTGCCAGGGGCCGGGTGTTATCCTGGGTACTCTTGGCTCCAAGGATAGCTCTCTTGTCTGCTGCCCCATACTCCATGTAATAGCAACAACAACAGTAATGATGATAATAATTTAACACTGAATAATACTTTAGTATTTAAAGGCTTTGTCATTTCATTGCTCCTTTCACCAGTGCAGAACACAACCCTTGTGAATTAGAAAAGCGTCTTTGTGAGTTGCTGGTCCTGAATTTTGCAGCCAATCTGGTCCTTAGAGAATAGATATCCCAAAAGTCCTATCCCCATACTCCTAGAAACCTTTGCTTTCTTGCTTGATAAAGCCTGTCCGGACTGGCGCTCTGCTGGCATACCCTCCAAGGAGGCAGAGTCACTCTCGGCCCACAACTGTGACTTATTGGAAGACCAGGACGATCACTAACTTTCAAATGTGGCCTGATGCTCCATCCTTCACATCCATCTCATATTGGACCATGTCCTACTGTTGTCAAAACTGCATACACTTGAGTGGAAGGGCTGCATGATACGGGAGCTAGCATTCCTAGTTGTCTGTCCATGTCTAATGGTGGGTGATGGCTGAATATTTTACTAGTTCAAGTACTTCAGATGGTGACAGAATTTTGCACAGAACCATCTCCTTCCTCTTTGTAGATCCCTGGACCCTCAGGGTAGAAAGCAACCTGTTTCTGGATCATGGGAGTTTGGCAGAGACAGTCTGTCACACTGTTGTTACACAAACCCTATACTGGAGGTGACCCTGTGCCTACCGCCTTGCCAGAGAAAACTCCAAAGAGCTCAGAGACCCATGCTTCAGATCTATTGCTGAGGGCAAAATGTGATCTTCCATATTTTCACCAGTGCCCTCTTCTAGTGTATTGTGACCCAAGAGGCCCTGGGACCCAGGGTACAGCCCTACCCACATAGCCATTCTCTCTCCCACAGATCTCAAGGCACAGAAAGGGCTTCAGCTTTATACCTGATGACTGAACTATTCTTTCCTGGGTAGCCAATGAATTGCTACTGTTGCTTTTGTGAATATAGCCACAGAAACACCCTTTCCTTGGATTTAATCTCTCACTCCCTTCTCTTCCCATAAATAACTTGAATGCTCTCTCGCTGGTGTGAGCATTCTTGCCTTAGTCCCTGAATCCTTGCTCTTAAAGCTGGTATCTAACCAAGTATCCTTCCCCTTCTAGTCTTGACCTCACAGCATCCCAGCTTCTGACACTATTCTTCTAAAACCTTCAGGACATATGTTTTGGGATTCCCTAGTCCCTAAACTGGAGGAAATTTGGGGGAGGGGGTAACTTTTGCAAGGCAGCATGGCATTAGACTTTATTGTGCATTCCTTTCTAAAACAGTCAAAAAGGCTTTCTACAACAGTTGTCGGTTATGATGTCATGGAAGATGAAGGGGCCGACTTGTCACATTAAGTAATAGCAAAGTGTTCATATTTGTTCTGGCTCTCCTGATTCCTGCTCTGGGCTTTTTGATTTGCTTTTAATATAGACAGGTATTCTACAAAAGAAAGTAAAGAAATGCAGTGGCATTCCAGTAGAATTTAGGTGCTAGAGGATAAGATTAAGACTTGGCTTATGTAGCTTTTACAGCTACCATGTATTTCAGGGTAACGTTGTAAAGTAGGCAAAGTTTGTTTCAATTCTCCTCTACAGAGTCATGGGTGTTTCCCACTCATCACCCCTTCAGTGTCTTGCCTCCAGTTTGCATCTGTGTAGTGAGAGTATTGGACCAAATGATCTTCAAGGTCCCTCTCTACTGGAACGTTCCATGATTCCCTTGTGTTGCCCCCTAATGCTTCCATGAGTTGCTTTGCCTGATTTTGTCTTATCTAGAAGCCTTTGGTAATCCAGACATTTCCCATGCCTCTGAACAGCCCTCTTTAGTTTCTTTTCAGGTTTACCCTTGAACACTCTTAGAAGATGGAACAGGGTTCATTTAGAATTAGTGTTTCAAGGGCAATCTAGACACAGTTTGAAACAACTGGTTTGCTAGGAGACTTTGCCATGCTCATTGCGTATTAATGAAAGGACCAAAATATTTTCCTTTAATTTCCAGAGAATTTGAGACCACAGAAGAAGGACATCGTTGTCCTAACCCTAATCTTCCTTTGGCACTGTATTTGTCATTGTGATGCTATATAAATAGCGATTCTAGAGTTTCCTTCATCTATGTGCAGAGAGATTTAAAGTGTCCTGGCATCCTACCCATGTCCTTTATCAGTGGCAGGGGCAGGGATAGTGTATCAAAGATGTAAAGATTTATCTGGATGTTTGCTAAACATCTGTGATATGATGACCTCTAAGACTTTGGTTACTATACGATATTTAATCATAAAAGCTTGTGGCCAGCGCTCATGAGAAGGGAATTTTCCCTTTTATCCAGCCTGTGTTTGCCTCTTGGCAACTTTTATATGTCACTCATAGTTCTGTTCTTTGGGAGCCAACAGAATGACGCAGTGTTTCTGCCATATGACATTTCTGGGGACCTCCCTAAAGCCCTTTCTCCAGATTTCGTTTGAATGTTATGGTGTAGTAGAAAGAATACTGTCCCTGAAACCAGAGCTGAGGTCCCTCCTCAGCTCATTTGTGTGATCTTGGGAAAGTCACCTAACTTCACTGGGCTCAGTTTGCTCATCTGTAGAATGGGGACAATAATACTGGTACAACCTTCTCTCAAGGGTGTTATAAATCTCAAATGAGATGCTGTCTGTAAAGCACTACATTAATATCAGTATCTGTGATCCATATTGGTAGTATCAATAATGATGTAAAGCTTTCTGATTTCCTTGGGAATAAAGGCACGCTAGAAGAGGAATCAAGTTGGAATAGGAGACTTGACCTACCCTCCACCTACTGGAAATGCTAGGAAGCAAATTAGAGGCAAAACAACCCATAAGCACATTGAGGGTGGTAGTTACTAGCAAAGTTAACTAACACTAGGAAATAGAAGGAAGCTAGGGCAAACTGGTTAAATAGGAGCTTCTTAAAATGAAAAAAAAAAGATCTGGGGTTTCAAGTGGCCTGCAACCTGAAGATGAGCCAGCAGTCTCATATGGAAGCCAGAAAAGTTAATATTATGTCAGATTTCATTATAGAGGCCTGAGTGTTCTAGACTAGGAAGGTGGCCACGTCAGGCAGAGAAGAGCAACCAAAATGATAATAGGAAGCTCATGCTATATAAAGATAGGATGAAGAAACTGGGACCGTTTAACCTGGAGAAGAAAGAACTTATCAGGGATCAGATAGCAACCTTCAAGTGTTAGAAGGGTGTAGCAGCAAGCACCCTAGCACAGGCTCTTTGATCTGCTTTTAAAGGAGAGCAATTTTAAAGGGATCAAAAATCTTAGTTTAATTATGTTTACTAGTTAAGCAGAAAAGTCAGCACCTTGAACGTCAGAGAAAATACAAGCAGAGAAATTATCCCAAAGAAACAGGCAAGGCTCTAACTGGCTGATCAAAGCAACATTGCTATTCGCTTTATGTACGTCACTTGACTGAGAGAGCCTTTACATCTGAGCAGTTGGGGTCTGAACGTATGGCTACTCAGAATCTCGGCCAGGAAATCAAAAGATCTTTCTCATAAGCCAACCCCCAAAGCAAAATACTAACTCAGAGTATATATACACTTCTTAGAGCCAGAAGGCATCACAACCTTTGTGACTCAGTGCCCAATCAACTTAGTACCAAGAGGTGTGAAGGCCTTCCTACGAGCAAGTCTCCCCTAAGCAAGCTTCCCTTAATGGGCTCCATGTGAGGCCTATTAATGGGTGGAGAAGATCTCATATCCCATTAACATTACAAAAGGCTATCACATAGAAGATGGATGAGACTTGTTCTACTTTTTGGCAAAGGGTAAGAGTTAGAAAGAAGAAAATCCTGACTTGATATGAGGAAGAATTTCTTCACCATTACAGCTGTCCCAAAGTGGAATCACCTGCTTTAGGAGGCAACAGGTGCCTCCTCACTGGTGGTTTTGTCACGAAGCCTGCTGGGCCACTGATTGGGGAAGTCACGGAAGAGCTTCTTGGTCAAGTTCTGGTTGGATAAGGGGGCCACTCTGCTCTCCAACTCTCATCCCGCTGCTCTGATTTTTGTGACACAGGCAAAAAGTCCTTTGCACCTTGTTTCTTTTATCTTTCCCTCCTTTGCCTGTTTTGCAAAAGAAAAGACACCTTTAATAAAGGAGTATAGCAGATAAATTGGGATGTCATTTGACTGCTCCAAATGGTGGCATGAGCAGAACCTTGACGGTGATGCATGGCAGTACCTTACAGCTTAACAAAATGGTGAGCATTCCTTCCCACTTTCTAACATGTAAACTTGGGAGCAATTGAGACAACTCTTTAGGAAGAGGGATTTAGGATATTTTTCTTTGCTTTTTTCATTATTCACAGTTGCCACTTGGGTCCCTTTTGATAAGTATTCTGACCTTTCCCACCTGTTTTTGAGTTTATTACCTTTTCAGATCATGAATTTTTCAGACTGCTGGTATAAACAAAGGGCCCGAGGTTACAAGGTGCTCTTGGAGAGTCAACTTTAAACAGAATATCTAGTTTTCTCTTCCATCTAATTGTACATTCTGGGCAAAATCTCACAAGTACTCTCATGTTAAAGGGGTCTTTTATGTAATTTAGAGCACATGGTCCTTTTTCTTGGACAGACACAACACACTCATTCATGTTTTTGGTATTAACTA
This sequence comes from Phalanger gymnotis, assembly GCA_028646595.1. Taxonomy (NCBI): domain Eukaryota; kingdom Metazoa; phylum Chordata; class Mammalia; order Diprotodontia; family Phalangeridae; genus Phalanger; species Phalanger gymnotis. The sequence continues at coordinate 11,249,085 of CM053628.1, forward strand.
TGGATGTATTGGATATTTGTCAGCTTGGGAACATCCTGGGTTTCCAGCTCTAGCCTCTTAGTGTCTGTGATATGAGATACTTCTTTAATAAACGCTTGGTGATGGATCGATTCTGAAGTGCTCTTATCTTTCATATATTCTTAACTGCGTTTAGATTTTTCAAAGGATAATAAAATGTTGTTTTTCCTTCTTAGACTCCAAGTGTTTTTCTTTGGGTGTATATCACTCTCAGATTTATCACCATAAAATAAAAATGGACAAACCTCTCTGACATGACATACAAACAAGAGTATTTCCTGCGTCTCTCTTGATTTTAGGAAGCTTCTGGAAGTCAGCAGGACAAATCACCAAGGGCCTCAGGACAACTTTGGGCTAGTAGCAGTGATCAAAGAGAACATTTCCTCTGGCAAATGGGACTAATGTAGTAAGTATGTAGAGAAGCAAGGCATTGTGTTAACTGCTGCAATGGTAGACTTGAATTTAAAGACATTGAATCAGCAGGCTCAAATGATTGGGACCCAGTTTGCCACTCCTTTTCTCACCTTCGGTTAGAGGTGAAATTGTTCAGTTGTGAAAATTCTAAAATTTGAGGACAGTCTAAATTATTCAGGGACCCAAACAGGCTCTGTGGTCATGCCCTTCTGGAACCAGCTAGCTTGCAGTATCAGTTCAGCTAGGCTATGACACAAGAACAGCCTGAGAATTGTGTGTGAAAGGGTACCAGGTAGGATAAGTTGAGGGGGATGCCCTCACCAGCATAGGCAGCCTCAACCCTTCTTGCATTCTTCATGGTACACCTTTCAGTTCAACTGGAAAAATCACCCAAATTGGAAAGTATGTGGCAGGAAGGATAATCCTCCTCTACTTTTGGAAGCATCCACCCTTAGAGAAGCCTGCCAGGATTTTTCTTTCTTTGGGAGGAGACTGATTAACAAATAGATTTAAACACAGGGCAGTATTTAAAGTGCCAACAGGTGAAAGATGGACTGGTTAGCCTGGTTCTTCTGGGCCCCAGAGAGCCGTTATAGGAGCCCTTCACAGGGATTGCAAAGAAGCAAACAAAGCCTTCTGCACTGTTAGAGCAGGAGTTCAGAGCCTGAGATCTAGATTCAGGGCAGGGTGTGGTGGTGGTTGGTGGTCTGTGAACCTGGATGGAAAGAGATCACATCTTTATTTCACCAACCCCTGACTGAAAGACAGCATTTTCTTCACTTATTTAAAAACCTGATTGTGCATTGGGGTCCCTAGGTTTCCCCAGACTGCCCAACAGGTCGAACCCCAAAGCTTAAGAAGCTGTGCATAGAGCCATCCACATGTGGTATGGGTTGGCTTAGGAGCTGACAAGTTGCTCTTCACTGGAGTTTTTCAAGGAAAGACTGCATAAACTTTTGCTGCGAATACTGTAGGAGGAAATTCTTCTTCGGACCTTCTTCGCTCTCAAAGGTCCTTTCTTGCTCTGAGGTGCTATGATGAGGTGACGAAGGGGAGGCAGAGAGTAGTTCTGAAAGCAACTTCTAGTCCCTTTCCCATGTGTGCCCAGCCATACTCTCCTCTCTTGGTTTACTATGCCAGAATGAGACAAACAAAACAAAACAACATTAACGTTTCACATTATACATACTCCAATCCGACTTTCAATTTGATTCTTTTTCTTATTCCTGAAGGACTAAAAGAATGCTATTTTCCTAAATAATGGTGAGGCCTGACATGTCTATCATAACTTCAGAGGTAATTCTAGTTAGGAAATGATAAAAATCAGTTACATGAATATACTGAGTTGTCACTCGCCTGGCTCAGGCATTGAACATTTATAGGACTGAGCTCTTCTCAAGGAGTATAGGGAAGCTGGGAATGAAGGTGGACCCATACGCATGTGCTCTGTGGTTTCATTCCCAACATGCTCCAAGCCACATTCCTTTTAAAGCTTGAACACTTGGGGTTTTGTTGACGTACAGCTCAATCACAATTATTTCCTATTGTATGTGCAGTGATGATGTGGGTGTGGTGGGAAAAAGTGGCATGAATAATTGGCATTTCTGTAGTGCTTTATGGTTTAGAAAATGTTTTGCATACCTTAACTCAGTGGACAGAGTGCCTAGCCTGGAGTCAGGAAGACCTGAATTCAAATCCAGCCCCTGATACTTTAGTAGCTTAGTTGTGCAAGTCACCTCACCCTATTTGCCTCAGTTTCCTCATGTGTAAAGTGAGCTGAAGAAGGCCACAACAAACCACTCCAGTATCTCTGCCAAGAAAACTCCAAATGGGGTCACGGAGAGTTGAACATGACTGAAACGAGGGAATAACAAAACAACAAAAACTTATTTGTGTTTCAGCAGAACTCTTTTGGGGTAAGTACCAAAGGTGTAATTGTCCCCTTTCATACAGATGAGGAAACTGATATTCAGAGGGGTTCAGTACCTTGTCTGGAGTCACGCAGCCCAAAACCCATAGAGGGAAGAGTCATAGATTTAGGAAGGAATCTCAGGCCATCTTAGTCCAACCACCTCTTTTTCTAGATAAGGAACAAGTGACTTTCCTAAGGTTATCCAAATAGCAAGTTGAACCAGTGTCTCCCTCACTTCAGCTCCAGCGTTCTTTCCACTGTTTCAAGCAAACTCAGGTCTTCCTGGAAGTAAGAATTTCCCATGTGCAAGTAATTACAGATACTTACACATGACTGACTCTCCTGACACAAGTGAAGGCTTGAGCTGGACTATTTAGTAATTTCCCGGATTTCTCATATAATTGGATTTTCCTAGCTTATCTATGTCAAACTGTATGCAATTTTATTGCAAAAGAATATGACTCTTTTTAATAGTCTTTACAAGACTGTCCTTTTCCTCCCATCCCACCCCGACATTTTCCGGTGAAGTAGAACTTAAAATAAGATCGGTGATGTTCTTTGCATGGTAATGTCAAGTCATGGTCTTTTCTAATTTAACTCATTTCAATTCAAAGAACTTTTATGAAACCTCCAGTATGGGTTAGACACTAAGCTGCGGCTAAGGATAGAGAGACAATGTAAAAGAGCCACTGCCTTGGAGGAGTTTCTGTTTTACTGGGCCTGGGCTGGAGGGGGAGGAAGGGGGCAGGGGATGTCCCATATATGCAGATAGCTCAATACACCTGGAGTCATTGGAAAAAGCTTCCTCTAGGAGATGACATGGGCTGAGCTTTGGAGGAATATTGGAATTCTAGGAGGTAGTTGAGAAAGGAGTGCGTTCTTGACAGGGGGCCTTACTTGTGCAAAGAAACAGAAGGTGGAGATGGAATCTTATGTCCAGAGACCAGGAAGGAGACTGAAATGGAGAGTACCTGAATGGCAGCAAGATGAAAGAAGACTGGAGTGGTAATTAGCAACAAGATTGTAGAGGGTTTTAAAAGGCAGCCTGGGGATTATGAAAATCATTTTAATAGTGATAGAGAGAAAGAGAGTTGTCTTCCTTGCTAATATACCATTCCTAAACCTGGTGTTTACATGGTGATGTTCTGAGAAAAATATATCCCCTGATAAGATAGCTTTGTTTATAATACTAATAATATAATAAATATTTCATGTGTTCTCTTTTCTCCGTTACGATTCCATAGTGATTTTACCTATCCTAACTGTATTCCTAGCAATCAATATTAACATCCATTTCGGTGAGACAATTTATTAGGACCACCTTCAGGATTGTAAAAGATTTACAAGACCATTTTCCTAGACATATTTAATGTTTTTTCCATATTGTAATAAAATATTGAGGTGATCTTGTATTTGCATAGCCCTGTCCTCTAAGTACCTTAAAACATTTAGCAGATGCTACCTGTTTAAGTTTCCTGTTTCCTTCTGCCGAGTAGTAGGAAGGTAGTACGTTAGCTCTTTCTGAGGCCCTGAACTAAGGCACAGTGTGGGGCATATACACCAAGTCAGAGCTACAAAATAAAATCCAGTAACTGCCAGTTTATTGCTCTACTTGAGATATGATATTTCCTCTGCCCACAGAGTGTGACTAATCCCTTTGACTTTTGAAAGGAAGATTTTGCCAGATAACAAAAATATTCATGCATTAGACTTAGGGATCAGAAATCTGCCTGAGAAAATTCATTTGGCTAGTGTATTCTGCCCCTTGCCAGTCTGTCATCCACCGAGGAGAAACCTTTGACACAGGAGAATACAATGCAGTAGTCTCTGGCATCTATTGAAAGTGGTCATTTGTCTGAGACTCCAGCATTTTCAGTGACAGGGGAGGATGTGCAGTGGGTGGGGTAGAGCACTGAAGGTCTGCAGTGAATGAGTGAGGCCCTGAGAAGAAAGGCAGAAAGGCAACTCCCTCCCAGAGCTTACGTTCTAAGGGGAACGTGGTTTGAATCCTTCCTTTCTCACTTTCTAGCCCTGTGACCCTGACAAGTCCTTGAACCTCACTGAGTCTCGGTTTTTTCATCTACAAAATTAGGATTGTAATTGTACCTACTATGGCTTGTTAGGATGAAATGAGATAATATATGGAAAGCACTTTTCAAACCTTAAAGCCTTAGTTACATGTTAGCTCTTCTGACATTTTAAGGCAGCCTATTTGATTTTACATAGCTCCAGTTGTAAAAAATTACTTTCTTTAACATCTTTCCTGGGCTTCCAGCTTTTCAGTTTCCTCTCCCTCTACATCCCATCCTGAAGGCTGCAATTAGCTTGAGAAATTGAAGATGCATATTTACCCATGACACACCCCTCCTCATGTCCTTATAATCTCTTTGAATTACCTAAAAGAGAAGCATAGCATTCTCTCTGGGAGTTTCACGTTTTGCTCCTATCTTATTCCATTCCATATAGCTGGGCATCTTTTATGTACCTCTGTCTAAGCTAACACGTGGGCCAGTAACCACATTCATTTATACCTTCCTCTACAATTCCCAGTTGCATGTTTACATGGAATTATAGTCAAAACTGGAAGAGACCAACTAAATCATCTCTCCTAGATCCCAGATTTTACAGATAAGACACAGAGAAGTGACTTGCCCACGATGATAGAGTTACTTAGTGGCACTTAAAAGTGGCAAAATGCTTTTGCATCTTACTCTAATATTTTATCTTACTGCATACTCTGGTATTTTAGTCCCAATGATCTAGTCAGAGCTCCAAAGCTTCATTAGATTTTTCCAAATGTAGCTTATACAGTAATTAAACATAAGCTGAAAATGGAGTTTAAAAAAACCCAAACAATGAAGACTTATGTAGACTAATAGAATATCCTGATATGGCTTATTTAGGAAATGTTTTATCCAGGTGATTCATTATTCAGGTACTCCCATGCATCTTTGAGTTCAATAAAGTACTTATTCACTCACACAATGTAGATCTCTGCTCCTTCATACCTGCTAATCTTTTGTGTTTAATATGCTTCCACACATTTGCCCCAGAGGATGCACTTGCTATACTAGATGTGTTCCTCATGTTCTCTTTACTTTCTGTAGATACCAGTGAAACACGTGAATTATGAAAATTCCCAGATTAACACAGTAGGATGATCTGACTTCAGAAAATGAAATTTCAGCAAGTAATGAATGAACTCACAAAGGGAAAAAATAGTTCAGATGGATTTTCAAATAAATGCTGTCAAATGTTTAATGGACAAATAATTCCTGTGCTATATAACCTTTTGCAAAAGTAGAGAAAGAGATAAGGCCACCTCATTGAATTTCTTTCGTAAGATAAACATGGTCATGTTGCCCAAACCAGAAAGAGAGAAAACAGAGATAGAAAACTATATACCAGCGGTGGGAAACCTGTAGCCTCAAGGCCACATGTGGTTTTCTAGGACCTTAAGTGGGGCCTTTGACTGAATCCAAACTTCACAGAACAAATGCCATTTAATAAAAGGAATTGTTCTGTAAAACTTGGACTCTGTCAAAAGGCTGCACCCAAAGACCTAGAAGGCCACATGTGCCCTTGAGGCCACAGGTTCCCCACCCCTGCTAGAGTCCAATTTAACAAATGGACATTTTTGTTAAAAAATATTAACAAAGAGATAATAGCAATGTATTAAAAATATCATTCACTATGACCACATTAGATTTATGCCAGAAATATAAGGTTGGTTCAATATTCAGACAACTATCAGAATCATTAATCATTTTAAGAAATAATTGTCATGTGGCTATATCAATAGGAACAGTACAGAAAAAAAAAACCTCTGACAAAGTCTAGCATTCATGTTAATAAACATTAAATATCATAGGAGAAAAAGAATCTTTCCATAATATAAACCAAAGTATCCACTAAAACCAAGAGCTAACAATCCTACTGGCTATTAGGGTGAGATTAGGTATAAAGCTAAGATGCACATTGTCCCCAGTTTTACATGAAATAGTGTTAGAAATATTTGCCGTAGCAGTAAGAAATTGAGGGAGTAAATACAGGCACAGAGTAGACTAAATCATATTTTGAGTACACAAGGTCTAGGCAGAATCGTTTATTTCTAGGTGACATAGTTTACCTAGAAAATCCAAATGAATCAATTAAAAATGAATTCAGACAATACGTTCATCAAAGGCGGATGATTAAAATAAGCTCGTAAAGGTCATGAGCCTTTCCATACATAATAACAGATGTCATATTTATATAGCGCTCTCAAGCATGGCTAGGAATTTCCAAACATTTTATTTGATCCTCACAGCAATCCTGTGAAATAGATGGAGATGAAGAATGTGAGGCGGAGAGAGTTTAAGTAACTTGGCCTTCGGGGTTCCACATGGGGTAAACGAACTGAGCTTAGGTCTTTCTCACTGGTCCAGGGTTCTATCCATTGGACCATGTAGCTCCCATTAGGCAGCAGTCATATACCTTATAAGTTCCAAGTGAATAAATAATTTAAATATAAAAGGCCAGAATATATAAATATGAATATTAAAAATCATGGTAGAATGAGTTATAGCTTTCACAATTCTGGATGTAGGAAAAATCCTTAACCAAACAAGGAGTAGGAAAGGTCATCTAAGATAAAAGGGACAATTTCGATCATGGAAAGTTAGCTTTTTTTGTACAAACAGGCCACAGTGCTTGGCATAAAGTGAGTGCTTAAGAAATGCCTGTTGGCTTATTGTTGGCAAATGAAATCATCACAGCTAGTGGCATAAGAAAAGATGTGTATTGGGGAAAAATCATAAATTAAATATCTCTGATAAAAGTCTTGACATGAAAAATATAGAATGAATTGACAAAGATTATTAAGAGCTGTTCCCCAGTTGCCAAGTGGTCAAAATAAATGAACAAATAGTTCTGAAAATATGAAATACATAATTATCACTAACTGCCTAAAAATGTCCAAAATCACTAATAATCAGAGAAATGCAGATCAGACCCTCCTCTCCCCCAGGCAAACTGATTAGGCTAGCCAAGATACCAAAAGATGAAAACTCACTTTTGAAGGCACTTTGGAAGGACAGACAAGCTAATTTACTGCAAATGAGGCTTTGAATTTGCTCAACCACTCAGGAATCCAATGGGAATTATACAAGAAAGGTTATTAAATTGCTCATACCCTTTGGCCCATAGAGTCTGCCACTGGCACTACATCTCATGGAGTTTATTTACAGCAAGAAAAGGTGTCTGTGTACAAAAACTTATGGTAGCAAAAAGATGGAAACAAGATGTGCTCCTGTAGTAGGAAGGCTAAATTTATAATCTCAAATATAATTATATATATGTTTGAATGGTTCGAAACCACAAAGTATGAGGGATTCTCTAAGTAGAAAGCATCAGAACATTTATTTAGGCCCCAGAGCAACAGATTCGCAAACCAGCTTCCCCATTCCGACATCTTGACCAAAAAACCCCGGGCCCAGTAGGCCCGCCTCACAAGAGTAACCAGGAGGCCACATAAAAACAAGATGGTATTTAGCCAAATCATATTTACTGGCCTCAAGTCCTTGCTCGAACTCCTGGGTTCACACAGGTCTCCTGTTTTGGCTTTTTTCAGCTTCAGCTGTAGTTGGTCTCTTAGCTTGCCTCTCCTTGCAGCCAAGCCTCTGGTGTTCTCAAGGACCAGAGACCAGAGATCAATTGGTTCCCGAGTTGGCCCCTCTTAAGTCATCAATCTACGCCCACACAGGTTTCACACCTGATAGGGCTTTGGGCCTGGGGCTTAGCACTTAACAGCTGAAAGTACTTTCACTCAAGGTAAACAAAAGCCAAAACTCTTGAAGTGCCTTTCACTCAAAGTAAACAAAAGTAAACAAAAGCCAAACTCCTCAAGGGCACCGTTAAACTAAGTGCTAAGGAGCCCTATCAACACAGCTCCACAATTGGGTAATGACTAAACAAATTATTGCCTATGAATGTAATGTGATATTACTCTACTGTAATGATTCTCAAATAGAAAGAATTGTGAGGAGCCTGGGAAGACTTGTATAAAAGTGATGGAGAATTCAGAAAGCAAGTCCGAAAGGACAGCATACATACTGACCATATCAATGGAAAGAAAATGAACTTAGCCTCAAGACTCTTTAGTCATAATGGTCAACATGAGTGCAACACTGCCATTAAATGACATAGCCCTATTTTTAGTTAGTCATTGATAAGCTCTTTTTTTCAGGAAATACATCTTATAAGGGAACTTATTTAGTTATTTGTTTGGGAGTATGTCTTTTGTCCCAATAAAAATGAGTTAATAAAAGTCAAGTCTCCAAAAAACAAATACATAAAATCAAATCTCAGCAAATTCTATCTCTAGAATTTTGTTGATCTACCATTCTAGTAACCCTGCAGAAAAGGAAGTGAGTTCAGTTTGGTGTGCCCTATTCTTGATTTAACAGTTGTTACCTGTAGTAACACTGATTGTTTCTCTTTTTAATAATGCTTTCCACATATATTATCTCAGTGAATTACATTTAATAAGACCAGGTTCTTCTATCCCTAACCAACATGATGGTAGAGTCCCTTAAAAATATGCATGATGTAGTGAACTGGGACTAGATTGAGGGCTTCAACAAAGGGAAGTTTTAGGCAGTCCCTATTCTTGGTAATGCATACATCACTCCCAGTGACATGCCAGAGAATTGTACCATTGTATCTGCAGGCAGAATTTTGCCTGGAGTATTTCCTTACTGTGTGGAGATCAACTCACTATGGTAGTTTACTGCAGGGATAGGAAAACAGTGTGACTCTCTGTGATAATGCAAACAGAGCAGTCAGATAAAAGCCGCGTTTTAGTATGTACCACTGAATATGACGTTCTTTCATCTGGAAGGATCACGAAGCCTTCTCAAATATCATGTCAAAGAACCAGCCTCGTTATATTTATAAAGAAAGAAAAGAAAGGTAGTTAGACTGTTTTAGAAACATTCTGCAGCTGGCAAAGGATTGAAAATGACTTTTTTTTTTAATAATTTGCAATCAATAACTGGGGAAAAAGAAGAGGATATTTGGCTAGATGGGTGAAGTTAGAGGCTGTGTGATGAGTTCTATGCTTCAGCAAGTTGCAGTGATGTACAAATAACCCTTTGAAGACCAGCATTCATTCTTTTTTTTTGGAGGGGGGAAGGCAGGGCAGTTGGGGTTAAGTGACTTGCCCAAGGTCACACAGCTAGTAAGTGTGTCAAGTGTCTGAGGCTGGATTTGAAATCAGGTCCTCCTGATTCCAGGGCTGGTCATCTACTCACTGTACTACCTAGCTGCCCCCTAGCATTCTTGGTTTTTTTTAGCATTCATTCTTGATACCATTTCCAAGGTTTGTATGTCCTTTTTGCTTTGAGATTTTTGGTCTCCTCTCAATAATAAATGCTTGTTGGCTTATTGTTGACAAATGAAATCATCACAAAACTGTTCTGTGTGTTCATTAGTATTTTCTTAAGGCTGCTAATTTATCGTACCCACCCCTCGAAGAATAGGAAAAGATCCCGGAGCCAGGGTAGGGTGAAGGGGATATTTTCTATTGTAATGCAATGTTTTGAGTTCTGTAGGTGTCTGCTCTTTTGTCTGTGTGTATTATTATGATCTGCTGGTATGCTTGCCCTCATGGGATGGCAGACAGAAGAGTGGGTGGTGTGTTTGTGTTCTCCTTCATGCCTACCTTATTTGCATTTGAGTTGTCATACCGTTCTAGAGTCTGAGGAGTTAGCACCCTTGGGGAATAGCGTGTGATGACTTTGTTGCTTTAGGTACAGTGGAAGCAGAGTACCCGTGAGAACTATCTGAGACATCTTTGGCTGCCACAGCTTGCCCCAGGAGGATGCCATATAAAGCACAAAACAGATCGATTGGGCTTCCTTTGGCCTCTCCTGGGACTTGCTCTACAAATCATATCTTGTACCTTCAATCTATCCTCTCTAGTGGATCCTTACTTCTCCTTTCAAATATTTCCAGGTCATTCCTATTTATCCAAAATTGTATGGATAACAATTGTTTTGAATGACCAAACAAAAAACAGAACAAAAGAAAACAAACAACGATTTAACACCTCTCCCCCAACAAAACAGAACAAAACTTCCCTCACACTTGTTGCCCTTTTGAGATACCAGGTAGTATGATATAGTGGAAACATCACAATCAGAAAGACCTCATTTGGAGTTTTAACTCTGTGTCCAGGGCCCTCATTTATAAAATGGTGATCATATTGATTAGATTCTGAAGGGTTGTGAGAAAAGTGTTTTGCAAAACCTTAAAAGACTATAGGCATGCCAGCTATTATTACTGAAGCCCACCTATCTCCCAATTTTTTTACAGCCAAATTTCTTGAATGAGTAGTCTGACTGGCTGTCTCCATGTACTGTGACATGCTCATTCTTTAATCCTGTGCCATCTGGCTTCTTTTCCATTCACTTTCCTGAAGTAGCACTTTCAGTTACCCATTGTCAAATACCATTGATCATCAAAACAACCTTGTGAAAATTTGGTACTGTTCTCCTAATTTTGCCAGTGAAGAAACTGATAGTCAAAAGGGTAAAGTTACTTGATCATGGTCACATAAACAGTAAGAGTTGGAGGCAAGATTGGATCCTAGGGCCCTCTGATTTTCCAGTCCCAGCACTGTGCCACTAAGCCATTCTGCCTGTCACATAGAGTAGGATTGTTGAAGTGGAGAACCAGATCAGCAATGCAGAAGTGAAATTAGTTCCAAAACTTTGTCAAGTGCAGAGTTGGATGGGTCTTGTGTTTTCGTGGCTCAGCTATTTGATCAGGAAATGACAACATGGAATTCAAGCTTGTTGAAGCTTTCTTTACTTTGTATGCTTTGTGCGCCGTCGTAAGGAGAATCACCAATATTCTGGGTTTTGTAATTAGGTTAGGAAGTTTAAGGCAACTCTCTTGATATTATGTAGTCACCTCAGACCCAATACATGTTCCTTTTAGAAACTGTGTAAATGTTTAAGTTAGTTTAAATATCTAGTGAATTTTGGCCTGGATGACAAATCTTAATAGTCAGAATGTTCACACACCTTCCTCCAACTCCAGTTGCTCCTTTGCATAATTCAAAGAAAATGCCACATGAAATACAAATTATTCTTTCCTGCATGCATCTGTTTTGTGGCAGTAGATGGACTATGCCCAAAAGCTGACTCCTTGTCCATGGAGAATTCCTCAAGGCACATATGATATGTCGTTAGTACAATTTAGATGTAAAGATGTACAGTTGTCTTGTTTTTCTCTGTGTCCTTATAAGATGTGCTTACACAGATTTCTCAGTGTATTTAAGAGCAGTGTGGTACAACACGAGATTGATTGGGCTTGGAGTCAGAAGGCCCGAATTCATTTCTGAGGTCTGATACCACTGGTATGACCTTGAGCAAGTCATTGAAATGTTATGGGCCTTAGTTTTCCCATTTCTAAAATAAGGGCAATAAACTAAATAATCCATAAAGCCCCTTCTAGCTCTAAATCTGATTATACCTTGCCTTCATGTACCTTTCTCCCTCTGTGTAGTCTATAATGCCTACAGCTATCAGTGTTAATTCCCTAAAGTGGCTTTTGGATCATTATACACTCTTTCTCAAAACCCTTCATTGACTCTCTGCTGCTGACTCAATAAAGTTCAGATGCCTTAGCTTAACATTCAGGACCTTTTGCAATCTGTTCCCAACTCATTTTTTCACACTTTATTTCTCACATCCTTTATTTCTCACTACCCCTTGAGTGGTAAAGTCCATACTTTAGCCAGTCTGAATTACTTGTCACTTCCCAAATTTGCATTATATTCTTCCATCCATGCCTAGCCAATCTATCTTTACCTATTGAAACCCTACCCAATCTTCCTAGCTGAGCTCAGATGGTTTTTTTTTCCTTTGCTCTTATCCCAAGCACTAGATTTAGAGTCAACGTAACTGAGTTCAAACCTCAACTTTGGCCTTGACTATCTATGTAGCCTTGGGCAAGTCACTCCATTCCCTGTCCTACAAAACAGGGGATTGGACTCATGTTCTCTTAGCTCCCTTTCAGCTCTGAGTCTACAATTGTTTGGCTCCCTTCCCTACTTTGCCCCATCTCACGATAATCCATCCTCATTCCCTCTGCACATTGATAGCATTTATTTCATATTTCCCTCATGGCTATTGCCACCTTAAAAAGTGGTTAGTATCCCTTAATAGATTCAAAGCTCCTTGAGAAGAAGTATCATTTGAATACATTGTTATATCCATTGTAGTAATTAGCACTTAGTAGGTGTTGTGTAAATATTTGTTGATCCTGCATCACAGGCTATTGGTTGGCACCTTCACATGTGTTCTCTAACATTAAGAAAGACCCAAAGTATCATAAGACATATGTTTCCACTTCTTGCAAAATCTTTATTGGATTTAAAGCCAAGAACCAGTTTGTGAAAGAAAGTCAGCTACTTAGGAGAAAGACATCAAAGATTGGAGAAGTTCTAATGATGGTATGAAATAATGATGTGAAAAAAGGAGAGGGAATTGCAGAAAAGATAATGAGTCCTTGAGCTCTTAATGAGCTTGCTAGATAACCCTCGGAAGGTAGTGGCCACATACCCAAAGGATGTGTGCAGGTCATCTGGATGTTGCCAAGTATCTGTCTCTGTCCAATGTGGAGAAATAGGTCCAGAGCTACTGGGAAGCTATATATGAGAAGTTGAAAACTGGGTGTGTGGTTGAGTCCATAAGGCATTCAACATAGGGTGATTTCTGGGGGAAAAAATCATTTTGTACTTTGCGTTTTTACTTTTAATGGAGCACATACTCACAGGTTTAAAAGCATAACAGAGAGAAGAGGGCCTTTGAAATGTGATAGAAGGCGAGCATAGACACATCTATAACATATTTTGGTTGGAATCATTTCATCTACCCTTTAGCCCTCTTCACCCTTGTGAGTCACTCAGGGCTAGACCAAATTGGCCATTAAAATGGAAATGGTTCTGTTTAAATGTCATGCAGTTGGGAATTATGAACATTGTAATTAGAAAAATAAATGTATAGCATTTGTTCGTCTTCAAAGCAGTAGCATATATTGTTTTATCCCTTTAACGGGGAGAAGCTACTGCAGTAAGATTAAGTGATGAGCCTGAGGGCACTTGCCCAAAGAAGAATCCAGTGTCAGAACTGAGATTGGACCATTATTCTCCCTCTGCTTAAAGCATACTTCAAAAGAGTCTTTTGAAGGGAAATGAAAGAATAGAAATATTTAAGTTTATAACCAGAAAAAGAAAGGAATTTAAGGTTAAATATTAATGACAACATTTTTCATTCTCAGTCTGTGGACAGCATAAAGGCCGTGCTTACACTGCCTGGAGAACTCCAAAGAGCTCTGTTTCTAATGGAAGGCTCTGAGCCCCAGCATGTTTTAGTTCCTTAAGGGTGTGGCTGTATGAGGGAAGAGAACACACACACATGCTATACTAGTCACATGTTTACTAATCCAATGCACTTACATATCTGCAAAGAACTGGCTTTAAAAGCTAGGAAACTAAAGGTTGGAAATTTGGTTTATCTGCTTTGTGACATGTTTCCATTGCCTAGATACATAATTTTGGCATGGTTTAAGTACCTTTTAAAAACTGTTCCTGTTAGGTGTTGGTATTCACATCTCTACTTCCTCATGGATAGAACAAGCTGTATGAGCAATTCTTCATTTGATGTATCACAGGGTTATAGGTTCCCTCTCATCCTAGGTCTTCAATCAGCGACTGGGTGCCCATTTGTTGGGCAAGTTCTGATAGGGATATCTTTCAGCTCCGGGTTGATTTCAGTGGATACTTAGTTCTCTTCCAATGCCAAATTTCTCTGATGTGTGAGCTCGTCGGTGTGGCTGCTTTCTTTACTAGTATAGCTCACAAAGCACCTACACTCTTCCATTCTGTAGAATTCTTATCTGCATTCTTCCAGAAACTCTTTATGACGTTAGAGAAGCTTTTCTCTGAGTCTTTTAATATTTCTTTTTTTCTCATTATGACATGCTGACTGTTCATCTATTATGCCTTGTTTTTCTCTCTATATAACTGATGCATTTTTCCTCTCTCGGATAATGCATTGACTCATTGTGGTTCTGTGGCAAGAGAGGACTTGATTTGAATCCTAGCTTGCACTTGCTCACCTGTGGGACATTGTACAAGGCATTTAACCTCGCTTGGCCCTTATTTTCCTCATATGCAAAATGAGGGAGTTGGACTAGACGATCTTCAAGTTCCTTCCAGCTCTAAATCTATGATTCTATAATCCTTGTTATGAATTCTACAATCCTGATGAAATAATCTCCCTTTTATGCTGTGACTACTAGCAAGCAAGTCATCGTTGGTAATATTCTGTAGCCTGTTTACCCCTGCCATAAGTCTTTCCAGAACACTTTGGAGTTATGTGCAATTTTAATTCTTTGGAGATTTTTATTGTGTTCAATGGTTTGCATCACCAGGAGAATATTAGCATTAAAACGATTTTTTGGGGGGGTTCAAAAAGCAGCTTGGGATTATTCAAAGCAAAACAGTTTCCCAAATACAAGCTGGCCTGCTCTCCTCTTATTCATTTCTTGATATAGCATCTAACTACATGTAATCATTTGGGCACTATGCATGCTTTACCTACTTGGTTTTTGCTTTGTGGATTACTTTGCTAATTTTTTTAAGTTTGTTAATACTTTTACTTTTTAAATATCTCTATAACTTCCACTGACTCTGCCCCGATAAAACCTTCTCTTGTAACAAATAATTATAATCAAGCAAAATAAATGAACATATTAATTATGTCTGAAATACATGCTTCATTCTATGCCTCTAGTCTATCACCTCTCTGCCAACGAGGTGAGGCATGCCTGCTTCCTTATCAGTCTTGTTTACCCATGATTGATCACTGAATTTATTAGAGCTCTAAAAGTGTTTCAATATTATTTTCTTGCAAATTATTGATGTTATTGTATAAATTGTTCCATTGGCAACAGTTCATATAAGTTTTCCCAAGTCTCTATGAATTCTTCATATAGAAACTTTTTTCAAGTACAATATTAGTCCATTATTCTTTCCTCTGAGCTGATTCAGGGCTGGTTGAGTGGTTTTTGAGGCTTGGGGTTGGAATGAAATGGCACACTCATAGACCAACCAACAGTTGATGAAAAAGTAGTTAATAGTATGGAAAGGTGATTCAGCAAGGATACAACACTGATTCATATAGATTCAGCTTCCCTCATCTCCTATGAGAACATGTATGTTTACAGATTATGTTGACTTTCATGGCAGTAGGAAAACCAACGAGTCTAAGTGGCAGCATTTCCTCATGGCCTGGCCTTTTTTCCCCTAAGCAAGTGGGAAGCCATGTCAGCAGTCCAGGTTCAGTCCTCTAGTCCAGTCAAATCTTCCAGAAAACTTTCTAGATCCAGCTCACTCTAGCCACATGGCCTCTCCAAGCTTTGAGTATTCCATTAATGAGGTAGAGCACTGATTTTCTTTTTTCCTCTTGCTATTGTTAGACTAGAACAGCAGTTCCCAATCTGTAGCCTGTGCGATCCACACTGGGATGCCACGAAGTTCCTACAAAAGGTCTAGGAATCTTCACTCTGTCTACGAGGGTTTTTGTTAGGTAGATTGAAAACGATGAACGATTTAGTACTACTGTGTGCATAAATTCCAAGGATTATTTCCCACCCTGAGGAATTTTCTCCACCAAAATCTAACTCTATACCTCACCAATGTAGATGCAAGCCTAGTTTCTTGCCAGTCATGGCAGGGAAGTCCAGAGGCTCTTCTCTTTGCTGCCAAAATTTAAGTATGACTTGCTAGTTGATGGTCCAAAGACCAATGGAAAGACATTTGGACAGGCTCATCATCAGGTTGTCCACAAGCTGATGAATGTCTTCATTGATTGATTTTGGCCATCTACTAAGTCTCAAAGAAGTTGTCATCTGTCTCAGTGGAGAGAATTTGAAATAATGAACTTACATAGTCTTGAAGAACTGAATAAGAATTTATACTAGGAAGGGAGAAAAAGTTCTTTCCTTCCTTTGCCCCCCAGGTAGTCTAGAATTAAAAGAAAAAAAAATAATTCTAGGTCTTTCTTCTTGACTGGTGGCTACTATCTAGGATTTTTTCCCAATAGTCCATTGCAGATGCAGTAGCCAAGTGAGAACCATGAACAGTATCTCCTAGAATTGGGTAATTGAGAATTGACCTCATTGTTTGTATAATTTAATATATATGCTGCTTCCAGCATGCCTAATGCAGTACATTGAGAAATACTCATAAACTTTCTGGAAAACAGAAACTACATTCAAATATGTTTCTTACACAATAAAGATGAACAACATTGTTTTTGTAATTATAATGAACCTGGTCACAGTTTTGTCTAATAAATACTGCTCTTGTATAATATAATACTGACAAATACTTTATTATTCCTTGCCTCATTGTTTCATAAACATGAGTTTCCAGAACAATGTGCTAATAAAAACACAACATCTAGAAGCTAATATCTATTTTCAGTTGACTCATCAGTGGGTCAAGGGTTCCCAAAAGCTGAGAAGAAAAATAAATACATCATAGAGTCCTACATTATCAGAACCAGAAGGAATTTTAGAGGTTATCTAGTCTAACCTTTTCATTTGGCAGAAGAGGAAAGTGAAGTCCAGAAAGGGGGATTCATTTGTCCAAAGTCTCACAGTAAAAGTGGCTGAGCTGAGATTCACACCAAGGATGCCTGTTACCCACTCTGGTACACTTTACATTATTGTTTATCATTCAATTCAGTAAACTTTTATTAAATGCCTGTTATGTCATAGACTGTGGGGATAGAAAAAGAAAAATTAAATAGTACCCACCTTTGAGGAGCCTATATTCAAATGAAATCACACCATTAATTTTTTCAATAATGAAACTATTTAAAATAAAAAATTTAATGACATATTTAGTTAAAAAAATTTTAAATTTTTAGTGATTGAGTGAAGACTCAAAAGTCTTCTCCAGAACCACTAATTCCAACTCTTACAGCCACACATTACTATTGGAAAAACTGTAACTTTGACTATACAGACCTTTGTTGGCAAGGAGATGTCTCTACTTTTTCAAACACTGTACAGATTTGCCATAGGTTTCCTTCCAAGGAGCAAGCATCTTTTGATTTCATTTCTGCAGTTACTGCCTGCAGTGATTTTTGAGACCAAGAATATAAAATCTGATATTTCTTCCATTTCTTTTCACTCTGTTTTCAGGAAGTAATGAAACCAGTTGCCATCATCTTAGTTTTTATGATGTTAGGCTTCAAGTCAGCTTCTATATTCTCCTCTTTCACCCTCATCAAGAGGCTTCTTAATTCTTCACTTTGTGGCATCAGAGTAGTTTTTTTTTTTTTGCATATATCATATTGTCGATATTTCTCCCAGCAATCTTAATTTCAGCTTTTGATTCATCCAGCCTGGCATTTTGCATGATGTACTCTGTATATAAATTAAATAAAGTGACAACATACAGCCTTGTCATACTTCTTTTCCAATTTTAAACCAATCAGTTGTTCCATGTTCGGTTCTAACTGTTGCTTCTTGACCTGCATACAGGTTCCGTAGGAGATAAATAAGATGATCTGGTATTCTCATTTCTTTGGAAACTTGCCACATTTTGTTGTGATCCACACAGTCAAAGGCTTTAGTGTTGCTAATGAAGCAGAAGTAGATTTTTTTTCAGGAACTCCCTTGCTTTTTCCATAATCCGGTGAATGTTGGCAATTTGGTCTCTAGTTCCTTTGCCTCTTTGAAAACCAGTCTGCACTTCTGGTAATTCTCTATTCATATATTGCTGAAGCCTAGCTTGCAGAATCTTAAGTATAATGTGGCTGGCATGTGAAATGAGCACAATTGTTTGGTAATTTGGACATTCTTTGGCATTGCCCTTCTTTAGTGTTTTGGGACATAAACAGATCTTTTCCAATCCAGAGGCCACTGTTGTGTTTTCCAAATTTGCTGGCATATTGAGTGCAGCACTTTAACAGCATCATCTTTTAGGGTTTTAAATATAAATAGCTCATCTGGAATTCTGTCACCTCTATTAGCCTTATTGTTAGCAATTCTTCCTAAGGCCCACTTGACTTCCTTCTCCAGGATGTCTACCTCTAGATCAGTAACCACACTATTCTGTTTATTAATGATGTTGAGGTATTTCTTGTATAGTTCTTTTGTATATTCTTGCCACCTTTTCTTAATGTCTTCTGTTTCTCTTGTCCCTACCACATTTGTCTTTTATCATGCTTACTTTTGCATTCCCCTGATATCTCAAATTTTGTTGAAGGGATCTCTTGAGTCTTAATAGTTCCATTGTTTTCTTCTGTTTCTTTGCATTGCTCATTTAAGAAAACCTTATCTCTCCTTGCTATTCTCTAAAATGCTGTACTCCTTTGGGTGTATCTTTCCTTTTCTCCTTTCCCTTTTGCTTTCCTTTTCTCCTCACCTATTTGTAAAGCCTCATCTGACAGCCATTTTGCTTTCTTGCTCTTCTCTTTTTGGGAAGATGGTTTTGTTGCTGCTATCTCAGAAATGACCAGTCATCTCCTAATCATGAAATTCAATGGGTATCTTCCTTATTTTTCTCAGCCATTGCCTTATTTTCTTTGACTTTTCTGCAGCTTTCGATATAGTCAACCACTCTCCTTCCTATTGTACTCTCTCTTCTGTTGGCTCCTGAGACTCCGCAGCATCCTGGTTTTCTTCTTTCTTTCCTTTTCCGTTATTCCTAGTCAGTCACTTATGAAGTATCTTTGTTTCCACCTCTATATCTCTTGCATTTATTTTTTCCTCTCTATTCCCATGGCTAATACTCTAGTATAAGTCCTTATTATGCTTCCTTAATTACTGAAACGATCATTTAGCAGATCTTTATTCCCCTACTGTTTTCCTCTTCAATATATCTTTCACGATGTTGCACATATAATCTTTCTTACATGAACATTACCATTCTCAGAAATCTTGGGTGTCTTCCTGTTTCACATTGAGCAAAATTTGAATTTGCTCTTCCCGCCAAGATGAATACCGAAACAGAGTCCGGCTGCTCAGCTCCCAAACACCTACTTTGGGAAAATCCTAAATTTCTTCCTAGACCTAATCATGTTCAGGATACCTCATGAGAAACTACATTTAAGTCAATCAGGCAGTAAACATTAAACACCTACTATGTGTTGTGAGATGGGGATACAAAGAAAGGCAATATATATATATATATATATATATTTAACAACATGCAAACAACTATGTATAGACAAGCTATATATAGGATAAATTGGAATGAGAATAAGGGCTGTGGAATTAAGGGGAATAGGGAAAGACTTCTTGTTGAAGGTAAGATTTTAGCTGGGACTTGAAGGAAGCCAGGCAAGTCAGGAGGCAGGAATGAGGAGAAAGAACATTTGAGGCATGGGGGACAGCCAGAGAAAATGCCTGGAATGGAGACTTGGAATGTCTCGTTTGAGGAACAGCAAACAGGCCAGTGTTACTGGATTGCGTACTGCAGTATGGCAGGGGGAGGGGAGAGGAGATTTAAGGTGAAAGAAGACTGGAAAGGTATCCTCAACAGGATTAGGGAAATGAAGAAGAGGGGAGGGTTTTGGGGGGAAAGATAATTTAACTTCTACACCAGAAGTATACAAAAAGTCAGCCAAAAGCTCTTATGTAATACGAACTGAATCCCTTCCCAGTTTGGCAGCTGTCTTGTCAGGAAGCCCCTTGTGCTAACATTCTCAGAGGGGGAAAAGAAGCGAGTGTCTCTTCAGAATTTTAATATTTGCAAAGGGTATTGAGACAGATAAGAAAATAAGCAGAGCTTTTGGTGTGTGCACGTGCATGTGTGTGTGTTGTAAGGGGAGGAATTTATTCTGTTCTCAAGGTTTTAAGAGGGGAAATATAAGGGAGGGTAAATTGAGGAATATGCCAGTGTAAAAAGGAGGAAGGAGAGGATGGGGCTTGCTCCTCAGAACTGGGGTTCCTGAGAGGAAGACCATACAAAGATGGAGGAAGGAGGGAGTATTATATAAGGCTCATTCTTATCTGAAATGGAGAGAGGAGGGTTGAATAGACACAGTTTTATGAGGAAATGGAACAAAATCAACAAGAAAACAAGAGGGGATAGGGAGGTGTTAAGAGGAAGATAACTCCTATGAAGCAATAGTCTCGAGGAAAAAAAAATCCAATACCAAACAGGGAAAAACATCAAAAGCAAAGAGTTTGATTCTTAGGGGGATGCCCCAGACTGCTGAAGTGGAAACTGAGGAATGGCTCAACACATTGTGGTATATATCAATATAATGGAATATTTTGACAATGGAGACAATTTCAGGGCAGGTTGAGTAGTATGAATTGACATGAAATGAAAAGAACCAGAACAGCATTCTATCCAAGGACAGCAACATTGTAAAGAAAACAACTTAGCAGCTCTAATCAATGCAGTGACCAACCATATCTTCAGAGGAACTACACAGAGCATCTTATCCCCCTCCTGATAGAGGTGATGGACACAAATTGGAGAAAGGGACATAGATTTATGAATGTTGCTACTGTGGATTCATTTTGTGCAATGATGCTTATTTGTTACAAGCATTGTTCATTCTGTTTTTAAAGGGAGAATGCTGAGATAGTAATAGTGATGCCAGAGGAGCATCATCGTAGCATTTAAAAACATGCATGAAAGAGAACAGAAAGACATTCTGAAGGAAGCACAGACAAGCAGCACAATTTTGAAAGTTACTTGTAGAATTTATTAGAAAACAGTATGAAATGGAGATTGATGGTTTCATAGAAAATCCTCTTGTGTTCTGCTATATGCATAGAAATACTTCTTGGGGTATGTTTAAGTTAATAATAAAAAGGATTATAAAAGTTTCAATTCCTTTGTTTGGGATTTTAAAGCCCTTCACAATGCAGTACCACCCTTGCTGTTTAGCGTTTTTAACTCTTCTAATTCTCCTCCATGCACTGTATACTCCAGCCAAGCTAGTCTACTCTGCTGCTTGGAAACATAAAACTCTTCATTTCTGACTCGTTGCTCAGATTTTTCCTGTCCCTAGAATTCCCTCTTTCCTTTCCATTTGTAGGATTCAAACCTATCCCTTAAAGTCCAGCTCAAATGCCACCTCTTCTACTAGTCCCATAATTTTCAGCCTCACTTGGTATAATCACAGGGCCATTAAAAGAATCTAACTTTTGTGTCTAATCCTTTGTTTGACACTGACCTTCCCTTTACATCTTACTTCATTTTGCAAAAAAGACTTACATATCTTCTAACTAGTTCCTTTATTTTATATGTGGGTCTTTTGGCTGAGAGCCCAAAGTTGCCTTCATAGCTTTTCTATGAGGAAAATCAGCTTCCTTCCAGGTTTCTACTCCTTACTTTTAGGTTTAGTACTTTTCAGATGGTTAATTATAAAGGAGGTCTAACTGCAAAATTGTCATTTGGATGAAGTAAAGAGACAGTTGTGACATAATAGAAGGAACACTGGATTTGAAATCAGAAGATGGGAGCTCAAATCCTACATCAGACAGTGGAACTGAGGGCAAGTTCCCTGAAGTCAGAATTTCGTATCTTACCTCTGCCTTTGCACAGGCTTTTTCTTGTGATTGATACATATGTCATCCCCTCTTCCGCCTCTTCATGTCCCTGGCTACATCTAAGACTCACCTCTAGTGCCACCTTCTTCGTGAAGGCTTTTCTGATTTCCCTAGATGTTATGTGCTTTTCTTTCGCACATCATCTAGCTGTCTGCCTCGCTGTCTTTTTATATATTTGATCTTCTCAGTGAATGGAAGGACCTTGATGTCAGGGAGTCATTTTTTCCATTTTTTTAAATCCTCTTTTGCCCTCCCACCAGTATTTTCCTTAATAAATCCTTTTTGGGTTGGATTGGATGCCATTTCCCTGAGACTCAGTTTTCTCATCTGGAAGATGAGCATAAAAATGCTTGTACTATCTTCCTTACCAGGGACATTATGAGTTAAAAAAAAGTATAAAACATGTAAAGCATTTTGTAAACCATCAAATTCTTTATAAATGTGTCCTCTCTCATTATCATTATTGTTACTATTTAGTCCCATGAAGAAGGAGAATGAGGGTCTGCATGACCTCTGGAGGCTTCTTTCAGCTCTTGGATTTTATGACTTTTTTGAATGAAATGTTAATTTCTTGGATGAGAAGGCCTGAATATTGTATTAGATTTCTTATTATTTCTCTCCCAAACTAGAATCTCAGCATCCTACTTGCATTGATGGGAGGAATAATGAAGTCCTTTTTTTTCTTGAAGTTTTTATTGTTAAAGTACACCAAATAAAATAATAAACAGAGGTGAAATGCTATTATGTGATATATTGAACTGAGCTTTTGGGAAGCAGGAACATTAAGCTCAACCTGCAGTGGTTCAAGCATAATCTGTTTAACGTAAACACTCATTATATTAAGATAACAAACTGTACCCTCTGGGCTCTTCTAGGTGTATATCATTGACTTTGTCTTCTAATTCATCACATTTATGGGGCTTAAATCTGTGTCTATGCGCTCCCAGCATTGTTCTTTGCAAGTCAATGCCCAAAGTAAGCTTTTCAAGTTCCTTTTCTGAGTATTGAAATGTGCTGCTATTTGTGACTAAGATATATAGGCTATCACTGGGGTCCTAGGTCTATTTTCAGAATCACCATGAACTCTGCACTGAGCCTAGAAGTGAATGAGAAGGACACTGGGTTGCATTGAGGTCAGCCAGAGCCAGCAAAGAGGCAGTACGAATTTGGGAAGTTAGGAAAGTTTCATACTTATAGTCTACTTAGTAAAGAAGCCTCTGTATTGCCAGAAAGGCACTACAATCGAGATCCATTTTCTCCTCATCCTAATTTTTACCTTCTTCCATCACTCTTTTCAGGCCTCCTGAGGAGGCAGTATGATGGAATAGAAAGAGTGACATTGACTATGTGATTCTGATCAAATCACTAACTTTCTCTGGGCCTTAGTTGTCCATCTATAAAGTGTCTATCTATAAAATGAAGGGATTGGACAGCAGGACCCCTAAGGCCTCTTCTAGTTTTACATTTGTGATTATAGGATATGGCAGTGTACTCCAAGGTCATGATTTTCAGTTCATTTACTACACATTTAGTAAGTGCCCACTATGTGCAAGGGATTATGCCATGTGTTGGGGATACAAAGACAGAAATCCAGTCAGTTTCTGTCCTCAAAGAGTTTGCGTTCTGTTCCAGATCTCCCTTTAGTTTTGCATCAGTTCTTCCTTGATGTTTTTTTGTCATTGCACTATAGGACATTCCATTTTCTTTATGCATAGTGTTAATAGAGGAAAACTTGAAGTCTCGGATACCACCAATGCCTCATCCTTGAAATACAAGTTAAGTGTATTCTTCTTTGTTTCTCTGGGGTGGAAGTTATGGGGGAGAAAAAAAACCCTACCCATCCTTACTATAGTTGTCACACTAAAATGTATGAGCCACTACTTCTCTTACTTAGCAGGTTGATTTGTTGAACCATGGGTGGTACCATTACCATCCTTGTAAGGGGTCCTTCAATTTGTACCATTTATAATTTATACGTCAACTATTTTGAACTAACTGTGCAAAAGTATTGGGTGCCTATGGCTGGCTTGTTTTGATACTGACATCATCCCTGTCATTTTCATCACTGTTGTCAGGTTGAGTCAGTAATCACAGGTAGCAAGATAATAGCTTATCTTCCTACTTTAGTGGCTTGCTGTTTCCAGTAAAATTTCCTGCCCATGGTAAGAGCGAATCTGAAGAGGCAAAGATCTTGCTTTCCTACCTATGTTTATGTCCAAGGGACAAAATGGAAGGCAAGTAGAGAAAAGGTAATGTCAGACAGACAAACAGTCTTTATGTAGACAGGATTGAAGTGAGGAAAATTTAGTTCTTATTGGAAACCTTAGCCGTTTATGATGGAACTTGGTCCACATAAAAATGCTCATATTTTAATGGCACCTCCCCCACGGATCACACATTATAAATGTCAGTAATTGGGCTTCCCAAAACAGGACTCAGCTGAATGCTTGAATCCTTCTTTAAAATGGGATTTTTAAGAGGCAGCTATATAATGCTCTCTGAGGAAAAGAAAATGGCCCATGTTTTTTTAACTAGCATAGTTAGAAAGTAGAATTAAACTGGAAGTGAAAATATATTTAAGAGGAAATGTGATCTCTCAGAAAGAAACGCACAGTTACAGAAAGGTCTCCATGCTGAGTAGTTTCACCGGGCTTCGAGGGAAGACAAACTACAGATGAGCTATATTCAGAAAACAGAAAATGAGTTTTATCCAAATCAGGTTATAAGAAAGTAGCTAGGGCTCCAACATTTCAGCAAGGATTCTGGTTCCTTTAGCAGCAAGCATGACATTTAACTTGGCTGCGAAAGCATACACCTTAGCCTAGGCCCTCTGACCTCAAATCTATGGTTACTTCAAAATCTTCCTCACCGGTTTCCCTGTTTTCAGTTTCTCTACTCTCTGAGTCATTGTGCACACCAAAATAATTTTCCTCAAAAAATAAATTTCATCATGTCACTACTTGATTTAAAAATGGATCCCCTTTTCCTAGTGTAAAAATCCAGTCTTTAGCCTTGTATTCGAAGTTTTCCTGTAATCTTGTTCCACTCAACCTCTGCAACATCATCCCCTGGTATTCTCCAAGGTGATCTGTAAATTGGCGGTAATACCTCAACGAGACTATTGTGAGGATCAAATAAGGTAATACATATATATCAAATTGCAAAGATTAGAGTACTATATAGGCATCATTTGTTATGATTATTATGGAATGTCATAGTCACTGACAAAACACCAGAAGGGCAATGGGGAGGTGTGTGGTGATTAGTGCTATTAGTAACAACATTATGAATGAAGGAGAATCAGTGCAAAGGATATCTGGGAGATGTAGGAGAAGGAAATAGGCCAGGTATATTATATAGCTTTAGTTAGGGATAAATGGTGGATAGATTGCATGCTTCATTAGTATCTGTGAAGTGGCAAGTGATCTAAAGGGAGGCCCTGAGAATATGGGGTGGGTCACCATGAAGGATTTATAAACGTATATAGACAAGAGTCACAGGATGAAAAGGCAATGGGTTACAGCCTACATGTTAAAGGGAAGACCTCCATTGACAGGATCTCAGATTAGATTGAATTAAGTTTTACATGCTACCTTTAACTTTTCCTTCTTGTTTTACTGGAGGTCTTCAAAACAAAGAGCAATTGATCTCTTCTTGGGGATTTTGTAGATGGCTTTCTTTTTCAGATATGACTGGGACTTAATGGAAGCCCTTAAGGGTCCTTTCAGCTCTGTGATTGTGAGTGTCATTCTGAGCTTTTGGAGAACAGTATCCAGAGAAGTGCTGTATACAGTATATTCAGTTGGTGCAGAATAAATAGTTGCTGTGGAATAAGAAAAAAAATATGTTAAATATAGATGAAAGGCTGTGAGTGTAACAGCTATAAGAATGTGAAATTTGAAAATAAATCTGTTAGAAATTGTCAAGGGCAGCACAAATTGTTAGTAAGTGATAAAGACAATTATGGTTAAATGGATTATTATTGTCAGTGCTTAAAATGATGAATTTCATATTTTTAGATGTCTACAGTGTGCCAGGTGCAAGGAATACAGAGATAAAATATAGACTTACAATTTATTGGGATGATAAGACCTGTAAATGAGGAACGGGAAGTACAATATAGAATGTACATGTTGATAACTCCATCCAAGAGTCAAGAACTTTGAGGAATTTCCAGATAGAAGTGTCAGGGAAAGTTGCGTGATTTAGATCTTGAAGGATGAAGTTGTATAAGTAGGTAGAGATGTAAGGGAAGGCTGCACCAGGCACAGGAATGGCCTGGGTGAGTGCATGGAGACAGGAGATGGGATGAGAATGGTCGGTAATCCGGTTTGCCTAGATCATAAAGGTCCTGCCATAATTTCATGCCATTGCTTCCATTTTATAAATGAAACAATCTTGTGAAATAAAGCTTGAATGGAAAATTGAAGTCAGCTGTAGAGGGCTTTCAATGACATTATCAGGCTTAGGCTAGATTAGGGAAGACCAATACTGGGAATAGGGAGACTACTGTTAAGGATATTATGAAAGTTCATGTAAGAGGTGATAACTTGAACCACAATAATGACCAAAAGGATAACAAGAAGAGAAATCATGTGATAGATGCTTAGTGGGAAGAATCAGCTGAATATGGCAACTCTTGGTAGGAAGCGGAGGAAGGTTTTGAACCCTGGTGTTTAATGGGCTTTCTTTTGCATGTATTTGAATCACCAGCACTTAGCACAGTTTGTGGCCTATACTAAGAGCTTTTGTCATGTTGAATATGTGGTGCCAGTAGAATATCAACTTGGAAGCATTCCACAAAATGTAGGGAATGTAAGAAGCATTAAATTTGTGTCTTTGTAACCTTTGAAAATACCTTTTCTGAGTTTATGGATCATTTAAATTACATAATGAGAATATTTTCCTTTGGAGATCAGCTTCTTAAAATTTCTTAGTGTTGGTATACTCCAAAGCTTGCTTCTGTTCTGTACTTTGTCCTGTGATAATTGTCCTGTGATAATGTTACCATAATATGACTTGCTTTGGAAGAGGGTGCTACCTGGAATGTGCCGTTAGAACCCTTACTAGAAATGACGCCTCTTAGAACTCGGTAGGAGGAACTTCTTTTTGGAGAAGGAGGTTGTATTTTGCTCTTCTAAGTAAAATGTTATTCATCATTTTCTAATTAGGAAATAGTCAATACATATAGTATTTTTCATAGTTTTTATTAAGTGATATGACTGTAAAGATGTGTTCTGCTGTAGAGA
The DNA here is from genome assembly GCA_028646595.1 of Phalanger gymnotis. Classification (NCBI taxonomy): domain Eukaryota; kingdom Metazoa; phylum Chordata; class Mammalia; order Diprotodontia; family Phalangeridae; genus Phalanger; species Phalanger gymnotis. The sequence continues at coordinate 11,276,316 of CM053628.1, forward strand.
ATTATCTAAAAGCTTCTCATATTTTAATCAAGATAACTTTGACTTGTACACAGATATATGAATTAATAATTGCTCATATGATCTCAGTTCTCAGGTGCCTTTGGGAGAGGGGTAATGAAAACATCTGAATTTTTTTTTCATTCTTTTGGCATCTTTTCCTTCAACACTTTCGAAATTCAGTTCTCTTTAGCAGATTTCTTCTATGTACTTGATCAAATTCAGTAGTTCCTTTTAATCTTATCTTCTCAAGTGCCATTTCCAGTTACTGATACAGCACATTTGAGTATAGAGTCCACATGTGGTGTTTCTTTTTTCACTGATGGTAACAATTGATATTAATTTAAAAAAAAAAACTTTGGCAAATTTGTTCCATTTTTCATCATTTTTCCCCCTCTCAGTTTCATCTGTAGATGTTCTGAAGATTTTATAGCTTAGTTGTATCTAATGCCTCTCTTTCTGTATGTTTGTATTCCACTCCATTGTTTTCATTTTTTTGTGTGTGTGTGAGGGGATAGTGTTTGTAAAGTCTCACCATCATCATTTATAATATTTTACAATTGAATTTGTAGTGTAAACCATCGTTGCTACTGATTGCAATGATTTTCCACTTGGCATGGGTCATAGATTCATAGATTTAGATGTGGAAGGGAAGTTAGTGGATATCAAGTTTTCGCTGCCTGATGTGATTTCTGTCCTCTTTTGCCCCCTTTATCAAAGTTAATGTTTTATATCAGTTAAATTTATTAGTAAAATGGTAACAGTCTAAGTCATTGTCTTTGTGTTTATCCATTTCTCATTTTTAACATTGATATGTTATTTAAGTAGTGTGTATAAAAATGGAAATAAAGGCTTGTGATGTCACTTCATTTAACCAGTTCAATAGATTTTAACAAACATTAAGCATCTTCCATGTTCAACATGATAGGCATTGGCATCACAAAGACAAAAACGAATAGTCTCTGTTGTTCTTTTTGATTTTTTCTCCAGAGAGGTACTATGGCTTAGCGATCTGGTTTTGAAATCAGAAAGACCTAGGTTCCAGTCCTGCCTCTGACCCATACTGGCTGTGTGATCTCATGCAAGTTTCTTAGCTTCCCGGTGCCCTAGGAAAGTCCGATATTATAAATTACAGAAGAAATTCTGGCCTGCATTGGTAAAAGGATTTCCTTTACCTAGTAGTTCCCCCTAGCAATGAAATCACAAATCCACTTCCAAACCCTGACCAGCTAACTTCCATACCGATTACCAATAGTCATCTTTTGTCATGTAAGATACAGTAAATTTTTTTCTTATATGTGATATTCGTTAGGTTTCACCATGTTCAATATCATCTGAGTCTCTTCTTGAAAAAAAATAGTTATGATATACAAGTGGGAGGCTTCAGACTGATCTATGAGCTTGTGGCCTTTTTTATTTCTTTATACTGAACCATAATTTTCAACATATTTTCTGCCATTCTCCTTTGCCCCTACTTTTTCATTGAATTCACCAAGTATTAAGTTAGTACATGTTGAAATGGTTTGAAGAAAGTCATCAAATTCTTGGCAGAATTTCATAGTTTCTTCAACCTCTGCCACCAATATCGGCATACAAACTATATTTATCTTTGTGGTGGCCTTTTTGTTTTTGCCTATTATGATCACTTCAAAGTATGATGACCCTAGTGTCCAATGAAAGTATACTTAGTATAGCTTACAGAATACACAATTGAGTTACCTAAGCCTCTTAATCAGGGCTTCTTAAACTTTTTCCACTTGAGACCCCTTCAGCAGTTATTAAACTGCTGTGCTGTTCTTTATCATGCCTCCAAGTTGTACCTGTGAGCTATCATTCCATCAAGCTGCTACTTTTAAAAATCTTTTGATTACACTTATACTGAAAATTTTAATATGGAGATAGTTCAGTTCTGCCCATTCTTTCGTTGCTTAACAAAGATCTCCCATTTAGAATATCTCACAATGGATGGAGTGCCAGGCATGGAGTCAGAAAGACCTGAGTTCAAATTTGGCCTCAGAAACTTACTAGTTGTTTGACCCTGGGAAAGTTACTTAATCATGTTTGCCTCAGTTTCCTTATCTATAAAATGAACTGGAGGAAGATATGGCAAACCTCTCCAGTGTCTTTTCTAAGAAAACCCCACAAGGGGTCATAAAGAATCAGGCACTATTGAAGAAAAATCACTAAACAACAATAATCGATGACTTAAGAAATGGGAGATTTTAGAGGGAGCAGAGCCAAGACGGAGGCTGGAAAGCAGGGAGTAGCATGAGCTCCCTACCAAGTCCGTCCAAAAAAGTATACAAAATGGCTCTGAACCAATTCTAGAACTGCAGAACCCACAAAGTGGTGGAGGGAAGCAGGGCTCTAGCCCAAGACAGCCTGGATAGTCTCTGGGTATGGTCTATCCCGCATGGAGCTGAGAGCAGAGGGGAGTGGAGCTCAGCAGAGCGGAGCCCAGCATAGGTGGCGCAGACCAATCAGATCAGGAGACAGGCGGAGCATGCCCTAGCACCCAGAATCAGTGAGCTGTAGCAGTTACCAGACTTCTCAATCCACAAACACCAAAGACAACAGAGCAAGTTAGTGGGAAAAGTTGCCGGGGACTGGGAAAGAGTTTGCGGTTCAGCCACCGCCCCAGGGGCAGCGGAGCTGGGGCAGCTACAGAACTATAGCTGCAGTTGTTTCTGGCCTCAGGCTCACCTGGTGGGAGGAATTAAGTGGTGAATCAGAGCAGGAGTGAAGAGCCTGCTGAAGATCTAAGTCCAGTCCAGGTTGGGGGTTCTTGGGGAAGGAGGAATGCTGGTGTGGCAGAGCTGGCGCATCCCACCAAGCTTGGAACATAGTTCTCTTTTGTCTACAAGCAGTCATACCCCACCGAAAAACTCAAGAGTCAAGTGAGTTGGCTGGGAAC
>CM053628.1:11297587-11321346 GCA_028646595.1 Phalanger gymnotis
AATTTTTAAGCTAGTATTTTCTTCAGTGGTCTTTTGGACCTCCTTTTCCATTTCCAATTCTGCCTTTCAAGGCATTCTTCTCCTCATTGGCTTTTTGAAGCTCTTTTGCCATTTGAGTTAGTCTATTTTTTAAGGTGTTATTTTCTTCAGTATATTTTTGGGTCTCCTTTAGCAAGTCACTGACTTGTTTTTCGTGGTTTTCTCACATTACTCTTATTTCTCTTCCCAATTTTTCTTCTACTTCTCTAACTTGCTTTTCCAAATCCTTTTTGAGCCCTTCCATGGCCTGAGGCCAGTTCATGTTTTTCTTGGAGGCTTTTGATGTAGGCTCTTTGACTTTGTTGACTTCTTCTGGCTGTATGTTTTGGTCTTCTTTGTCGCCAAAGAAAGATCCCAAAGTCTCAGTCTGAATCTGAGTCTGTTTTTGCTGCCTGTTCATGTTCCTAGCCAAGTACTAGACTAGTTTTTTGTCGGGGTATGACTGCTTGTAGAGTAAATAGTACTTTGTCCCAAGCTTGAGGGGTTGTGCTGTTGTTTTCAGAGCTATTTCTATGCAGCAAACTCTGCTGCACCAGTGCTTCTTCTCCCCCCAAAACTGCCAGCCCTTCCTGGACTCAGATCTTCAGCAGGCTCTGCACTCCTGTTCTGATCCACCACTTAATTCTTCCCATCAGGTAGTCCTGGAAGCGAAGGCAGCTGTAGTTCTGTCCTCAGAGCTGCACCACCTCCTCTGCCCCCTGGGTGATGGCCAAACCACAAACTCCTTTCGCTCTCTGCAGCTTTTCCCACTAATCTTCTCTGTTGTCTTTGGTGTTTGTTGGTTGAGAAGTCTGGTAACTGCCACAGCTCACTGATTCAGGGTGCTAGGGCCTGTTCCGCTTGGTTTCCGGGTCTGGTTGGTCCCAGGTACAGCCCATGCTAGGCTCTGCTCTGCACCACCGCCAGTTCTGTGCCTGATAGACTTTATGCAGCAACCATCCAGGCTGTCCTGGGCTGGAGCCCTGCTTCCCTCTGCTATTTTGTGGGCTCTGCAGATCTAGAATTTGTTCAGAGCCATTTTTATAGGTTTTTGGAGGGACCTGGGTGGGAGCTCACGCAAATCCCTGCTTTCCAGCCACCATCTTGGCTCTGCCCCACTAATTTCACTATTTTGATATAATCAGTTAACTGGTGTCACCATTTTCCCTAATGAATTGATCATAATTTTATTAAATCAACTCATTCTTTTAACATCATGTATAATTTCTGTTAAGGATTTTGTGGAGTTAAATTGTTTGATACTTTTAAGGAATTGTGATTTTTTTTCAGAGTGTAGTATTCCCTAAAGCTTAAAAGAAGTTCTTGAAACTCTAGCATAGAATAGGCAGGTGGAGAGAGAGAAAGAAAAATAAAACATGATAGTTGGCTGCTAGTATTTGTAAGAATATCGTTGTCACAAGAAGAAGTAGACCTGTTTATTTAGCCCCAGATAGTAGAACTATAAGCAATGGGTGAAAGGTGCATAGAGGCATTTAAGAAAAACTTTCTAATAATTACAAGTCTCAGCAATTTGAATGAGTGGCGTTGGGAGGAGGGGAGTTCCCTCTCAATTGAGGTCTTCATGTAAAGCCTAAATGAACATTTGTTGGTGACTTTGTGTCAGGGATTCTTTTATACAGTGTACTAGCTGCCCTCTGAGATCGCTTTAAAGTGCTGAGATTTTGATTCTGTTGGTAAAGCATTTTGCAGTTGTTCCTTTGGTAAGCCCTGGTCCTGGTATCTAGATGATATCATTGGTATACCTATTACCATGGCAGGAAACAGGAGTCTCTCCCAGCCCTAGGGTTGACATTATCCCTCAGACCAAGCTTTCAATAAAGATCCTCAAGCCAGGTGGTATTGGCTTCTGTAGTTATAAGTGCACATGACTCTTCTAGGTCATATTGAAAACAGGCATCCTTGTAGCTCTCATGGGGAATCTGGAGGGTGGGCTGTTGTCCTTCAAAAACAAGAAGTTCCATTTTCTTTTGTTTCACATTTTTATTATTTAATATTTTTTAGTTTTCAACATTGATTTCCACAAGATTTTGAGCTACAAATTTTCTCCCCATTTCAACCCTCCCCCCACTCAAAGATGGCATATATTCAGATTGGCCTTTTCCCCAGTCTGCCCTCCCTTTTGTCACCTCACTCCCCCCTCCTTATCGCCTTTCCCCTTACTTTCTTGTAGGGCAAGATAGATTTCTATACCCCATAACTTGTATATCTTATTTCCCAGTTGCATGTAAAAACAACTTTTTTTGAGCATTTGTTTTCAGAACTTTGAGTTCCAAATTCTCTCCCTTCTTCCCTCCCCATCCATTCTCGTTGAGAAGGCAAGCAATTCAATACCATGTATCATGAAGCACTTCTATACTTCCATACATATCCATAATAGTCATGTTGTGAAAGACTAACTATATTTCCCTCCATCCTTGCCTGTCCCCCTTTATTCAATTTTCTCCTTTGACTCCTTTGACCCTGCCCCTTTACAAAAGTGTTTGCTTTTCGTTATCTCCTCCTGCAATCTGCCTTCACTTCTATCATCCCTCCTCTCTTATCCCCTACCCCCCTACTTTCCTGTGGGGTAAGATACCCAATTGAGTGTGTATGTTATTCTCTCCATACACACACACACACACACACACACACACACACACACACACACACACACATATATATTCCCTTCAACTTCCCTAATACTGAGGAAGGTTTCATGAGTTACAAATATCATCTTTCCGTGTAGGAATGTAAACATAACAGTTCAACTTTAGTTAGTCCCTTACGATTTCTCTTTCTTGTTTACCTTTTCATGCTTCTCTTGATTCTTGTATTTGAAAGTCAAATTTTCTATTCAGCTCTGATCTTTTCTTTGAGAAGGCTTGAAAGTCCTCTATTTTATTGAAAATCCATATTTTGCCTTGCAGTATTACACTCAGTTTTGCTGGGTAGGTGATTCTTGGTTTTAATCCTAGCTCCTTTGACCTCTGGAATATCATATTCCAAGCCCTTCTATCCCTTAATGTAGAAGCTGGTAGATCTTGTGTTATCCTGATAGTGTTTCCACAATAGTCGAATTATTTCTTTCTGGCTCATTGAAATATTTTCTCCTTGACCTGGGAACTCTGGAATTTGGCGATAATATTCCTAGGAGTTTTCTTTTTGGGATCTTTTTCAAGAGACAGTCGGTAGATTCTTCCCATTTCTATTTTACCCTCTTGTTCTAGAATATCAGGGCCGTTTTCCTTGATAATTTCTTGAAAGATGATGTCTAGGCTCTTTCTTTGATGATGGTTTTCAGGTAGTCCAATAATTTTTAAGTTCTCTCTCCTGGATCTCTTCTCCAGGTCAGTGGTTTTTCCAATGAAATATTTCACATTGTCTTCCATTTTTTCATTCTTTTGTTTCTGTTTTATAATTTCTTTATTTCTCATGAAGTCACTAGCTTCCACTTGCTCCAATCTAATTTCTAAGGTGGTATTTTCTTCATTGGTCTTTTGGACCTCCTTTTCCATTTGGCTTATTCTGCCTTTTAAGGCATTCATAGCCTCATTGGCTTTTTGGAGCTCTTTTGCCATTTAGGCTAATCTATTTTTTAAGGTGTTATTTTCTTCACTTTTTTTTGGATCTCCTTTAGCAAGTTGTTGATTTGTTTTTTCATGATTTTCTTGCATCACTCTCATTTTTCTTCCCAATTTTTCCTCTACTTCTCTTACTTGTTTTTCCAAATTCTTTTTGAGCTCTTCCATGACCTGAGACCAGTTCATGTTTTTCTTGGAGGCTTTTGATGAAGGCTCTTTGACTTTGTTGACTTCTTCTGGCTGTATGTTTTGATCTTCTTTGTCACCAAAAGAAGCATTCTATAGTCCTTTTATGCTTCCTGCTCATGTTCCGAGCCAACTACTTGACCCCTGAGCTTTTTGTTATGATATGACTGCTTCTAGAATGGAGAGTACTTTGTCCCAAGCTTCAGGGGCCTTGCACTGCTGTTTTGAGAGCTACTTCTACTCCACAGTCACTGCAAGCTGTGCCACACCAGCACCCCTTCTCCCTCAAGAACCACCAAGGACCACAATCCAAGCAGGGCAAAGCAACAGAACCCTGCCTCTGTGACAGCAAAGTAATCCCTGCCCTCCTGCTTTGATCCACTTTTTGATTCTTCCCACCAGGTGGGCCTGGGCCTGGAAGCAGTTTCTGCTGGAGCTCTGCAAGCAGTTGCTGTGCCACCTCTGCTGCCCCCAGAGCTAGGCCTGGACAGTGCACTTCTGTCACCCAGATCCAGCAATTTTCCCACTGACCTGCTAAGTTGTCTTTGGCGTTTGCAGGTTGAGAAGTCTGATAAGTGCAATACCTCAGTGATTCAGGGCCCTGATGCCTGCTCTGCCTGACTCCCAGTCTGGTTGGTCCTGGTGCAGCCCATGCTGGGCTGCGCTCTGCTCCCAGCACTGTGCAATAGATCCTTCCTAGTGACCATCCAGCGCATGATGGGCTGGAGACTAGTTTCCCTCTGTTATTTCATGGGTTCTGTAGCTCTAGAATTTGTTCAGAGCCATTTTAGAAGTGTTTAGAGGGATTTGGGGGAGAGTTTAAGTGAGTCCCTGTTTTCCAGCCACCATCTTGGCTCTGCCCCCACCCCCCAAAGAAATTGCATTTTCTACCTGATTTTGAAAACATCCAGAAACCCTGTATTCTACTGTACTCTACTGGCTGCTCTTTTACCTTCTAGACTAGACAGCAAGGTGGCACAGATAGAGTGCTAGGCCTGCAGTCTGGAAGAGCAGAGTTCAAATCTAACCTCACACATTGACCAGTCATATGACCCTGGGCAAGTTACATAGATTCTGTTTGCCTCCGTTTCCTCAACTGTAAAATTGGGATAATAATAATACCTAGGGTTGATGTGAGTACCAAACAAAGTAATATTTGTAAGGTATTTAACACAACACCTGGCATATAATAAGTATTTAATAAATGCTTATTTCTTTCCTTTTCTTCCTTCCTCTAGTTGGGTATAAGGTACATGCATATTGGATGTAGAGTCAAAGGACCTGGGTTCCCATGCTGCCTCTGGTATTTACCACCTTGGGTAAATCACTAAATGTCTCTGGGCCTCATTTCCTCATATATAAAACAAGGAAGGTGGAATGCATGGCCTCTGAGGCCCCTTTTACTTCTAGATTCCTTTGATCCTTCAAATAGCTATTGACAGAATTATCTTAGGGCTTCCAGAAAGGTGTAATGAGGATGTAATGTAATAAGGATGGAGATTACCTCTGCTATTCACAGATGCAATCCATTGCTATGCTCCGGAAGATTTTGCCATTCTTCTTACCATACTTCCTTTCACAGTCCAGCCATACTCTTCGACTTGCTCTTCCTCACCCAGCATTCTTCATATCTTCCATATCCTGGTCTCAGTGTCATTGCAACGGCTCTGATACCCCATGTCTGGAATTATCTCTTGGAATCACTGGTTTCTTGCCAGACTCAGCTCAAGCACCACCTTTTTAATGAAGCCTTTCTTTATCCCTTCATCTGCTAGTGGCTCTTGCATAACTGTCTTGAATTCATTTTGCATGTATTCTGTATGTAGGTAGCCTTATGTAGTAGCTTGTGAGTTAATTTGGAACAAGGCCTGGGCTCAAGTCCTGCCTTGGATATACACTGGCTATGTAAATCTGGGCAAGTCACTTAACCTGCCACTAACTCAGTTACCTCTCTGATACTGCAAGTTTCAGAGAAGGTATTCAATTTTATTGGTAGACAAAATTCCTCATAAGGGACTTTCTATACCAGTGGAATTACTCGTTCAGTAAAATCAGCAGCAACAACAATAAATTATGTGCATTTTTATGAATATATACATATACATATTATATATATATTATACACACATATATACACACGCATAATACATATATATGAAAATATTGTGACTAATTATACTGTACTGTGAGTACTTTGAGATTAGAGACTGTTTGACTTTTGACTTTGTATCTCCAATATTTAGTGCAGCGCCTGGCATATTCTAAGTATTTAATCAGTGCTTGTTGATTGACAGATTGACTTGTTCACAATTGTAACATGAGCGCAGTTGCTGCTTACTGGAAAATGTTCTGAGACACTAGACATTTTGGTTGCCTTCTGCCTGGATGTGGAGATCACATCTGGCAGGCAGCAAAGATATAGAAGAGAGATGGCAGCCATGAGATAATGGCCAAAGGGAACAGCAGGAGGTTTGAGTCTTTTTACGGAAAATCTAGCAATCCCAATGCTTCTGTGCCAGTGAAATGGAAAAGAAACTAACTAAACAGAGTCTGCTGCGCACACTAAGCCCTTGCACTTTTCGATGAGTGAGCTGTGTGATGCATCACTCCCACTCTAAAAACCAGAAATCACTGGGGAACCAAGACTGACTTTCTTGTGTTAAGCAGGGGGCGGCAGCCAGTTTGGAGAGGGGGCTGCAAGTATTTGAGACCAGATTTACTTCCTTGTTACTAACTGGATATTTTCTTTCATTAAGTGCCTTTTACTTTGAATTCATATGTGATCCGCCTTGGTCTATTATAAGGAGTTATTTTGGTAGGAACCCAGAGCAATCGTGTTGACTGTATTGCAACAGTGTAGTAAACTGTGGTGTAGCTGAGAAAGGGATTGCGTTGCTGGGGGCCATGGTCATATGGGATAGGGAGGAAAGGACTGAATTCTCCTTCCTCCGCATTCCCCCAACCCAGGCAGCTAAACCTCTTCTTTCTTTAGGCCTAAGTTCTCTCTTTGAACATGGTGCCTAGTGCTAGGCTGCCATTTTTTCTACAGAAGTTTTTCCTATAACTGGGTCAGTGTCTAATCCTGCTCCCTGAATCAGCTTACCTTAGAGAGTGTGTGAGTTACCAAGGCCAAGCAATTCGTTACTTCCTACTTCCTAGTCAACTTTCTAGTGATTAGCCACTCTGAACTTAGCTAAACTGATCCTCAGACCGATAAACACTCAAATTTGTTTGATCATCTGATGAAAAACTTGGGAGAATGCAAACTCTTTCCTGTTAATATTTCTCTCAGGGCTTTAGCTAAAAGGAAACCAAATAGAGTTTCAGTTTGGGTTTAAAACAGAGTGAATTTTGCTAAAATACAATAGATAAAACAGTAATAAATATGAGTAAAAGACTCACATACTCTATTGACTTATTAATTAGTTACTTATAATCTCACATATAAGAAAATTCTCTGTCAAAATATATTGATTTTTTGCATAATCATTTTTTCATGTGGTGAGAGTTTATATACAGTTTATTATAGGTTTTATCTCTTCTATCACTGAATTTATAGTACAATAATATTTTAGCCACATCTGCACCATTGAAACGATCTACGTACTTGGGGAAACCTTGGACTTTTCACTACCCAACTGGAAAATTAACTTGCATATGGAAATTTTGATAGTATTAGCATACAGACAGTATGTTTAAGTTCTGCTTTCTTCCTACCTCCAGTTTTTTAGCCTGGCCAAGGCTATCCTTTCTACTTGTGCTCTCGGTTCAGTTTGCATTCGTTTTCACTGGAGTCTTGCTCAATGGAATGTTCCCTCTGCTTCTCTCAAATTCTGTATCTCCTACTTCATTGGTTCCTTCCCGTGTCTTACATCTCCCCTATCCTGTAGGAAAACCTCCTATTAACCATGTTTACTTCCTCTCTCTCTACTTCCCTTTGCTGCCATACTTCTAGAAAAAGTTACGTGTGCTCTGCCTCTATTTCATGCTTCCTCACTGGAAAACCCAATGCAATCTGGCTGCCTTTACCACCACTTGACTACCCTGTTCTTTCTAAGGTTTTAGTCTTTTCTGAGGTCCCATACTCAGCCACCTTCACCCTAGTTTTTCTTCAATCTGCCAGTGCTTATTTTTCTTCCTCTTCCTCATGGCACAGTAGGAAGAACGTTGGACTTGGACTTAGGAAGACCTGGGCTCACATTTGAGCTCTGACACTTAGCTGATTCTTTGAGCAAATCGCCTCTTGGAAACAATTTGTTTCACCTGTCTAATGGAGATATTACTGAGTTCATTAGCAACCTCACAATTTCTCCATTACCCTCAGCTGAAAGTGACCTCTGTCTCTTCAGTTTTCTCATAGCAGTTTATACCTGTTCTTTGCACTTATTGTGTTCTGTCTTGTATCACAATTAATTCTATAAATGTCTTTGAGGCGAGGGTTTGCTTCTTATTTCATCTCTTTATCCCCAGTGCCTGACCTACAGTTTAAAAAGGTTCAGTTAGTTTAGTCATTGAATCAGAGCTGTGAGGAATCCTAAAGGACATCTAGTACATCTTCTCTTCCCCACATTTTTAAAGAGGAAGAAATTGAGGCCCAGAGAGGTTGTGACTTGCATAAAGTTGCACAGCAGCAGAGCCATCACCAGGACACAGATCGGTCCTCTGACTCCAAATTAAAATCTCTTTCCCTTACACCAGCCTGTTGAATTGAATTGAATTTCCAGATGGAAACTACTCAATCAGTCTCCAGCTAGTTTATGTAAGCGAAAGTCTTTGCAGGTAAATGTGATGAAAGAGGCCTCAGCGTCCTAAAAGCAGATAAAAATTCTCTCTGTTGTACTCCTTCCTCAATGGATTCTTCCCATCCTGCCTCACCCCCAAGGCATTTAGACTGATATTGCTTAAGTCAATGAGGAGAGAGTTCTAATGCTTTGAAAAACAAAATAACATGGACTGGGTAAGTGAATTTAGGTCTGGACTTTCTTTTTCCATGTCTATCCCATCCTCCTCAACCCTAACATGGAGAATACTAACTATAAAACTGATTACAAAGACTTGTTTGAGACAAAGTCATCTTGAAAGGTTCTCACCCTCCCATAATCTGTGGGTTGGACTTTCTTGCAGAAGGTTGGAGAGATGAACTGATGCCCTAAGAATCTGTTCACCTACTCTGTGCTGGAGCACATTGCTTTTGTGTTCTTTCCTCCACTCAAGCAGTTCCTTATAGGAAGATTCTGAAAGTAATGATGCCATAGAAGTAAGGGGTTCTTCAGCTTTATGGCTTTCCATCAGTAACCAGGACAACATTTGTCTTACCTATATTCCTCTGGGGTCCAAAGGAAAAAGGAGTATTGAGTGTTTCCTGGGAAAATGTGAATGGAAAGATGTTGGGTTCATTAAATCTTCTAATTAAATTGATTCTTAAGGATCGTGAGCAATATTTCTCAACTAACGAACTAAGTGGTCATTGAGGTCAACAGAAAATATTTTCTTTTCATTTGCCAGTCTAGGGTATTTGACCTTTCAGATTTCATGATGAATTTGCTCATATAATTTAGTCTATTTCTCTGTTATCTTCCTCCTCTCCCTCATGCACACACTGAGAATATTTTAAAACTTGACCAAAATCAGCCCTCAGATACATCCTTGCAAATCCATTGACTTTAATGAGATTTGTTCCTGTTCTCTCTGGAAGATGAATTTCCTTGGTATGCTATTATAACTAAATGAAAGTCACTGCTCTGCAAACAGTCGTGATTGAGGTTTGACATTAATATTTGCCCTACTTTTAGATCTACAAGATTTAAAAAATGCAGCCACTCCGAACTCATGTTTTGCAAAAAATTAATTGGAACTTGAAGCTCAGGTAGAGAATTGTGTCCTCTCAAATTAGCATCGACTGGGTTTCATTGTGTTTTGAAGCTTGCAAAATGGCACCATATGTTTCTGATTGCTTCAGACAACTTTTCAGACTAATGTTGTTCAAAAATTATTTATGTTCCAGTTATCTCACATTTTTAAAAGTCTTTAAACTATTTTTCTGCACATAAAAAATACATTTAAAAATAAACAAAAAGCAAAAGCCAAATTTTACATATGACCTGAAACGCAGAACTCTTGAGATTGGAATTGTTTATTAATTGACAAAATTGGATTTCTCACGTATAGGTATTTAAGCATGTGGAACCTAGCAATAGACTTATTAAGACAGCCCAATTGAGAGAAAGAACGCATTAGACTTGGAGTTAGAAAACCTGAGGTCTGAGTGCTACTTCCTTCATTAACTAATTCTTATTGGCCACTTTTTCACAACCTCAATTTCCTCACCTGTAAAGTGATGATAATTGTTATAAATTCACTAACCACTAACTAGTTGAATTTCTGGCTTAGACTCCCCTAAAGAGATGGAAAGCGGCTCAAAAGTTGTTGACGGAAATATAGCTACCGATGACCTTGCCATATCAAGGTCTCATCTGACTCTTTTTCTCTCCCTCCTTTGACAAGATTTAACCACAATATAGAATTAGAAAATCTTAGATTTGGAAGTGCCTAGAGGCAATCTAGTGGCATCTCTCCCTGAGAAAGAAGGGACCCATTTTACAGTGTCTCCAACAATTGGTCACGCACCCTTTGTTTGAAGACCTCTAAAACAGTCTTCACTAAATGGACCAGCCTAATCTCAGTCCAAAGATTCTGCTTCTACACGTAGGCAGTCTCAGAATTGGATAGAAGCTGGCACCTTTTTTAGGGCACTTGCTTTTGTATTCTGCCTCTGCCTTCCTGAGTGAGACAGGAATGATATTTGCAGAACTTAAAGGGTTGTTGTGATAATCAAATGATATAATGTCCAGAAAGTACTTTGCTCCATATAGAACCAGAGAAAATGGAAACTAGTATTATTATAAAAACCTGTATTCAGTTCTAATGTCTCTTCTAAGCTCTTTCTGCAAGAAGAACTTCCAGTGGTCAGTGAGTGCCTACCTAAACTGATTAGTGGAGCCCTGATATAATCCAGGCATTTCAAAATTGGCTGGTACATGTTTCTGGGTCAAAGAAAGTCTTGATACCAAGGTCTCTTGGCAAGATTTGGACTCAAGACTTACTTGGGGAAAAATGCTGCCTTGGCTGCAAATTTACTCTTTAGTTTAATACCATTATTTTTATATGGCCCTTATTCCCCCAAAGCTCCAAGGGTTCCTAGGTTTCTGTATCAGTACATGCAGGGCTACCAAAGAAGTGTGCTGTTCCAGTTCTTCACAGTTCATTAAACCAACCCCAGAAGTGAAAAGATCACTGACTAAGCCATTAAAAGCCTATAGAGAAGTGAAAGAAATGCAAGGCTTGAAGTGTGGAATGGAGCAGAAGGACGAGTATTCTAGCTCTCTTGGGCTCATTCCCCTTCTAAGGAGGTGATGAATCATTCTCCAGCCTCTTCTGGCTCCTTTCTCTCTCACTCTACCTTCTCTCTAGTCTCTTCTGTGTGTCTCTTTGTTTATAACATCCTAGTCTTAGAGATGGAAGGTCACCTCCTATGTAGGACCATACTGGGTAGGTGCCATGCATAGTATAGCAGAAGGGTTGCTGCTCCTGGGGTCTGAAGACATGAGGTCATCACCCTTGGTGCTTAGTTTACTATTTTTATGACCTTGGGCACACTGCCTCTCTCTAGACCTTGGTCTCCTCCTCTATGAAATGAAAGGTTTGAGTTAGATGGCCTCAGAAATCCCTTCCAGCTCTTGAACTCTGCATTGTAGACTTAAAGCCAAAAGGCCCTTAGAGACTAGCTAGTCTCAACCTCTCATTTTACAGAGGAGTAAACTGAGGGCATTGTTCAGGTCACAGAGCCAGTGCTTTTTGCACAGCCATGTGGCCTTTACTGAGATGGAATTGGAGGCTTGAATTCCCCCTCCCTCCCCAAAACATACCAAAAAAGCAAACAATTGGAGCCATCCAAAAGTGAAACAGGCTGCCTGGAGAAGTGCCCTGTGCCTCCTCATTTACAGTCATCAAACAGAAGTTGACTGGCCCCTTGGGGATGTGGTAGTAGAGATTCACATAACTGGCCCATTTGGACTAGATAGCTTCGCTGGTCCCTTCCAATAGGGAGAGTGTTGAATTCTCACTCGGGGCTGGCATATAGAGAAGAAAACCATTACATTTTCTTTTTTCACTCTGCCCCAAAACTTTGAAAGAAAAGACTCTCTCAGCTGTATCCAATTTCACTGCAAACATCTGCCACATGTAAAAATCTGCCCTGTTAAAGACTCTGAGTTGGAAGGAAACTCTGATGTAATTTAGTCCAACTCACCCCTGAAAAAGAATTTCTTCTATAACATCTCTGACAAATGACTAGCCAGCCTCAAAGGGGAGCCCTTCTAGTGAGTCCCAAGGCAGCTGGTGGCCTTGCTTGAGCATATTTTTGTCACCAGTGCTTAGCACCTTGCCAGACACATTGAAAGTGCTTAATAAGTGCTTCACTTATCTGTCTGTCTGTTTGATACTGAATTTGCTTTAAAGTGTTGTCACCTCCTAGATTGTCTTTTTATTATGAAGTAATAGTGTAGACCTGAGGAATCAGAGTAGTGAATAGCACACCGATCTTAGAATTGGGAAGATCTGGATTCAAATCCTACTTATGAGTTTTATTGGCTGTGTAAAATTGGACAGTCTACTCTCGAACTATCGTTTCTAAGTATATTGATATCTGCCCAGGTAGAAGGAATTCCCATATCGACAAAATACAGATCGTTCAGTTATTGATATGGTGTACACGCTAGAAGAATCATCGTGTTTGATACAATGCACAAGAGAGTTAGAAAGAGCAGCAAAAAAAAAGCAGCTTATGTTGAAGGTGATTATTGAAATACCCACCTCTGTTGCCAAACTTGAAGTGCTTTTGAAGTGGTTCAAACCTGAAAAGAGTTTCCCAGGTCAGTAGTGATTAGGGAACAAAACTTCATTCCTTTTCACTTCAGCTCTGGAACCTTGGTGGGTAAGGAGAGTGGCAGGCCTTTGTTTTCTTTATGTCTTTATGTCCCAAGTGCCTAGAAGGATGTCTTTCACATAGTAGGTGCTCAATGGTTGTTTGAATTTTTTTTCCTTTCTCATTTCTCATACTCATTTGGAATGGGGTATGAGGGTTATTTCTGCATAAGAGCCAAGAGTCAAACACCAGTGACTGTGATCTGATTTGATGGGGCAGGTTGCTAGCATTTGACAGTTGAAGCCATATCTTTGCCATACCTGTCAATAGTTTTACAAAGTAACTTGATCTTGATGGCTCAAGATTCTACAGTAGGAATGATTCCGTTTTGTAAATAATGTAGGTAAGGCCATATTGGTGTAGCTCTCCTGAGCACTACAAGCTGGACTGAGGCCAGAGTGGCTCATCTTTTATTCGAAGCAAATTTGAACAGGGATTTGACTTAGCACATTGGCTGATATGGAGGATAATGAAAGCTAACAACAGACAACACAGAGCAAACAAATAAATAGTTCAGTCAAATCCAATCCCATTTCCTTCCTTCCTCCTATTCTTTGAACTGTGCAATCCAGAAACACTCCATGCCACAGAAACAGGATAATTAACTTCTATAGGAACAAGAAAAAAAGTATTCTTTAAAAAAGGCAATAATATTGTGATCTCCTCTCTTCCACCTCTCAAAGCAAACAAATAGCAGAAAATCTTGTGAAGAAAAATGATTGAAAACTGCCCTTTTGTCATTTCTTGGGCCTCCTTAGGCACCCGCTCCCCAAGATGAAGTGATGAGCGCTCAAGTTGACGTTGAAATCAGTGTTTCCAAAGTTGTTCAAATAGAATGCGTGCTTTAGCCGTAATGGCCTTGAAGCCTAAGATTTGGGCAGATATGTAATTTTAATCTTTTCACAAATAATCACTATTAAGGGCACACAATAATCAAGGCATTTGCTGCACTGTTGGCTAATTCCTGAAAGTGTTCACCTCTGACATTATTAAACCTGAACCTTTGGAATAGGGCTTTGGGGCTTTTCACTGCTGTTTCCTAGGTGCACTTCATTTAGTCAGCTTTGCCGTGATTATGTTATTGTAAATGACATAAAGAATGAATGAAACCATCATTTAGTTCGTAGAGGGTTTGGTCTTCCAAACCTTATTCCTATATGGTTTACCAGGTGTTATTTTTTAAACCAACACGTAACTGAATAAACTATTTTTTCACACGTGGAGAATCTTTTTCTCCCCCTGGGAATCCAGAGGGCAATTTGTTTGTTTGTTTTTTCTCCCAAATGGTCAAAGGGCTGTAATTAAACTGGTTTGGGTCCAAATGTGCACTCTGACGGTCCAACTGCTGGAGCTATTTCTGCGTGTACTGTTGTAAACAACTGGTCAAAAGAGCCCAGTTTTATTTAGATTTTTCTTTTAAATAAAGCACAGCTTGTTGGGTATTTTGCATTTTTGAAATCAAGCAGCAGCTAAGTGTACTCTGCTTCCCCCCTGCTTTCCCCCAATAATACAGCCTGATTTTTCATCAGAAACAGAATGTCTTTTTAGCATATTAATATTGTATGTACTGAATTATGGAAGGATTAGAAAGTCAACAAAACTTTGATAAGTAATGCACCTTTAAAATCACATTGGTGACATGTTCCTAACAAGTAAGTCATGTTGTTTTATTTTCTCTAATGTGACAATGACATATATGCATATATGTATATATATATATACACACATACATTATATGTATATATTATATATTTTTATATTCACAATATGACAGAGATGGAGGGAGGGAGGGAGGGAGATGGAGGAAGGAAGAAAGGGAGAGAACAGAGAACATGAACACAGAGTTGGAATCATATAATCATGGGATGTCAGAAGCTGGAAGAGATCATCCAGTCTAGCTACCCAGACTAGCTTTTGTGTTAGACTTGGGTTGGAATCCCATCTCTTCCCCTTACTGCCTTGGGACCTTAGTCAAGTCATTGCCCTTCCCTGGACCTCAGTTTGCTCATTTGTAAAATGAGGTAGCTGGAACAACAGATCTCGAAGACACCTTCCAGCATAAATTCTATGGTAGAGAAGGCAATGATCCCCCCTTAACTATCCCTCTAAAGAAGACAAAACTCCATTGAGGGTCAATAATTCCAATCATCTATACAGTTATTGATTTGTCATTGAAATATTTCTGTTTTACAAGTATAGCCAGAAGGCCCTTCATAATAGGTTTAAATATGACAGTGTTTGCTTTTCTAGATTCTTGATTAAAGATTTATATCCTTTGGGGAACTATTCTCCCCTGTCTGGTCTGTTTGGTCTTGTAATGCTCCTGATTGCTGCTACTTTATTGCCCTCTTTGCCACTAATGTGCCTTGGTTTTCCTTTCTGTCATCTGACATTTCTAATAGCAAATTAACTTTTCATCTGTAAAGATTCTTCTTGAGCTCATGGAAGTGAATCAATTTAAACTCTTCAAGCTCAGGGTGTAGTTTTATATATCACTGCTTCAAAATTATTTCAAATTGGTACATGCATTTGGACTGAGTATCTGTGTATATACTTAACTTGTTCCTTAAACAGGTTATAATTTCTGTGTAATGAGTTGAAGGCTGCTAAAGTTATCCCAATCCATAAAAGTGGCTTAGTGTCTTACATAAGCAATGAGCCCTGAAAGGCCAAGTCATGGAAGGGAAGAACTTTCAAAATTTGCTCCAGATTGGTGCAAATCAAAGAATAATGTAATCCCTACAATACTTTTGGTAATTAATTTGATTGGAATACCTTCAAACACAACTATTGAATTGTTTCCAGGGCTATAATTGCTTGCTAATTTAAAAACATAGTAATTACCCCTGCAAACATTTCCATACAGGAATGCCATCCAAATTTCTACCCAGAAAAAGAAATCATTTTCTCTTCTTTTAGAGTACAAGCTCATTCTCCAAGGAAATTATCTACCCGGTGTTGCAACAAACCTGTATAAGCAACATTTCATAAATTCCACTGTTGTCTACTGGAATAGCTTAACCAGAATGCAGAGAGCAGTCATTGTCTTTAAATAGCAGAATGTTAATGCTTAATCACAAAGCATATTTGTTTTCTTAACATGAAGTCATTGAGTATTGATCCACTTGTTCCCTTCAAATATGTATTTTTGTATTTTGGGGAAAAGTTTGTAAATGAATTGTAATCATTCCATCTGGAAAAAAATAGTTTTCCAAAGTTTATAAGTGTGTTCAAATGTAGTACATGTATGATCTCATTTATTCTGATAACATAACTCTGGAACTGGTAGCAGGATATATGTTTTACTCCACTTTTGCAGGCCAAAGGCCATAGGAAAGGCATATCTCTCTCAAGAGAGCTGAACAGGGCGATTCCTAAAGCTTCGCAAATGAATGCATGCATGCTTATAGGAAAATAGTCTACGGCGGCCCTCCTCAATGATGCCTCTTGGTAACACTGGCAGCGATACTTAGATCATAGCATTGGGACTTGTGGAGGTGGAGCCAAAGTGGAGAAGAAGAGAAAACACTCAATCAAGCTCTCCCAACATTTTCCTCTGAACAACTTTAAAATAATGCCTCAGATCTAATTCTAGAGTGGCAGAGCCAACAAAAGTTGAGAGTGAGACATTCTTCCAGCCCAAGAGAACTTAGGAAATCAACAAGAGAGATCTGTGACATGAGGGTAGAAGGTGACCTGAAGCCCACATGGATACAAAACCAGTGGTAGGACTTGGGGGTGACAGAAGTAGCAGCATCTTCAGGAGGTCTCAAGGCTGAGATAGTAAGTAGACCTCACAACTGGTAAGAAAGAGATTACAGAGGACCCCTGTGGTAGCACTGAATGCAGGACCAGATGCTGTTTGGCAACTCCATTGCCTTTACCCACTTCTGGGTCACAGTTCAAGGGCAGAGAGAAGCACTTCAGGTTTATAGGGAGCAGGGTTCTTAGGAGCAATATTGTTTCTGTTCCCAAGGAACAGAGGTGCTGAGGAGCAATATTACTTCCAGTCCCAAGGGAGAAGAGGCCCTGAGGTTGAGTATCACTTCCAGGCCCAAGGGAACAGGGATCCTGAGAAACAGTATCCGTTGACCCCAAGGGGGGCCCATCCTGGGGAAAGACCAGACTGTAGACCAGTAGAAAATGACCACACCTTTGCCCCAATCACATCAGCTTGGAAGCACTGAGAACTTCCAAATCCTAAGAACTGGCTCTGAAAACAGCAATGGAAAAAGCCTGAAGCTTGGGTTTGTCATTCCCCCACCAATCCCCCATTCTGGGAATGAAGTTGAATTTTAAAGTAAAGTTCAAAGTCAAGAAATAGTCTGGAAAAGTGAGCAAATAACAAAAACAAAAAAGAACCCAACCAAAGAAAGGTACTCTGGTGACATGGAAGACCAAGACACAAACTCAGAAGACAATGATGTCAAAAAAACTGTAAGCAAAGCATGAAAGAAAACAATGTGAATTGGACAGAAGCACAGCAAGAATTCTTGGAAGAGACAAAATCATTTTTAAAATCAAATAAGAGTAGTAGAGGAAAAATAGATTAAAGGAATGAGAGCAAGGGAAAAATTATGAAAAGTTAACAATTTTGTAAAAGAGACACAAAAAATACTGAAGAAAATAATATCTTAAAAAACAGGGTTGGCCAAATGACAAAAAGAGGTACAAGATTTCGCTGATGAAAATAACTCCTTTAAAATTAGAATTGCACAAATGGAAACTAATAACTCCATGAGATATCAAGAAATGATAAAACAAAGTCAAGAGAATAAAAAAGGAAGAAAGTATGAACTTTCTCACTAGAAAGACAACTTACCTAGAAAATAGATCGAGGAAATATAAGAATTATTGGACTATCTGAAAGCCTTGATCAAAGAAAAATCCTAGACATTATATGTCAGGGAATTATCAAGGAAAACTGCCCTGATAACACAGAGCCAGAGGATAAAATAGAAATTGAAAGAATCCCCCAGTCACCACCTGAAAGAGATCCCAAAATGAAAATTCCCAGGAATATTATAGTCAAATTCCAGAGTTTTCAGTTCAAGGAAAAAATACTTAAAGCAGTCAGTAAACCATTCAGATATCATGGAGCCATAGTCAGGATCACATAAGATTTAACAGCAACTATGTTAAAGGAGTAGAAGGCTGAGAATATGATATATTGGGAGGCTAGGATCACAAACAAGAATAACTTACCTAAGAAAACTGAGTATAACCCCTCAAGGGAAAATGGACATTTAATGAAATAGAGGACTTTGAAGCATCCCTGATGAAAAGATCAGAGCTGAAAAGAAAATTTGACTTTCAACTACAAGACTCAAGAGAAGCATAAAAAAAACATGAAATAGCAATAATAAGGGACTCAAAAACTGTTTACATTCTTCCATGAGAAGATGGTATATGTAACTTCTAAGAACTTTGTTATTATTAGAGAAGTTAGAAGGATTCTACACAGACAGAGGATGTGGGAATGAGCCAATTATGTTGTGACAATGTAAAAAAATGAATGAGTGAGAAACAGACATCATGGGATAAGGGAGAGGAAGAATGGAGAAAATTGTTTCACATTAAAAGAGATGCACAAGGAAGAGTTTTTATGGTGGAAAGGAAATGGTGGTTGAGGGGGTGGGTAATACTTAAGCCTCACTCTCATCTAAATTTTTTCAAAGAGGGAATACACACACACATACACACATTCAATTGTATAGAGAAATCTGTCTTACCCAATAGAGAAATGAGAGGGAAAGGGAACAAGAGGAAGGGGATGATAAAAGGCAAGGAAGATAAAGGAAGGCAATGGTCATAAGCAAAACAGATTTTATAGGAGGGAAAGGATAGAGAGAGAAAAGGATAAACAGAAGGAAATGAGATAGAGGGCAATGCACAGCTAGTAATTATAACTGCGAATATGAATGGGATGAGCTCACCCATAAAACGGACTTGGATAGCAGAATGGATTTGAAACCAGAATCCAACAATATGTTGTTTACAAGAAACACACTTGAAACAGAGAGACACACAGAGTTAAAATAAGGAATTGGAGCAGAATCTACTCTGTTTCAGCCAAAGTGAAAAAGCCAGGGGTAGCAATCATGATCTGAAACATAGCAAAAGCTAAAATACACTCAATTAAAATAGATAAGTAGGGAAAGTACATTTTTTTAAAAAAAGCACTATAGACAATGAAATAATATCAATACTAAACATATATGGACCAAATGGCAAAACATCCACATTCTTAAAGTAAAAGTTAAATGAATTGTAGGAGGAAATACACAATAAAACCATACTAGTGGGGGACTTCAGCTTTCCTGTCTCAGAGCTCAATAAATCTAACCATAAAATAAGTAAGAAAGAAGTTAAGGAGATGAACAGAATGTTAGAAAAGTTAGATATGATAGATCTCTGGAGATAACAGAATGGGAATAGAAGGGAGTATACATTTTTCTCAACTATGCGTGGCACCTTCACAAAAATTGATCATATATTAGGGCATAAAAACCTCATAATCAAATGCAGAAAAGCATAAGTATTAAATGCACCTTTTTCAGAACATAATGCATTAAAAATTGCATTCACTAAAGGGCTGTGGAAGCATAGATTAGAAATTAATTTGAAACTAAATAATCTAATCCTAAAGATTGAGTGGGTCAAAGAACAAATCAAAGAAGCAGTCAATTACTACATTAAAGAGAATGATAGCAATGAGACAACATTCCAGAATTTGTGGATCATCACAGCCAATGTAGCCGAAGCATTACATAGTGGAAAATGTAGATTTCTAAATGTGTACATATGTAAAAGAGAGAAGGAATCATTGAACTGGACATGCAACTAAAAAAACAGAAAACAAATAAATTAAAAATTCCCAGTTAAACACCAAAATGGAAGTTCTGAAAATCAAAGGAGAGATTGATAAAATTGAGAGTTAAAAAAATTGAACTAATAAATAAAACTAGGAGATGGTTGTGAAAAAAAATCAACAAAATGGAAAAACCATTGGTTATTTTGATTTTGAAAAGAAGAAAACTAAATTACAGGTATCGAAAATGAAAAGAGCAAATTCACCACCAAGGAAGAGGAAGTTAAAGCAATTATTAAGAGTTCTTTTGCCTAGTCTTAAGAAATCTCCTAGGAATATTTTGCCTAGACAGTCTAAAAGAAATGGGTAACTATTTACAAAAATATAAATTGCCCAGTGTAATAGATGAGGGAATAAAATTCTTAAATAATCTTATGTTAGAAAAAGAAATTAAACAAGCCACAAATGAGCTCCTTAAGAAAAAAAATCTTCAGGACCAGGTGGATTTACAAGGGAATTCTAGCAAATTCTATATTTAAGAAACAATTAAACCCAATACTATATAAAGTATTTGAAAAAATGGGTAAAGAAGGAATCTTATGAAATTCCTTTTATGACATGCATATGGTTTTGATACCTAAACCAAGGAAGGCAAAAACAGAGAAAGAAAAGTATAGACCAATTTCTTTAATGACTATCAATGCCAAAATTTTAAATAAAATAGTGAGATGGTGCTTACAGCAATATATGACAAAGATCATACATTATGACTAGGTGGGATTTATACCAAAAATAGAGGGCTGGTTCAGTATTAGGAAAATTTTCAGCATGACTAACCATATCAAAAACAACAAAAATCACGTCTCATATCTCAGTAGATGCAGAAAAAAAGCTTTTTGATGAAACAGAAATGCATTCCTATTAAAAATACTAGAAGGAATAGGAATAAATAGAGCCTTTCTTAAAGTGATAAGTAATATCTATATAAAACCAAGAATAAGTATTATCTGTAATGGGGATAAACTTGAAGCCTTCCCAGAAGATCAGAATTGAAGCAAAGATGTCCATCACCACTATTATTGTGCTAGAAATGCTAGCCACACCAATAAGTCAAGAAAAAGAAGTTAAAGGAATAAAAGTGGGCAGTGAGGAAACAAAATTATCACTTTTTGCAAATCATGTGATGGTATAGTTCTAGATCCCTAGAGAAGCAACTAAAAAACTACTTGGAACAATGAATAACCTTTAGCAAAGTTGCAGGATATAAAGTAAAACCACATAAATTATCAGCATTTCTCTATATTGCCAACAAAACCCAGCAGGAAGATATAAAAAGAGAAATTCCATTTAAAATAACTACAACCAATGTAAAATATTTGGCTGTCTACCTACCAAGACAAATCCAGGATTATTATATGAACATAAGTGCAAAACTCTCTCTACACAAATAAAGAGAGATCTAAACAATTGGAGAAATATGAATTGCTCATCAGTAAGGCAAGCCAATATGATAAAAATGACAATTCTACCTAAGTTGATTTACTTATTCAGTATCACAGCAATCAATCTACCAAAGAATTATTTTATAGAGCTAGGAAAAATAATAATGAAATTCATCTGGAAAAACAAAAGGTCAAGAATATCAAGGAAATCAATGAAAAAAATTGAGAGGTATCCTAGCAGTATCAGATTTCAGACTACATTAAAAGCAGTAATAACCAAAGCAATCTGGTACTGGCTACGAAATAGATTGTTGGATCAATGAAATAGATATGTACACAGTTGTTAAGTTGTATTTGACACTTCATGACCTTATTTGGAGTTTTCTTGGCAAAAATAATGAGATGGTTTACCATTTCCTTCTCCAGTTCATTTAACAGATGTAGTAACTGAGACAAACAGGGTTAAGTTACATCCCCAAGGTCACACAGCTAGTAACTGTAATCTAATGTCTGATAAACACAAAGACCCAAGCTTTTGGAGTAAGAACTCACTCACCATTTGCTAGCAATTGCTGAGAAAACTGAAAATCAGTATGGAAGAAACTAGGCATATAACATCTCACCATATAACATGATAAAGTCAAAATGGATAAATGATTTAAACATAAGACATAAAGGGTGATATCATAAGTAAATTAGAGGGACATGGAAATCGTATCCCTTAGATCTATAAGTAATGGAAGAATCTATGATCAACAAGAGATATAGAGGATTATAGGATGTAAAATGAATAATTCTGATTGCATGAAATTAAAAAGGTTTTGTGTAAACAAATCTAATGTAGCCAAAATTAGAAGGAACACAGGTAATTGGAGGTGGATGGGAATTTACAGTAAGTTTTTCTGATAAAGGCCTTATTTCTCAAATATATAGGGAATGGATCCAAATTTATTAAAAAATATAAGCCATTCCCCAACTGATAAATGGTGAAACAATATGAACAGGCAGTTTTAAGAAGAATAAACTAAAGCTATCAATAGTCATGTGAAAAATGGTTTAAATCAGTATTGATTAAATTAATGCAAATTAAAATAACTCTCTTATACCACCTCACACATATAAGATTGGCTAACATGACAGAAAAAAGAAAATTATATATGTCGGATGAAATATGGAAAAATTTGGACACTATGCACTTTTGGTAGAGGTGGGATCTGGTCCAACAATTCTGGGAAACAATGTGGAACTATGCCCAAAAGTCTGTAAAACTGTGCATACTCTTTGACCCAGCAATACTATTACTAGTTCTGTATCTCAAATTGATTAAAGAAAAAGGAAAAGTACATATTTGTACAAAATTATTTATAGCAGCTCATTTTGTGGTGGCAAAGAATTGGAAATTGAGGAGGTGCCTAATAATTGAGAAATGACTCAACACATTATGGTATGTGATTGTGATGGAATACTGTTGTGCTATAAGAAATGACGAATAGGATAGTTTCAGAAAAACCTGACAACTTATATGAGCAGACGTAAAATGTGCAGACCTAAGAGAACATTGTACACAGTGACAGCAATATTGTCACAACGATCAATTGCGAAAGACTTAGCAATTCTGATCAAGACAATGATCCAAGGCAGTTTTAAAAGACTCATGATGAAAAATGTTGTCCATTTCCAAAGAACTGATAAATTCTGAATGCACATTGAAGCATACTTTTTAAAAACTTGATTTTTCTTCTGTGTGTTTTTTTTCTTTTGCAACATGGCTTATATGGAAATGTTTCACATGATTTCACATGTATAATCAATATCATATTGCTTTCCTTTTCAAGGAGTAAGGAAGAGGTAGGGGGAAAGGAGAGAATTTGAAACTCAAATTTTTAAAAAATTATCATTAAAATTTTTTATTTATAATTGGGAAATATTTAACAAAGTAAATAAAAATATATTTAAAAAAAGGAAATGATACTAGTGATGTACTTGATTAGTTCAGGTGTGTAATGCTGGTATCTTTCCTGGTCCTCCACTTTATTCCACATTCCAGCTGCAAAGAAATAGCACTGGTAAAAGGTAGTGGATTCTGGGACAAAGACGCTGCGTAGAATGGAAGGAAATACCAGTGTTTGCCATGGACATTCTTGTATTCTTGGACCTGTTTTTATCCTTGTTTTCTTTCTTTTTAAAAAAATTACTGGGGGCAGAGCCAAGATGGCAGATGGAAAGCAGGGACTAGCATGAGCTCCCCACCAAGGAAAGCAGGTACTAGCATGAGCTCCCCACCAAGTCCCTGCAAAAACCTATAAAAATGACTCTGAACCAATTCTAGAACTGCAGAACCCACAAAATAGAAGAGGGAAACAGGGCTCAAACCCAGGACAGCCTGGATGGTCTCTGGGTAAGGTCTATCCCACATGGAGCTGGGAGCAGAGGGGAGCGGAGCAGAGCCCAGCGTGGGTGGCACAGACCAACCATACCAGGAGCCGGGCAGAGAGTGCCCTAGCACCATGAATCAGAGAGCTGTGGCAGTTACCAGACTTCTCAACCCACAAACACCAAAGACAACAGAGAAGGTTAGTGGGAAAAGCTGCAGGAGTGGAGGGAGTTCATGGTTCAGCCACTGCCCTGGGGGCAGCGGAGTTGGGCCAGCTACAGAATTACAGCTGCAGTTGCTTCTGGCCCCAGGCCCACCTGGTGGGAGGAATTAAGTGGCTGATCAGAGCAGGAGTCCAGAGCCT
>CM053628.1:11321846-11342949 GCA_028646595.1 Phalanger gymnotis
TCAGTCTCAGACTCAGGAATCCTTCTTTGGTGACAAAGAAGACCAAAACATACAGTCAGAAGAAGTTAACAAAGTCATAGAGCCTACAACAAAAACCTCCAAGAAAAACATGAACTGGGCTCAGGCAATGGAAGAGTTCAAAAAGGATTTAGAAAAGCAAGTTAGAGAAGTAGAGGAAAAATTGGGAAGAGAAATGAGAAGGATGAGAGAAAACCATGAAAAACAAGTCAATGACTTGCTAAAAGAGACTCAAAAACATACTGAAAAGTATACTGAAGAAAACAACACCTTAAAAATAGACTAACCCAAATGGCAAAAGAGCTCCAAAAAAAAATCCTGATCCACATGCCCATGCCATGAAGAAGAGTGTTCTTTGAACACTAAGAAATAGTTGTTGGATAAATGCAGATAGTAGTTCTCAAGGCTGCCTTTTTATATGTCTTGGTAGCACATACACTTCATTGTCTGCTAGATAGAGTATGAATTACTCATCTTGGTACTCAGCCTCTTCTATCATCTCTTTTCCTTTTTATACTTATTTGTTGATAAGCGAAATGGTCTTTGTTTTCTTTGAGTAACTCAGTGTATTTCATTGAGCCTTGCTAGATGCTGGGCCCCAGGCCCAGAGCCCTGTTGGGTGCGGAACCTATGTGGATGTGAGCCTCCCAGGATCCTGGGGGGAATGGCTAAGACTGGAGCCAAAAGAAGACTGTGGTGGGAGGAGCTTGCTGAATGGTTGGAGCAGAGCTAAGAGGCTGTTGGAGAGGCAGTTAGTGAGGCTGTTGGTGACAGCAGTTAAGAGCTGAAGGAGAGAGGAAGCAGTTAGCTAGCTGGGACACAGCTTGGAGAGTGTGGCGGAAGCGGCGGCGATGGCGGCAGAGACAGCTACAGCCAAAGCCGAAGATAAAGCCGAAGCTGAAGCAGGAGTTGCGGAAGCAGAGCCGACCTGTGTGTGGACTGAGGAATGCCAAGCAAGGACTTGAGAGGAGTGGGTAATCTTCTTACCAGCATGATTATGATTTGGTTTAATACCATCATGCTTTTCTGTGGCCTCCTGGTTACTCTTGTGAGGTGGACTTATTGGGCCTGGAAGCTTGTGATCAAAATACCAGAATGGGGAGGCTGGTTTGTGGGTCTTTTACTTTGGAGCCTAAATAAATGTTTTAATCCTTCTGCCTTCTACCTAGAGAATTCCTTATATCCTGTGATTCCGAACCATTCAGACATATGTATGATTCTCTTTGAGATCATAAATTCGGCCTTCTTACTACAACTTATCTTCTACTACTCACCTTCATGCATCCAATGTTATAGTTAAATTGGAATATTCTCGCATTCTTGTCCTGACTTCTTCCATCTCAGTGTTCTCTCATACTGTCCATGGGCCTAGAAAGGACTGCTTTTTCTCCTCACTTGCACCTCCACCCCCCTTTTCATCTGTTAAAGTCTTGTCTCTGAAGCTTACTTTCTATAACTTTGCCCATTCCAGGTCCTTTGAAATGAGGAGGTATCGAATTGATTAAAGGGGGTCCGTGCCTAGCCAAATATGAGGCCAAATATGAGCCCATGTGCCTTTGGAGGCACAGTGCGGTGATTGTCCCCTACCCCCAATTTCCACATACCTTGCTAATACAATCTTACACAAGTTCATTCTCCACTGTGAGAGAGGAGGAAGAGGAGGAGGAGGAGCATAGGGTCAGATCAGAGATGCTCTTCTTTCCCTTTAGCTTATCCTAAACAAGTGTCCCTAGGTGTAGCTGTGTCTTTGGAGTGGGATGGAATATTGGGGTCTTCTTGCACACTTATATTTATTGTATTCAATCTCATTCTAGGACAAGCAAAGCATGATTTGTGGATAGTGTTTCTCAGTAGCCAGGTGCTTATTTGCTACCTTGGAAGGGGTCATTTATCTCACATGGAAGCTATTCTCCAGAGGGCATTTTAATCAGTCCAGGAGGCCCTATAGACCAGCATTCCCAGCGTGGCTTTAACTTCTCTAGGAGTAGTCCTATTAATGGTCCCTTGTGATTACCACAAAGATTCTCATGCTAACCCTAATGGTTTTTTAAATGTCTGGAGAGGCCCTTAGTGACTACTGCAAAGCTGCTGATTTTCAACTAGTGATGCCTATGTTTCAGTGAGAAAAGGACTGTATTTTATGTTTTAATGAAATCACTAGAGTACTGCTCACACAAGTCAAATTTGCTTTAAGTTTATTTCCCTAATCCCTTTATATGATGATGACTGTCATCTTTATTTCACATCTCTTATTACGACACCTACCTATGTATTGGGGAGAAAGGGACAAAGGGCTTCATGATATGATTTAGGCCTAAGTTCCTGGGCCTGGCGTTTGAGAGGATCTTAGCTTTAGAGTTGGAAGGAACTTGAGAAGTCATCTAGTCTGCCCCACTGGTTTTACAGGTAAAGAAATGGAGGCTCAGAGAAGTAACTTGTCCAGAGTCACCCAGTAGATTTAAAATCCAGGTCTTTCTTGGCTCTTTCTACTTTTACTACTCTGTCTTTTATGGTAAAACAAAGCATACATCATGCATATCATACCTGATGATCAGTTATGGCTGCTCTGCATAGAAACTGACCAGAGTGGGCATCAAGAAAGGCTATGTACAGGAGGCAATCACTTTATCTTGAATTGACCCTGAAAACAAATGAACAGCCAGGCAAAGCCATGGAGCTAGAGGCATTAACTGTAAGGGGCAAGTGTTTTCTAATAAGATGTGGTAATCTGGCTTCCTAATATTTCTTTTCTCTCTCCTGAGTAATAAAGGCGGCTCATTTGTAAGTCAGTCATGAAGCTTTCTTCCTCATTGCTGACTCTTACCTTCCTGCCAAGCTCACCTCTAATTTTGGCTCCTTATGTAAGGTCTTTACTGAACCCTTCAGTTGCTAGTCCCCACCCCTACTTGAAATTATTTTGTCTGTGGTTTTTATCGATTTTCTGTGTGTATATGTCAGTTCTCTGAGCAGAACATAAGTTCCTGGAGGATAGGAACTTTATTGTTTTTGCCTTTTAGTGACTAGTAGCAGTCACGGTAACTGGAGGATCTTAGACACTTAAATATTTGTCAAATGAATGAATGAATAAGAACCTTCCCTTCTTAAAGCACAGCCAAACATTTTGCTATGAGAAAACCACCAATATCCCTATCTAGATACACTGTTCTTTGTATTCTTTTGTGATTTTTTTCAAAGGCTATTTAAATACATGCCCAAAATGAAGCATTTTCCATTTGGCTGTGGCTGGTCTCAAATTACCCTCTTTGGTCAACCAAAGATGCATTCTCAGAAACTGAACTTCAAGGCAGTCCTCAAAGGGGGCCCCAAGCAACGAGGGAATGAGTACAAAGGCAGTGTGAAGGTCAGAATGACATTAGATCCGTCTATCCGTTATGCAAGTCGTTACTGCTGTAGAGAGGTGTATGATGGCAGAGAAATGAATTCATACCAAGGGACTGGCTCGTGCCATGCTGTTTTCTTTTTAAAATTTATGTTTCTGTAAAGATAAATCAAATCTCTCTCTTCAACAGTCGTTCCAGAGCATTAAGTTGATTACAATATGGGCCCATCTCTGTCTCATTGTAATAAAAATCTTACTGCATTTCTCAGACCATATCTACCCATATTCAGTTTTTTCCCCATAGTAACTGTAGTGCAAAAAATCAATTTTCAAAGCACCCTGACTTTATATTGATATTTCGAATTGGTAAGTGTTTTACGCTAACATCCAATTTATGTAGCTGCATTTTAGGATGAAGCAATGTTTTAATCACATCAACATAAATGAATAAAATTAAGCCTGCTATGAATTTTGACTACTTCTTATACTCAGCAAGGTTACAGCGATGTGCTCATACTTTCTAAGGCAAGGTTCCCAAGGCCTCAGACTGGGTTTTGGTATGAAGGAGGAAGGAACTTCTTATGTCCAAATTCAGCTGGATTGTTGTCACCTCACTTTAATGGCATGGCTGCATCAGTTAGATCACCTTTGAGGAAAATAATGTCATCTGCTGCTAAAGTCCAAGCTCACAATTGGATTTTTCCCCATTTTTATTTTGACTCTAGCAAGACTTATCAGTGAAGTTGCTAAAGTATTTTGCTAATTTTTCTGACTGTAATTGTAATCTGATCAGCGGGTTGTAGTATCTAGATAGTATTGGAAGTGGTAGAAGATAGCCGAGTTTTCTTCTGGCGGTCACACTCTACTGTTTCACAGAATCTGTCATCCCAACAACCTGTGCATGCCTGACCACCCTTTGAGACTCTTGACCATGTCCTCCCAGAAATTTTCCCTGGTATCCCAGTCATACTGCTTCATACATGCTTTATCTCCACAGTAAGATTATGACTTCTTTTAAAGAACCATGTCCAAGCGCCTAGTGTTTCTCTTGTATTTAATTTAATTCATTATTGATTGAATGCCTAGTGGATAGTTCCTTATAGCCAGTCACAGTAAGTATGACCATTGGTTAAATTGTCTTGACCCTCTTAGATCAGTAGGAAGCTTCTATACAGTATATTTCCATGCTTTACTTAGAGGGTTCTTGTGTTTCATCACACTTTTATTAGTGACTTTGGCAAATACTTAGATAAGATATCTGCCTGGATTTTATTAGAATGGAGAAGTGCTGATTTATATTTATTTATCGATATTTTTGTGGATTTATGGGATTTTAGAGTTGGAAGAGATCTCAGCAGCAATCTAGTTAAACTGTAACCTGAACCTGAAAAGGCATTTCTCTATCATACTCAACAACTGTTTATCCAGTCTCTATCTAAAGACCTTCTATGAGGACATGCTATTTTATAGAAATTATTAATAGTATTGATTGGTTTCTTTGATGATTCTCTGGGGTTCTCAAAGTAAATCATTCTCTTGTCTGCAAACAAGGATAATTTTGTCTCCTCTTTACCAATATTTATAACTTTCATTATGTCATCTTCTTCCTATAGCTAACATTTCTATTACTATGTCAAATAATAGTAGGGCAAGCTAGCACCCCTGATTTACTCATGTCTTTATTGGGAAACCTTTCAGTGTTTTTTTCTCCAATGCAAAAATGCTAGCCCCTAATTTTCAACATGTTTTTTTTTTTATCATTTTAAAGAAGGACTTTTCCTTGTCTATGCTTTTTAGCATTTTTAATTTACATAACTACTGTTTTTATCAAAAGCTTTTTCTGCACTTGTCGATGTATCATATGGTTTTTGTTTATGTGATTGGGAGAGGTGTCCCTATGATTAGGGGATTCAATGACTGTGGGTCAAAGAGGGATGGCCAGTATGAAAGGACAAATGTATTAGTATACTAAGGAATCTGCTTTCATTGATGGGAAATTCTGTTTTCTGGCATGTAGATTTGGTTTTCATAACCTTTCAGACCTACTTAGAGTATGCAGTCA
The DNA here is from genome assembly GCA_028646595.1 of Phalanger gymnotis. Classification (NCBI taxonomy): domain Eukaryota; kingdom Metazoa; phylum Chordata; class Mammalia; order Diprotodontia; family Phalangeridae; genus Phalanger; species Phalanger gymnotis. The sequence goes on from CM053628.1 coordinate 11,327,267, forward strand.
TTTAGCAGCATTCTGTAGCAACTTAGGATGGAAAATAAGACATTTATCAGGAGAAGGAGGGCTGAAGAAGGAAGGGGTTCAGTCAAGAGAGAAAGGGAAAGAATTTGGAATGTAAGTGGTAAGATTTATTATTAGAAAAGAGTCTCCTATTCACAGGCAGGAAACAAGAGGAAAAGACCAAATACTTTTACAATTGTGGAAAACCATGTTTGAGACAAAACTACAAGATCTCTTATTTGAAGACAGCAAGTAGTCGTTACAGCAGTGGCTGAAGCCACCTGCCTTACCATGTCCTTTCATAGGATCTGGTAACTTTCTAATTTTAGACCGCCAGATGGTTACAGGACTTCTGCCTTGTTAGTTGATCCAAATATGGTGAAATTATTGCGGTTCCCACTATATGATCAATTATGCCAATTGTTTTCCTGTTGAACCATCCTTGCATTCCTGGTCTAAATACAACTTAGTTGTAGTAAATAATTTTTGGATATTTTCCCGTAGTCTGCCTCTTTTCAAATATTGTGTTTAAAAGTTTTACATCAGAATGAAGTAAACAAAATGAGAAAAGCAATATTTACAATGATCACAACAATATAAGTGGAAAGTACAATTATAATTTTTAAAAAGACAGATCTCTGTATAATTACGCTGTCTAAAATTGTCCCTGAAGAAGAAATGAGAAAATACACCACCCTCCCTTATTTGCAGAGGGGGAACAATATGGTTGTAGAACATTGCCTCTACTGTCAGATTGTATTTTCTTCCATTTTTATCTTTTATATTGATTTCTCTCACCAAGTATTGTGCTAAGTGCTTGTGATACAGAAAGGAGAGACAATCCCTGATCTCAAGGAACCCACAATCTCCTATTTTCAGTCTTTAAAATATCACTAACAGCATCACAGTGCTCAAAACTGTCTATTCTTTCAGTACCCTGCCATATCATTCCTCTAGGCCAAGTGACTTAAACTCTTCAAGGCAAATAGGTGCTCCCTTAATATCTCCCAACTTATTTGGGTACTTATAGCTTTCCTCTAGGTCAGGGCTGTCCAACTTTAGGCTTTTACTGAAACGATAGACAATATATTTTGATTTGCCATTTTAGTGAGAGCTCTGCTGTAGCTCAGCTTCATTTGCTAAAGCATTTATGTAAATTTCTATGCCTGTAGGCAGGCCACATAAATCACACTGCAGCCTGCATGCCACATTTTGGACAGACCTGGTATAGGCCATTTTTTCTTTTTCTTTTTTTTCTTTCCTGCCCCAGTTTGATTTTCCTTGTCAGAGAAAACAGAAGCAAAATAAGATTTGAGTAGCCTGCTCTTTGTTGTCTGTGACCACGGTCCTCTCTACACCAAGTTGTACTCCATTTTTGATCCTCTTCTTTTCTCCTCATTAACAAAGGCCAATTTTTAAAAGGACCTCACCAAGCCTTTCTGTTATCCTTACTTTCCTTTGCTGCCCTTAGTTTATTCTGTGCTTTTATATTCCAGACTGTGTCAATGCTGTATATTTGTCTTCCGTTTCCTGACTTTGTTTCCATATTCTGTATTTGCCTTTATTAGCCTGTGCATCTACATTCAGCTTTTTGAACAACTCCTTTTTCTCACATTATTTGCACCCAGCAACCCATTCCTACTTGTTAGTGAGAATCAGATGGAAAGTAAAATTTTCTACTTCTCAGTTCCTTCATCTTTTGAGGAATGAAGGCAAGTCAAGGAATTGTTAGTTGCTCTGCTGTGGAAAGAGGGAAAGAGGGAGAAAGCAAGAGAGAGAGAGAGAGAGAGAGAGAGAGAGAGAGAGAGAGAGAGAGAGAGAGAGAGAGAGATTGAGAGAGCACACACTCTAGCAGAAATCTGAATAAAGTCTGTATTGTGCCTATTTTCCAGACTTGTGATTTATTTCCTAAGTCCTTCATCTGATCTCTAGTGCATTGCTTAATTTTGCTGTGCCCGTAGCTTTGGGTTCTCAAAGGCTCTTTGAGATATCCTTCTCTCACCTTTCTGCTTGTCTCAAAATGGCCCATCCTATAAACTCTAGCTCAGTTACATGGCCATGTTGCTTTCCTTGATTATTTCAGCCATGTTCATGTTCCCCTTCTCTGAATTTCTGTGGCGTTGATTGTTTCTTTCACTCATTTGGATCCTTTTTATATACCTTTTTTCCAGTTTGGCTCATTCTTCCACATAGTCCTTCTCATAAGCCCCATTATATAGGGTCACATCCTTGGATTTCTCAAAGGATTTTCTAGGGAAACACCAGCTTTGGCAATTTCTCATACTGCCCCAATAACAGATAGCATCAAGTTATGCATGGAGAGCCACGCCCAGAAGGTTAACCACCAAGTAAAGGTTTGGCCATTAAAACCTAGGAAACACATAAAAATACACAATATTCTTTAATCATCTTGTCTTGCCCAGTTTATGGTCAGTACAGGCAAGGGGACTGCCATGAAGGTACCTGCATCTTATCTAGGGTCCTCAGTAGAACATAAAACAGTATGGAAATGGTAGTTTCTGACAAACCAAGTCACAATATGCCTTTATTCTCAATAACTGTAGTGTGAAGGTGAGCACACGAGGTAACAGAGATGTTTGAAAGATGGCTTCTGATTAAAAAGCAAAAAAGGATAAAGGCTTTTGTAATAATTTGAATTTTCATGCCTGTTTACCATGAATACTTTCAGGAATATAAGTTGGAAGCCTTTGGATATGACACTGATCGGTATCACAAACAGTAAAATTTACTGTATCTTAGCAGAAAGGAAACCAACACAGATATCATCCTAAAATCAGATTTTATTCAATTACCTTATGCACTAGTTAGAGCAAAAGTCAAAATTAACATATACTTAGAACTAAGGATGACATTGAAATGGATCTGAGTGTAGCATATGGGCAATGGAGCTGAATGGTTCAAAATCTAGGCATGGAAGCAGGGAGACCGAGGTTCAAAAAGCATCTCTGACATTAGATGAGTAAGCCTGGGCATATCATCTCACCTCTATGTCCCTTAGATATGTCCCTAAGATTTATCTAAGTTTCCTTTTTTATAAAATGAGGAAATTGGACTAAATCACCTTTAAGGTGCTCCATTCTAACATATTTGAGCCATTGTGAGGTAGAGAATAGAAGGCCAGGCTTAGAGTTCAGGAAGCTCCAGGTTCAAATCCTGCACATGAGATATACTTATACTAACTATGCTGCTTTTAAACTCTCAGTGCTTCAGGCAAATTTCTAAGATTATGAGTTATAAATAAATTTCTTGCCTACATAGTGTAGGGGACTTCTACATCATGAATTCCCCACCCTACTGAAATTACAGGTCTGGATTTAACATTTGGTTAATTAGAAGGTCCCATTAATCAGAACTCCCTAAGTATTCTCATTAATCAAAGTCTGGGTGATGATTGATGATGATGGAGATGATATAGATAACAACCGGTATCCACTGTGGCTTCTTTAACTGATTGTATAGAAAGGTTTGGTGCTAGAATTCTGGTGAGCCCAGTCTGAGGGCGGTCATATATAATATGTATGTATAATAAGTATTGGAAATTTAGGTACCTCTAAAATCTTTGATTCATCAGTCGACATGAAACAATCATTTAACCAACCTAGCTTTGAAATTCGCTAGCTATTGCCCTCCCTTTGGAAAGTAGAGCTCTCCAGGTGAAAAAATGTCACTCGTGGGAGAGAGATGGAGGAGTTGTCCAGGGTGCACGCAGCTGGTATAGTGGAGAATGCAGAGATTGTGGGAGCTTTCTGAAGGAAATGGACCTCTTCCTTCTGAATGACATATCTGCATTATCCCTGAGGATTACTATTGGTTTTCCCACAGACTCTTCTCTTCTAGGCTACATGTCTTATTTTCTTAGTCCCTGCAAAGCTGGGAGGTAGGTGTTGATGTTATCCCTTTTTCACAGTTGTGGAAACAATCAGAGACTTGCCAAGGGTCACACTGCTACTTAGTTTCTGTGGTAGAATTAGAATCCAAGATGAGTACTCACTGCACTATGCCATTCTCCATCTCCAAAACAGGGTACTTTAAGCTGGAATCCCATCTGGGAAGAAACCCTGTAGAATAGCTTTCATTGACATGTACTTGTTAGGTTCACACGTGACATTCTTCAATTGTGAAAGATGTTTTACAAAATGTCATTTTCTTTTAGGTCATACCAGTTTGGAGGGATTTTCTCCAGATAAGTGCTGCTAGGGAGGCCTTGTCACTATTATTGCCAAAGGCAACTGTTCATTGCTGCTGCTGTATGTGCCCTCCATTTGAACCCACCATGGGATTGTGGTCTTGCTTCCAAGACAGTGTTTTACATTTGGAAAATTTCATTCATTATGATGATTTTCAAAAAGAGGGGCAAAAAGAAGTGTTACGTCATAGATTTCTGTACATAATACATGTCAACTTTTGTGGGCTTTTAATTTTTCTTTTAAATATTTCTCTAGATATTTACACAGATACATAGTGTATATGTACAGAAGGCCTCAGTGTTTATATATTTTATTTCCACATTTATTTTTTCAAAAAAGGCCCTATACACATTAAGTCTAGATAAGCCCCCTTGTTTTTAATGAATTTATATGAATATAGGGTCAACTCCTGCAATGGGAATTCCCCACATCAACTCTGATGAAAATTTCTTACTTAGTAGATCACAGCATCACAAATCTAAAAGTTTGAAAGGACCTTAAAGGTGATTTAGTCCAATTTGCTGATTTTATAGAAAAGGAAACTTAGATAAATCTTAGGGACATATCTAAGGAACGTAGAGGTGAGATGATGGGTCCAAGGTTACTCATCTAATGTCAGAGATGCTTTTTGAACCTAGGTCTCCTTACTAGCTTTTGAACCATTCAGCTCCATTGCCCGTAGGCTATCCTAGATGTTTAATCTGACAACCTTATTTAGAGATGAGAAGAATAAAGTTCAGAAAATTAAAACGAATTAACCAAGGTCACAGTGGTAAAAGTCTGAGGGCAAACCCCGATAATTTGTTTCCAGAGTCCATGATCTTGCCCTTCCCATGCAAAGGATCTATAATTTGGAGGCAGAAGGAAGAAGGGCAAGAAAAGGAGGAACTGTCTCTAGCAATGCAAGGAAATCACAGCCATGTCTACCACAAAGCATTGAAATCCTGTGGGAGTCACATAAACAAGGCAGGTCAGAGGCTGGATTGGAACTCAGCTCTTTCTGGCACCAAGACCAGCATTCATTATATGTCATGATGTGATGTCTCTTAGAAATTTAATGTAATCACAAATATGTCACAATAAAAACTATTTCATAACTTTATATTCATAGTTATTTCCTAATTGTCCTTTTATATGGATTCTAGTGTTTGCTTTGGGTCAGAATAGCTCTTTTATTATCAACCCATCTTGCCTGGCCTTTCCTATCTCTCTTCCAATTAATAATTTATGTTTGCTATTATCTCCTCTGCCTTTTTTATGGTTCCTGAGCTCATATCAGGATTTGCTTACCTTGCACATGAAGCTTCCTAGGGTAGCTAGGTGTGCTATGCAAAGTCACTAAGTTCACAGTGGTTACTCAGAGCTCAGCTTGATAAGCCAGGACTGCTAAATCATGGCCAGAAATTGCTGCTATTGGGCATTTATGGAACAGGAGTGCTCTCTGGACCCTCATGCTTGATGAGTACCTGCATTAAAATGAACTGGTGAGTAGAACTCCTCTTCTGCTGTTTATGTTGCATTACATGATGCTGGAATAGATTGTATGAACAAACGGACTCTCTTAAGGGCAGGGACATGGAAAATAATCTGAGTAGCAATTAAAGGGTTTGCATGGAAAAACACATAATACAGTTAATTTTTCAAGTCATAAAAGTCATAGACAAGAAAAGGTGCATCTCACTAGGTATATCTTTCATGTAGATTTCAATGTTTAGATATGAATTTCAAAATCATGACAAGCATGGCTGAATTTGTAATGTCATTTCCAGACCTTGAGCACATACATTGCCTAATAAATAGCTTGATGATTCTACCTCTATAATGCATAGAAGATTCAAGAATGAATCAAAACAATTGGACCTATGTATGACTTTGTGTCCCTGGCCTTGGGAGGGAAAGGCAAACTCCCTCCCCCACCATTCATGAGTATGGAAATATTCTAAACGGTCACTTTTAAAAAATATGTTCCAAACACCCAGGTCTCACTAAGTCTTTTGACATCCTGTTCTTTTTCATAAATCATATCAGAATTTGTACTCAGATAAGGGAACATCCTTGTGGAAAGCTAAGCCCCAGGATAACATCAAAGAATCCCAGATTGTCATAGCTGAAGAACAACCAGAAGGGTCTTAAGCCATAACATCTCTGGGCCTTGATTTCCTCACTTAGAAAGTAAGGGTGTTGGGCTAAACCTGTGATTCCCAGTTAGTTGTAGTAACAGGGCACCTTTTAACAGAAAATTTCCCCAACAACTCTTTCAACTTGATGTCATTTTTATGATCAGTATGAGATTATTGAGAAAATACTTAAGGACGAAAGAACACTCTGAATACCATAAAGCTTTTAAATACATTTGCATTTTACTCATCACAATAGCATTTGTATACCTTTAGGAAATAGGAATGGAAATATATACATATGGTTGAAGCTAAAGAAAGCTCACAATGTCAAGTGTTGATATACAGAGCCAGAACTAGGGCACAGCAATCAGGGCTTTATCCTGGTCATCTAAATTTAGAGGCTGCCACTGAACCAACTTGAGGCATGCTTCGAAGCCCTTCTCACCCAAAGTGGACTCATCTCAGGTGAGTTCCTCTCTACTTAACCTCCCAGCTCCCCAAAATGATGGCTTCATCCTTAGAAATACTTTGCCCCACTGGAGGCTTCTTCAGCAGAAGCAATTCTTTCTGCATTATGGGTTAGTCACCATTTTCCCCTCTTCTTTGTCCTTCGCCCTTCTCCTTGCCTTAGAAATACACATATGGTCAAGGGTAACTTTCTATGGTACGTATGATGAACATCGTCTAATTTTGGTAGAAAAAGGCTTTGTGGACTTGGGGACAGCAATACCTTTGCCTTTTTCCTTATAGTTATTATCAGGATCAAAGGATACAATGCATGTGAAAGCACTTCTCAAAACACCTGTAGGTGGCCTGTTGCAGGGGAATAGCTCTGGATTTGGAGACAGGAGATCTGGGGCCACAATCTAGCTCTACCACTGAGGTACCTCTGGGGTCTTGGGTCAGCCCCGAACTCTGCTGGACCTCTCTTCTGCCTTAGTAAAATGAAGAGGTCAAGGTAGATGTCCTCTAAGACCTCTTCCAGCTCCTGATCTATCATCTTAATATAGAGAAATTAATAACAGATATCTATTAAAAACCAAATAGATTAATAAAAGATTTATATTTGGTTATTCACGGATGGTACTATTAACCTTTTTTTCTGAAGAATTATGTTAGGTGTTTGTCATGAATATTGGCATCCAAGGCCAGATCTCTAAGTTCACCTTCCTTTCCCCATCATTGGTAAAGACTAGTTCCTTTTGGCATTCTATTCTTATCTCGGGATCACTACCTACTTAGTCATGTACAGAATCATAAAACCATAGCATCCTAGATCATAGGACCATGAGATCATGAATCAAGAGATGGAAGAGCCCTCACAGATCATCCAGGCCCACTTCCTCAATTTGCAAATGATTTGTTCAAGGTCATAGAATAGAGTGAAACTTGGCATTCATTATCATTTTCGATTTCATATTCTCTTTCTTATTTCAGGCCTGCTTCAAAACCTGGCCCTAAATAGTTTACTCAGGTGGTCTTCTTCATCTAACACCAAAGATTACTCTGTCTTCCCAAGATTTTGTATCCCCTCAACATTTATATACTGAATTTTGTCCTAAATTATTTTGCACTTTATGCTTTATACAGTGTCCTTAAATTGTATATGTTTTGCTTTCCCTAGATGTAAGCTCTTACAGTTAAGAAACAATATCATCTCTTTCTTGCATCTTCTCCCCCCTCCTCCCACTCCTTAACTTTCTTGTACAGTGGTGCTATGAGCATGTAAGAAATATTGATGGCAAAACATGTTATAGTAGGCAATGTGAGGCTGTTTTCACCCCTAGCTCCAGTGCAGGTAGCAATAGCCCAAATGAAATTCATACATAAGAACAATACAAAGCTAGGAGAGACCTCAGATTTGTTTCCCAATCATTTAATACATTCATCTCCTGAAGATATTTTGCAAATAATCCACTCAGCACCTTCAAAATTGTATCACTTCCAGCATAGACCTCCTGTATATATGCTTGGTCCAGTATAACGATTTTTCCTGTCTTCTTTTCCTTTAGTGTTAGTTGTACTTCCTCATATAGCAAATTCAGGTACTGTGATTTCAAAGTACAGATAAGGTACTATCCCTGTCTTTGATGGAGAAAATAGTTTCTATAGTGGTAATCAGGGTGGTGCTTTTTGCTGTTCTTCTCTTAAGTGCCTTTAATGATTCTGGCCTTTGTTGGAATGGGGCTGGTAAAGTGGAATCTTGTCTTGGAATGTTTCTCAGCACTAAGACCATTGGGAGCCATTGACTTGTATATGATGTGGCACTGGGGATGGGGAACTTTAACACACCCAGCCTGAGTGAGGTCAGAGCCCTCAGGGCTCCAAATGGGATGTAATCGAGGGGAGCTTGCTTGGTGTTTGACTTTTGGGGCTCACTTATGGAAGGAGTGTTGAGACTCTGGGCAAGCTGTTGTAATGGCTTCTTGGCTTTGCTAACCCAGACCCATTGGTTCTTCGCTAGTAACTATGTATTGTGAATTGAATCAGACAAAGTCTGTTTGTTGATGTTTGTAATTTCTGTTTATATTTGCCTTGGAGTTCAGGGGGCTGACCCTTTCCCCCTGAACTAAGTGAATGATATTTGTATGTGTGATTAAACTGATTGTTAACCCCTTAAAGTTGCTTTCCTTAGAAAAGCAGATCAAAGAACCTGTGTTGGAGACCTCTGTGTGCTGGTTGTTGTTGGTCTTACACAGCCACAGTAGCTGCTAGCAGATTTTTGATACAGTTTGTTATACAAATCTTGACAGATGGTTTCCATTTTTCACGTATTTGTCTTCTTTCCTATTTCATCCTCAGAAGCCCATGAGATCATCTGGCTTAATTGGGTCTCACACCAGGCCTGCCAAAAATTGATTTTTCCATCCTCTGTCTTATGAGATAGCTGTATCCATAATTTTTCACCAATTTCTTCTATAATGTTTTGTAAATATTTTTATTATATAAACTATTGTTGCCCTTAGTTTCTATCTCTCTGTACCTTGAAAAGAGATCAGTTGCTTGCTGGATACTGTTATTTCAGGTTTTGGGAGGCTTCGTCATTTTAGCGATTGATTTACATCACTTAAACTTCCAAAGGAAATAGTGACAATCTGTGCTGATGTCTGTTCCTGTCTCCATTCATCATTTATCTAAGTCAGTAGTGCATTTAAGTAGGTCATGTTAGAGCTGCTTTAATTGTGTACTAGAACTTCTAATTTTTTTTTCTTTCCCTAATCTTGTAATGATTTTGATCTTTGTTGTAGCAAGTCAGTGATCTGACTATACACAAATAGTTGATTCCAAAAGCTCTCTTAAATTGTAATCAATCATTACCTGTTAATTTAGATATAGTAAATTATATTTTTTGTGATGTTATTTTGTGATTCCCATATCCTGAACCTCCCAATTCTCTTCTTCAAGAAAACCTCTATGTAGTCCAAATGTTTGCCTCTTTCATTTTTTGATACTGTCATATTTTCTAACATAGTTTCCACTGTCTTCCTTTCAAAACAAGATCCTCTGCCTATAAAACTAGACCCAAACAATTCAACACCATATTGAAAAGCTCACCTTTACATGAGAAAAATTAATAGTGGTCTTGTCTGTGGCACAAATAATCTATGTAGTTTATTCAATAATGAACATTTAACAGTTGACTTTGGAGACTGTCAGAATAGTTGAAACCCAAATCCATTGGCCAAAGCAGTGGCTGATCCAGTTAGGTTGCTCAGATGTCCAAAATTACCAAGATTACCCTTTGTGACTTGACTCGTTTGACTGTTAATTGATGTCATGGAGAGTTTTTTTTTTGACAGGACCTGAATATGGTTGTATTACCAAGTCATGGAGTGTTAAGCCTTGTTAGAAAACCTACATTTATAATTCAGTGATAATGACAGAGGATCAGACAAAGACTAACATAAAAGGACACAGTTTGTGTCCTAGTTTGTGTAAATGTTTATGTTATGAACCAGTGCTGTCAACCAGACAGAAAAGGTTTCTTTAAAACAAGACTACATATTAAAATCCTCCACATTAAAGCTAAATTAGGACTGATAATTTCGTCACTTACTTTTACAGTATTTTTATTCCAATGACATGTAAGTAAACTGTTTCAGTTTCCGTAATACAGATTTCCAGCTGGAATTATTTTCATTATTATGGTAATGATCTCTAGTATCTGTAGGGGGCTGCATCAGTATGTTTCATATTGCTCTAAATATGTCCCCTGTTTAGTATTCTTTGTTTTTCAATAGTAATGAAACATAAAGGTTTGAAGAAACAAAGATTCTGAGAGTTTGGAAATTGTAATGGTATGAAGAACTTTCAATCTTCTTGAATCAAATTTCAATTTTCCATAGAAGTGAGAGACAGGTAATGGCAATCCATTGGTAGCCCATCATCTGTTCACTATTGTCTGCTGCTTCCCCTGGTGACCTTTATTATTTTAAATGACTTCTGCAAACTAAAAGGCCAAGTCTTGGTAATCCATAAATTGGAGGCTCACCATTGCCATATTCACCAATAGGCAGTAATCTATAGAGGAAAAGTGTCCAGAATTTGTAATAAAAAGACCTGGGTTGGGGAAAATGGCATGACTTCTCAGAGGCTCAATTTACCCACCTGAAAAAATAGAGATGATGATACTTTTGCTATATATTTCACGAAGGTGTTGTGGAAAGGACTTTATAAACCAAAAAGCGTTATGTATGCTTGTGTTGTTGTCATTAATATTGTTATTATTAAACTTCTAAGTAGACATTGAATGCACTCTAATTAGATTGTGTCACCACAACTCAAATGTTACAGATATACCCTGCTTTTTGGGGGGGATGGGCTGTACGGCCTTCCTGAACTATTTCACTGAGGTGGCTGTTGACTTAAGCTTGTTACATTAACTGGGACGTTTCAATTCTTCCACCTTCCAGATGGCCATCACTTTTACCAGTTGATTTCTCATTGATGATAGAACAGCTTACCAACAGGAACAATAACAAATCATAGGAAGAGGATGAAAGCCATGACAATTTTCACCTGGAGAGAGGTAATAATCTCATTTTTCCATGTGCTTAATGTTTTTCTTTTTCAGAGGCAAATTAATCCAAGGTTAATATTTGGCAATATTCTGCATAGAACATACAACTGGAAAAATGGCTGAGATTTGAGGCTCTCAAAAAACAGTCATCTCAGGCAATTTCTCCAACTTATCCAGATCTGTTGTTCATCTCTGGGCAGTTTGCAAATGTCAGCCAATTCACAGGATCATTTAATAGATACAAAAAAAAAACCAAAAGGTGGATTTGAGGTTTAGTTATGAGAAAGATCAACCCACCTCAGACCTTGATGTATATTTCCTATCTTGCTAACTGAAAATAGTGATACTTATTCAAATAGATTAATATATATGCATATAAATATATAACATATATTATGCATAATGAAACTTGGAGTCTGAACACTAGGCTTTGAATGTTAGTTCTGCTATTTAATAGCTGTGGACCAGTCACTAAACATGTCTGAATTTCAAGGGTCTCATCCACAAAATGTGGGTAATAGAATGTGTACTGCCTATCACCAGAAGTTTGGTATGAGGAAAGCACTTTGTAAACCTTAAGGAAGGCTAATATTGTGGTGATTTAATGTTTCAATGTTCTCCCAAGCAGTACTCTCTCAGGAACACACAGGGGAACAAACTGTTGGTCTTTCTTCAAGGTAGCAGCCTTCATAGTCCATTTCTTACCATCTTCCTAAAGCAGAGCAAAGTATCTGACACGGGAAAAGAACAAAGGGGTGGTTCCTACACATCTGCTTAATAGTCAGTTGTGCATATTTATGTGGTTACTGGCTTTGCCCAAGATATATCCCACCACATCCTCTTTTTTTAAAGAAATATCTTATTTGTTTTAATCAGCCAAGATCTGCCTTGTGATATGCCACAGTAGCCTTGGAAAGGAGCAGTAGCCACAGTCTGAACCATAAGTAACATGAGACTTAGTGAGCAGATCTTGACGTTTACTCTAGCCATTTGGCAACTCTCTGACATGTTATACAGGAAAGTCACTGTCACTAGTTAGAACTTTGGCATTTCTGTGGAGGTTGGAGGAAAGAACAGATATTCCACTCTCCACTCCATTCTGTTCTGTTCATGGATTTTTGTGTCGCTCCTTGCTGTGCTTGCTATATTCTTTACTAATGAACAGATCCTGTTTCAGTTCGTTATCATTACCATTTCCCCCCATGGTGCAATGTGTACCCTTTGCTGTCCTAGCTGCTGGATGTTAGAGAATAACAGATTCATTTTTACATTGGCCAGTGGTAGATCTTAACCATAACATACATGTATGTATTTATGTAAATATATGTCTATATATACATATATCTGCACATACATATATACATATATGTATATATATATATACATATTTCATATGGAAAGTATAGATCATGGGGTCATAGATTTTGAACTGGAAGGAACATTATAGATAATCTAGTCCAATCCCTTCATTTTACCAGTGAGGAAACTGAGGCCCAGTGAGGTTAAGTAACTTGTCCAAGATCGCGTAGGTATTTAAGCATCAGAGCCTAGGTTTGAACTTGTCTTCTGCCGCTAAATCTTGTTTTGGGGATTTTATTTTGTTGGGGCTTTTAGCCTATTGTATTTTCCTCACCCTGGATCAAGTGACAAAGGACACATTTTTATGCATCTTTAAAATGATTGGGAAAATGCATTTCTTTTCTCTCTTTCACTCCTTTCTAAATTCTTCTCCAGGAAGCTGGAGCAGCCAGCAATTTGTTTTACTCTTAGAGTACATAGTTCTTGCCTATTTAGTTTGCCCAGGAAACTGCAAGATCAGCATGGTATGCTGGCGGATGCTTCTGAATGAGGATTCTGCCACCAAGCTGTAAGCACACTGTGCTTTGCCATGTTGGAATACTGCTTTTCTGCCCATGGTTTACAAAACTATTGAGTTGTACTCCTCAAGTGAGGAACCAAAAGGTTCATATTCACGCATAATTCAGCGAAATGTGAAAAATGATAAAATTTGCCTTCGTTTTAAGCAGCCTTCTCTCTACATTTTGGGAATATCTTTGTTCAGCCAGCCCATTTGGGGAATGTGCCTTCATTTACTAAATCCTCCTCAACTGACACACATTTCTATTTGCTCTACATATACTGGGTGACTCTGGGGTGGCTGGGCAGGCCATTATACTATGAAGAGAACTCAGCATTCCAGTCCATTCCTATAATCTCTCAGTTCTGCCTCCCCTCTGTCACAGCAATCACTCACTCTGTCTCTTTCTCTGGTTCCCTGACATTTTCCAGGACAAATGTCAATTTTGCTGATCAATTTCACAAAAGCATCATCACTAGTTGTGCCTGGTCTCACAAGGTTATTTGGAGTTGGCTCACCCAAATGGTTTCTCTTTCCACACCATTTTCGGATGCAATTGTAGAGAACAGTTTTGTACTTGCAGGGTGTGAAACTTCAGGCAGAAGAGTGACTGGAGAATGTGCAGATTGCTGGTCACCACCTTCCCATTGCTCTTTTTCAACTAAAGGACATTTTAATTTAAACTCATTTAATTGTTGCTAGTGCAAGTCATCAAGTTCATTAAAAACCTTGCCAATTGTAAAAACAACATAATGCCTCTCATAAAGGTCGGCCTTCACAGGGCTCTGGTGAGCATGTTGGATAGGAATTAGAATATATTAGACTTGAAATCCTTATTGGGTGGTATGTTCTATCGTAATTGAAAAACTTGAGTGGTAGGAGGGAAGCATGATGAAACATGAGTTTCATTTTTCTTTGTGACATCTAGCAGACAGCTGAAAACTTTCCTGATAACAGCTCCCAATTTTAAGACTCTGCCTTTCTAAGCCCTCAAATGGAAGTATCCCTGGTTCTTTGCAAATAAGTGCTAAGAAAATTAAATTAGTTTAAAAATTTGGTTATGGTATAATTTCACAAATTTGAATTGTATGCTAATTCACACGAAATCTCCAACTGAAATTGGACTTGGCATTAACAATGAAGATAAGTCAGTACCATAAATAAAATCGGGAGAAAATCCATCAATCAGCAATCATAATGCATTTATTAGCTCCCACATGCCAGACCCTGTGCTGGGTAATGGGGATACAAAAACCCTAGTCAGATATCAAGAAGATGAGGATTAAATCCCTTTGGATTTAAAATAAAGAGATCATTGGCGACATAGGACAGATTTCAAGGCAATGAGGAGCGGGTGGGAGGTGAGAAAGTAGAGTCATCTTTATCTACAAATTAGGCTGTGAAAGGGACAAGAGAGGGAGAGCTCAATATCTGGAGGAGATGATAGGGCCAAGAGAAGGTTTTTGGTGCTCAGAAAGATGTGGACCTATTGACAGGAGCAGGAAAGGAGCCAGGGAATAAAGAAAGGTTGAAAATTCAGGATGATCAAAGGGACGAGCTCCCATAGAAGAGAAGAGATTTTTATAAAATGCTTTATTAGCAGCCCTCTGCATAAAACTAATGCTTATACAGGAGACTTAAGTATTCATGGAACCACAACTGTCAGGACTTCTTGTTGGCTCTGGCTTTTTATTTTTATTTATTTCTTTGTGTGTTTACTCTTAAGCAGAGAGTAAGCAGCATAGCATAGCAGGTAGCACCTAGACTTCAAGTCAGGGAAATTGGGGTCAGAAGTTATTTTACCTCTTTCCGTCTAAGTTTCTTTATCATTAAGATGGGGGCAGTAATTATAATTACCTCACATGATTGTTGTTAGTATTAAATTAGACAGTTATAGATATATATTCATAACAGTGCGCTTTGTGCTGTCAGAGAACTGGAAACAAAGTGAATGCCCATTAGTTAGGGGAGAGCAGAAAAAACTACGGCATGTGAATGTACTTAGATATTATCGTAGCATTAAAAATGACAAATATGAAGAAATCAAAGGAATGTGGAAAGACGTGGTACCTTGGCTGTTGAATTCCTCTCTAACCGTTGACTCCCTCGTTAGAATGTGGGCCCTAGGAGGGCCTCACTTTCCTGTTTTTGTTCCTAGTACTTGGCACACAGTAAGCACTGAGCAAATGTTCTTCTACTCTCTTCCATTCCACTGCATAGGAAAGTATTGGTACAATAAATACTTTGCCCTCTTTGGTATTTAGTATATGATTTACTTCCAACAATTTGTAGCTCAGGAGGTCGCAGGAAAAAATACCCAAAGCTTCCTCTTCTTTTTTTTATCCTTTTTTTTAAAATTTATTTTTAACATGTTTGGTTTTCAGCATTGATTTTCACAGGCGTTTGAATTACACATTTTCTCCCCATTTCCTCCCCCCCCCCACTCCAAGATGGCGTACACTCTGGTTGCCCTGTTCCCC
>CM053628.1:11343449-11370559 GCA_028646595.1 Phalanger gymnotis
TAAGAAGGAGCCATCTCAGGGTGGGAACAGAAATAAATTTTATTCAATTCTCGAGAATTGGGCATCCTCTGCTAGAACAAATCCAGCAAAGGAGGCACTTTACAAGGGGAAAGCACCCATAATTATACCTAACACAAAAGAATTCCTGCCTACCTCTGACCCTTCTCACCATTGGCTGGGAGGTGGGCTTACAATCTGAGTATGAAAGCTAGACAAATAACCGGGAAATTGAGGCACACAATCTCCAATTCACATTCCCTTAGTTAATGATTACAACTGAGGTGACATCTATAAATCTAAAGAAGGAGAATAGGATAAGGAGAGGGAGAGACCCTCTCCATTCTTTACAGTAGAGAAAAACAGGTCATTATGACCCTGTTCTTACTGAGCAAAACTTTAAACCAGAACTAGAAGAAAGAACAAAAAGTTTCAGGGTAAACTTTCCCAGACGCTGAGCCATCAGACTCTCACAGCCTCAGAATTTTTCCACTTCCCTATTTCTTGATTTTTAAACATTTCTTAATGTGTGTGTGTGTGTGTGTATGTATTTATATAAAATTTTACATTTTTTTAAAATGAAACTGCAACTTCACATATGCCACTTTCTCAGATTTTCTGTGCCTCCTCCCATCTACACCCAATCCTATAGGAATTAGAAGCAGTTATCATCATAATTTGAACTTGAAAAAAAGATTACGACATTACCAACTGATACAGAAAGTTTATTTTAATCTATGTTTTATTTAGAGAACTGAAGATCTAAGATGTTTGGGTACAATGTCAGTATTACTTTTTTTTGAAACATGAAATTGAAGAAATAATAACAGCCATGAAAACAATTTTGTGTTACATGAGGAGAAAAATCGGTTGTTTGTTACATTTTTCCTATTCTTCCCTGGGTCTTAACCTTTTTTCTATCTGTTGGGCTGTTGCTAAATTGAAGCATTCTTTTAGATAATGAATATGGTTGTTCCTTATTAATGACCTCTGTTGAGATCTATTAAACATCCCTTTTCTGATAGCTTTCTATTTGTTTTGGCTTCAGCATCTTCATTTCACCAAACTCCACCACCCCCACCTCCCTAGATTCTTTGTGAATGCTCATTTCTTCTCTTGATTGGAATAGTGGGTTCCTCCTTCATCTTTCTTCCCAGTGTCCTGAGCCCAGACCTACTGTCACTTTAGTCTTTTCACATTTTCATGACTTGCCAGGATTTGATACATTAAAACTGCACATTGGAGATTGATTACTCCTAGGAATGGAAGCATAGCTAGGTTGACTGTTAAAAAGCAACCTGAGGATATTTGTGGGGAGGGTGGAACAGTAAAGCCATTGTATAAAATGGAGGTAAGTGGCTTTTCCTGGCAGGAAGAGATTCATTTCCCTTTAATGGTACTGGAACACATCCCAGCCCAAATCTCATTCATCCGAATCATTTAGGGAATGTCTGTTATCCACATATTTCCTTGTGCTTCCATGTCTCACTTTAAGCAAACTCAATATATGTCATTTTACATGAAAGATAAATTAGGGGCTAATTTTTATAAATTAATCCCATGCTTTATAAAAAAGGAATGAATGCAGGTTTCCTTAAAATACTACAGTGTCCTAATGTGTTGATTATTAATGATTATTATTGTCATTTTGGCTGTGATCTATGCCTCCTTGGGAGAGGAAGGAAACACCCACATTGAGGAGACAAGAGACCCACTGGAGTTTTAGAATATGGCCCTTTAATACTGACGGTGAGTGTATGATTTCAGTTATACAAGTTTGGTTGATCCTCAACTTTTTGGCCTAAATCCAATATATAAAGCAGCATCAGTGGGTTGGCCCAGCAGCTTACCTTTACCGTTAGTAGGCGGAAGGGCAGATACTGGGACAAACATGGATCTCCTCCTCCACTTGGAGCTTCACCTCCCCTCCCTCCACTATTAGCATGTGACATAAAGGATACTTAAGATTTCAGCAAGAGTGACAAGGAAAAGGGACGAATTATAAAGTATTGAAATAATGACTATGCCTATGAAGGGGGATTCACAGCACTCTAGCCAAGAATAACGTTACAGAATAGTCAGTGTTGTCAAAACACCTCGTTTCTAGATCATGTTTCACATCTCAATCCCTCAGCAATTTCAGGAAATAAGTATTAAGGGAAAAATGATTAAAGAGAAAATAAGCTTGTAATGATGGGTAGGGTACTCTAAACTTGAAGAATTTTTCTTTTTTTTTCCATGAAGGTATATTCCATCTCCTATCTAGAGTGTAAGCTGGTCATGTCCTCTTTTTTTCTTTTCTTTTTTTTTTGCATTCTGCCATCACTTTCAGTGCCTGCAGGGTTAAGTGACTTGCCCAAGGTCACAAAGCTAGGGAGTGTCTGAGGCTGAATTTGAATTCAGATCTTCCTGTCTCCAGGCCCAGTGCTCTATCCACTGTGCCACCTAGCTGCCCTAGGAAACTATTACTTAATCTGATTGGCTATATCCGTAGCATTTGGCCTCCTTCTAGGCAGAGGCAATTTCCTTTTTTGGCTTTGTATTCCCAGAATGTAGCAAAATTCTACTTATACAGTCAGTGTTTAATACATTTTGGTGGAGCTGAATTGCATTCACACTCTTATTAAATACCCAGAACCCAAATATTCATTTTGTATTTTACCTACCATTGTAGATTTCCTAATGTAAGCATTGCTTTTTCTTCTGTAATTGTGGTTCATATGAAAGCCCTGTGAATTTTCTCTTCATTACTTTGAATGCAATTGCACTTTTAGGTCCCCAGTTACACGTGTGTTTGAAAAGATCTGGATTCAGAATGGCTCAAAACGTTACGTTAATATCTTAATTACTCTTGTTCCTTTTTCTCCAATGCTCATTTCCCCAGAGCGTGCTAATCACAACTGTCCCTTAGAGAAATACTGCTACTACTGGAAAGTATTTCTTTTTAGAGGATATCAAACAAACTAAGCTGTTTTTCTTTCAAATGACCTAGTGCATGTAAATAACTTCTGGCTCATAATTAGGGAAAAAAAAACTCTCTCTCAAATAGCTTCTCTTTGGTAAACATTTAAATGATCAGCCTCTGAAGCAGAGGGGTGAACCATTTTTTAAAAATCTACAACAGTACTTTATTCCTCCTTTGAACTGTGGTGATTGTTATATGCTTCAAAATCTTTCCTGTGCCACTTAAAATTTCTCAACACTTTTCCTAAGTTCACCCCAGAAACAGAAAAGTTTGCAAAAAAGAAAATAAAGCAATATATCTTATCTGGCTAGTAGAGGTACTACATTTCTGGGAAGATGGTAAACTCATCTTTGTTTTGGCATTGAGATAATCCAAGAAAATTCACTCACATAATGTAGAAATTAAGTGTTTATCCAAAGCAAATTGTGCCTGCTACTTTCCCCGTAACTGTTCTTAATTTAGAAATTCCCCCCAAATGGAGCTTTTGAAAGGAAGAGCCAATATGTGCAATGATTTTTTTTAAATGAAAAGCTTGTGCACAGTAGGCAAGAAGGATTTGAAGATGTAAATGACACCAGATCTGTCATGACATTTGTAATATTTGTTTCTGAAAAAATTAATATAAGGTGTTACCTGTTCCTAGGGCATGGGAGAGCACAAAATTAAAGAATTATTTCTAAACTGGTATCATCCTTCCAAGAGGTAAGAGCATGGAAGAGTTGACCCTCTGAAAGTCTCTTCTATCTAGTCCTTTGATTTCATGACAGATAAAACATTTTTCTGATGGTAAGTGAAGTCTGGTCCTGGCATCAACTCCATTACTACATTTTGTCAAAATGGACAAGGTACTTTGCTTTTCTCTTTTCCCATACACAGCATTCACTGGTTATTGAATTATTTTCAACGGATAATGTCCAAATTCATATGGATATCCAGATTAACTCTGCAATTCAACCACTTTGGGGTCCATTGGGAGATAGTATTTGGAGAGAGTGTCTTCTCTAGAAACAAGAAAGAAGGAAGGAAGTAGCAGTAACAGCAGAACAAATCCCCACATACTTCACTGGGAGAAAATAACCAATTCAATAACCATGGAAATTCAATCAGTAGAACCACTTTCAGCCTCCTAATATAGAGAAAGACACATTCTCCCATAGATTCCCAGTGGGAAGAAAATCAAGAATTACCTCGAAAACTTGCCCTTGAGGTGAAGAGGCTTTTGGACCTCGATGCTGCCTTCCTTGTTTCACTGCCTTCTGGTGAAGTTCTTGTTCCTCATGCCTCTCACTGTGGAATCTGGGAAGCTTCTTGCACTGCTGCTGCCTCCCTTCTCTCTGGCTGGGTCCTGCTCAGCTCCTTTTGCTGATGCTGCTGCTCCACCTTGGAATACTGTTTTTGTTCTTTCCCAGTGAGATCACCTGGGCCACATGTCTCAGGCAAGTCAACACATTTTCAAGACTCTTGCCAAGCAGCTATGAGAGTTCTCTACCGACTTCTAAATGGAAGGTCCCTAGAGCTCAGTCTTAGCTGACTTAGTCTGTGTTCTCTTGTTCTCTCTGTCTCTTTCTGTCTCTCTGTCTCTATCTGTCTGTCTTTCTCTCTCTGTCAGTACTTCCCTCTGAGCTTCTCTGTGAGGCTGCAGATAAATACTCACATACGTTTTCATTTGTCTTTTTAACTCCTGACAGATGCTTCTTTGGTAACAAGTTCTGGTCATACCAATGGCACTACAGCTTTGGTAAGCCCCTAGTAGTACTACATGGAAAGAGTAGGCCGGTGGCCTGTCTGTTCACTTTACTGAACTAAGGTTGTTGAACTAAATCTAACTGCTTTTCTTTTTCCAAACCAGTTTGTGGATAGATACAAACAGCTTTAGAGAGTGGATGGAATAGATGATTTGCACTATCTTCAAAAACTGAGAGGAGACTCCTCATTTTTATGAGCATTTTTTATGCACTAGCTCACCACCCATTAATGGCTCCAACGTTGGTCTTCGAAGTGTCTTAGACTGAGCTTTGTCTAAAGGCACTTTTTAAATAATGTGAAAGAAATTAACTTAGCTTTCATAATTCAATCATATCTTTTGTAATTTAGACAGTTTATTGGAAAGGTCTGCTTTGTGCCTAGGTGAGGAGCCTTGAGCTTTGGAAATCCTTAGAAATCCCAGATTTCAGTCTAAGAACTCATTGTAGGAATGCTTAACTGATTCCGGAGTCTGAGGTGGCATAGCAATAGTATCCAAAATGGAAATTAAATATCTAAACATATTTAGACTGTGCTGAAATAGATGTTGGACTATATCTCTGCAGTGTCCCAAACTACCAGGCAGAACTATGGGAAGCAACAGTCCAGTGGATTGCTTGGCCTTGCAGGAAAAAAAAAGCTCATCCCTTGAGAGACTGACTGAATTGTTTCATTTTCAACTGACTCTTTTGTCTTCTTGGAGACCATTATAAGTGTAAAGAAATAGCCTGGGTGAAGTATGGGATAGTTTTCACATATGTTCTATCAATTCTCCTGCTTAGACTACCTAGAGGCTTCTGGGTAGTGTTCAAAAAGAACTCTGCTGGGGGTATTGGGAAATAATCCAGTCTGGCATTATTGCCCCAGTACACTCAATATCATCTTCTTTTCTGTACCAATAACAAAAAACACCGCCCCAACTCCCAACTAATTTGGATATGGTTACTAGCTGAGGATCTAGAAGCAACTGTTAATTTCTTATAGTGGTAATTGTATACAGTTGAGAGGCCTGGAAGAGCCCTGGCCATATGCTTCTGTGGTCTGCATGCTCCTGCTTAGCATTGATATTAATTCAGTCCCAAGCACAGACATTGGGTTTTAAACAATTAACAATTAAACATTATCCAAATGATATCTTCTTTTTAGCAAGATTAGGGTAATTGGATCCATTTTTCCTTAAATGAGACCCAATTCAAGTGTTTCTTGTTGATTTTGATGAAATGAAGCAAGATTATCGAGAAAAGTGATGGGCTTCAAATTTAAGAAAAGCCTGAGTCAGGTGTTCGATACTCGGGCTAATTATCTGAGAAAATACAGGAGATCAACTGTTTGATTTTCTGGTTCGAGAAGTAAGGTCAGAAAAACTCAATATTTATGCTGGTTGAGTGAGTAAAAGTCAAATGCAGTGATTTATGATTTTGTACGAAATTGCACAACTTAAGTTTTAAATGTAACTATAACAACTTGAAGTTGTGTATTAAAACAATAAATCATTTGTGTAGCATTAGAAGTGCTAGGTGAGAAAATGTGTTTGTATTTTTGAATGCACAGATTTATTTAGTTTAAGAATCAGTAGATGGTTTTACCAGTCATCGCAATCATGTCACATCTCACACTACTTTAAGATATCGATTCAAAGCAACATAAATCCATACCTCAGAATCTGGAGACTCAAGAAACTTTGCATGGCAGAACATTCCCATTCTTTGGGCATCATTCTCATGAATTCCTTCTGGCTGCTCCTTGCTAGAGGACAGTGTCCAAACGCAGAGACATAGGCAAAGACCAGCCTGGGTCCAAAGTATCATTAGTGACGCTTGTCCTCATGTGGCCCTCCAGCCCTTCTTTCAGTGCCTTCCCTGCTTTCAGCAGCTTAGACAGGCCTCTTGCTGCCTCCTGACTGCTTAGGATCACCTACTGTGCTACCCAGTGGCCCTGTACACTGCTCCACTTTCTTGTCTTCCCTGTCTCTCAAGAAGTAGCTCTCCCTCTGTGACGATGGATGTTTTAGTACCCTGGTGGAGCCTACAAGTTCTTAAAACAGGTGTGAATTCACCATAAATTCAACCAGTGCTCAAAGTCCCCCTTGTTTCCCCCTGTGAACCTCCCCCTAACCAGCCAGAATCAATCACATGACACCATAGCAGTGCAAAAGCACATTTATTTAAAATTGAATGCAAGATATAAGTGATAAGAATCAAGCAGTGAACATTTTACTGCCAGTTTCTCAAACGTTTAAGGAATGCAGGATGTGTGTCTTCTCTAAGCCTGGTATCATAAGGTTCCAGAACAGGAAAAACAAGCTTGTGAGTCTACTCTTAGCATTCTTTGATTTACTATATGATCACATTGTAAAGAAGTTAACAGTCTATCTAATTATCGAACCCAGGACCCTTATAGAGTCTTGAAGGAATTGAGTCTCACCCCAGTCCTGGGAGCCACTGATGTCTTGCAACCTGTTGCTTTCTGTCACAGAAAAAGGAAAATCTCCCGTTAATAGTGTCAGGAATGAGACATGGCTTCCAAGGCAGCTTCCTGGCTCCATGTGCATTTTTCTTCTTACTCTTCTTGTACTCTGCTAAGAATACGTGTTGCCTGACCCACCACTCTTATGAGCTCTAGCTAAGCTCTCAAGAGACAACCTGAAAACACTCCCTTCCAAGTAGAATCTAGCCTTGGATGGCATAAGCACCACCTACACTCTGTACATGTGTGCAGGATATAGTTCCCCAGGAGAATATTTTCCCCCTAGAGATGGTAATAATAAATCAGATATGAAATCCTTGCTAATAGATTTAAGTAGCTAATGTGTTATCTCTGCCAAAGAACATGCTATCAATACCTCTTCAAATTACTTTTGTGTTTTTCTATTAGATTCAGCAAACAGTTAATAAGGGCCTACTTTGTACAGAATACCATACTAGGCTTGGGAAAAATGTGAATTTGAGATAAGGGAGGCCCATGTTTTAATGGAGCTTTTAGCTTCAGAGTAGGATATGATGTCTACACAAAGAACTAGCTATAAATCAAATTAGCATAATAGGTGAATTATGGAGATTTAAACCATGTCCTTGGAGTGGTCTGAGAGAAGAGTAGCCACTATCAACTAGAGATACCAGTTAAGGCTTCATGGAGGAGGCAGTATTTTTATTGGATTTTAAAGGAATTTCTCTGATTGAATCCTCCACCTTTATCAGTCAGTCTGCCCTGCATTTCTTAATCACTAAATATGTGCTAAGCTCTGGGGATATATAGGCAAAAGCAAAACAGTCCTGGCCTCAGGTACTGTTGTAGTCTGGAAGACAGGTATCATTGTTCAAGGGTTAAGCTTTTATGGTATTAAGTTTATAGAGGAAAGAGGTGTCCAGGAAGGGGTAAAAGGAAGGCATCATGGTATCTCACCTGGGATTATGTATATGTAAGCAACCTGAAATCACCCCCAGTGAAATGAAGAAGAAGAAAATTCCTGAAGTGTTTCCAGTTGCTTTGTCCTGCCACTTGAATAAGGTCTCCAAAAACAAAAATTAGGGATTAATAAAATTAATAACTCGCAAAGTGCTTTTTCATCCTTGGTCTTCTCTGATTCTCACAATAACTCTACAAGCTAAGAGGTACAGCCAATACTTAGATACTTTAAATGATCTCATTAGTATGAATGTTCAATGTAGCTACTCTTCCCACCAGTACAGGCCAAAACCCCTGCATGCCATCCCATTCTAAATCTGTCTCTATTTTCCCAGAAATCCTCAGTAGATGACGAACATCCTGAGGCCTTTATCTTTTTATTTTTCTTTCAATGTCTTGGCTATACCAATATTCCCCTTTATATATATATGTGTGTGTGTGTATATACATGTGTACATGTATATATATATGTATATCTATATATACATCTATGTACACACATATATACATATACATATACACATATATCTTATCTCTTATTCTTTGCATCAATTATCAGTTGGATCATTGGATCAAGGATCAGAAATCTAGAGCCAGAAGAGATCTGGAAGGTCCTTTAGCCCAATGGTGCCAAATTTAAATAGAAATGGGGAACACTAAACCATACCTAAGAATCCCTGAAGACCACATATTGACTTAGAAAACCACATATTAACATTGTCTCTGTTCCATTGTATTTTTGTTTCCTTTGTTAAATATTTCCCAGTTACATTTTAATCTACTGGGGTCTCGCGCTGCCTGTGGGTTATGTGTTTCACACCTCTGCTCTTGGCTAACACCTTCAGTTTATAGGTGACAAAACTGACACCTCTACAGGTTAAATGTGTTGCTGAAAGTTACACAGGTGAGAAGTAGCAGAACCAGAAATCCAGCCTAGGTCCTACAACTCTAAATCCAGCCCTCTTTCTCCTGTAGCACACTATAGTGCAATGTCTGTTAGACCACCTTGAGTCAGTCCCAACATGCTGCAGCCTACTTAGACCATAATCTTAATTGAGGCCCTCATGACTTCTCTCCTTGGCTACTGTGATAGTACTCTAACTGGTCTCCCTGCCTCAAGTCTCTTCTCATTTCAGTCCATCTTCAAATCATTTTCCAAGGTAATTTTTCTAAAGTATTTGCTATTGTTGAGTCATTTCATCCATGTCCAACTCTGTGGCCCAGTTGGGTTTTTCTTGGCAAAGATACTGAAATGGTTTGCACTTTCCTTCTCCAGCTCATTTTACAGAAGAAGAACTGAGGCAAACAGGGTGAAGTGACTTGCCTAGGGTCACACAGCTATTAAGTATCTGAGGTTAGATTTGAATTCAGGAAGATAAATCTTCCTAGCTCCAGGCCCAGTGCTCTATTCACTACACCACCCAATTCTAAAGTATAAGGTTGACCATATCAGCCCCTTGCTTTATAAACTACATTGGCTCCCTATTATTTCCATGATCAAATATAAAATCCTGTGTTTGGCATTTAAAGCCCTTTCTAACTTTTCCCTTTCCTTCCTTTCCAATCTTCTTCTACTTTACTTCCCTCTACACACTGGCCTATTTGTTGTTGCTTACATGTGATGCTCCATCTCCCATCCTTGCACTGGCTGTTTTCTATGTCTGAAATGCTCTACTCACTCAATCCCCTCTTTGGTTTGCTTGGTCTCCATCAAAACTAGGCTCAGATCCCATCTTCTGCAGGAGACCTTTCCCAGTACCCACCTTGCTATTAGTGCCTTCCCCTCTGAGACTATCTTCCATATAATCTGCATATATCTTTTATGGACCTAGTTATTTTCATGTTGTCACCTCTGTTAGACTGTAAGCTCCTTCAAGATGGGGACTGTTTTTCTATTCCTAGTGCTTAAGGCAGTCATATACAGTAAACACTTAATAAATCCTTCTTTGCTGACTATGGGTTATTTATAATATTTCACTGGAGTATTATTCCCATTTTGCAGAGAAAAGAACTGAGACTCTGAAAACTGAAGGGACTTGCCAAAGATCCCATGAGTAATAAGTGAAAATAGTAACCAGAACTAGGACTCAGGTCTTCTTGGCCCAGGTCCAGGATTCTTTCCATTATGCTTTATCACCTTTCACAGCTGTCTTTCTATGTTTCATATTCTCTGAGCGTTAAAGTGTTTTGCTACATTTCTAAGTATGAATTGCTCAACTGTCCCCAAAGCTAGAATTCCATGGGATGATTAAACAGAAATACTCAAATTTACCAATAAAGTTAAGTTTTACTGTAATTTTTCAGGGCCACATTGCCATTGTATAAATCAGTAGAAAGTTATCCATCCTTGTCCTGCTTCTAATTTGTCCTCACTTCTTAGAATGGTTCTGCGTGGGAGGCTCAGGTACTTAGTGTCAGCACTATCTCCTTCAAAGATTCTCTTTGGATCCCAGTTCTTCTAGGTAGAGATGGGATAGGGATAATGGGGAGGGAAGGATTTTCTGCCATCTTCTACTACTTTTCAAGGTTGCTGTAAAAGTACTCTGCCCATTTGAATTTGCATTTTCAATTTTAGAGAAGAACTACCAGGTTGAAAAAAAATGTCCTTTCCAATATTTTCTAAGACCTCTAATACAGGAATTGCCCCCCAATTAGAATATTCCTTTTGAAATTGATGTCAAATTTTGTGACAGCCCCCTGGTGTTTGCTTCCTTGGGCATAATTTGTATTGCTGGGAACGAGGAAGTTGGGCTGATTAAGGATTTGATTACCTCTCATTTCTAATGCAAAGGTTTCCTGCTTAGTATATCTTTCATATCCTCAAGGAAATCAAATTGATATCAGATTGAAAGTCAGATAGGTTTGACCACAACAGTAGAATTGCAATGCCCTTCTCCCTCATTTCTGTTAGATGAAAGCAATTAAAAGCTCCTCAATGAGTCCAGTTTCTCTCCTCCCCATATGGAGAAAAGGGCCATGAAACCCAGCTGAGATTGGGTCACGGTCCCAGGAGCCAGTGCTAAGAAGCAGGGGAGCCCTTAGGGATGGAAAATACATTGTCCAAGGCTGGAAGGAAGAACTGCCTACCAATGGAATGGGATGATATCTAATGGAAAAAAACATTAATTAAGCACTTAGTGTATGCCAGGCAATGTGCTAGCACCAGGAATATACATAGAAATATAAGCTTGTCCTGTTCTCCAAGTACAAATTCCAGTTGGGGGAGACAACACATAATAGAAAAGTTAAACTGCAGCACAGATGAACTGGCCTAGTTGTCCTTGGGGTTGATCAGCTGTGCAAAGAGCAAGGCCCAGGTATCAGTAGGTGGCATTATTGGGAGGGGATAATCCTTGTACGATCTGGGTATGGCCATCCAGTGTAGGAGTCGCAGTATTGTTAAAAGGGCCAAGTTCTCCCATTGCATCCTGGGCCATCTCCAGTTGTCCTGATCAATGTATGGCCACAGTACTCAGATGGCTCTGGAGGAGAAAGTGAGGCTGGTGACCTTGCACAGCCCTCCCTGCCTCAAATCAAAGTCAACTGCAAATCATCACCTCACTTCTGGACTATTGGAATAGCCTCTAGATGGGTCTGCTGCCTCAAGTTTCTCCCTCCCCTAACCCTAACCTATCCTCCCTTCAGCCATCAAAGTGATTTTCCTAAAGCGCAGGTCTAGCCATTTCATCCCCCATTTCATCAAGTCCAGTAGTTCCCTATTGCCTACTGGGTCAAATACAGATCTTCTGTTTGGTATTCAAAGCCCCTAATAACTTAGCCCCTTCCTGCCTTTCCAGTTTTCTATACGTCATTCCCTGCCATGTAGTCTTTTATCCAGTGACATCCAGGCTTCCTTGATATTCCAGAAACGAGATGTTCTCCATCTTTCACTTCTGGACATTTTCTCTGCTGTCCTCCATTACTGAATTTCTTTCTGTCCTCATCTCTGCCTACTGCCTTCTCTGGCTTCTTTTAAGTCCCAACAGAAATCCCATCTTCTATAGGAAGGCTTTCCCACCCCCTCCTAGTTCTAGTGCTTTCCTCTGTTAATTATCCCCTAGTTATCAACGCCTGCCCCATTAGATTGTGAACTCTTTTGTCTCTTTTTATATTCGCCTTCCTTAGCAAAGTGCCCGCTACATAGTGACTGGCTGCCTGATTGCTTTCTCTGCCTCATCTATAAAACAAGAGAACTGGACTCTAATCTCCCTACACCTAGACACTAGGACTTTATCATTTTCAATTTTCTTTTTTTTCAATTAACATGCATTTATTTTCTCTCCCTTTCTCCTCCACTCCCTTGGAAAAAAAAGGAAAACAAAACTCTTGTAACAAATATTCATAATCAAGCAAAACCAAAACTTGTATAAATGGATACAGAGTGAAGTACGTAGAAACGGGAGAATAACTGATACAATAACAACAACACTATAAAGAGAAACAGTTGGGCATCTCTCAGTATAGCTGATGATGGCATTGCTTTGAGGCTTGCCGTTATCACAGGTGACTCATTGAACCTGCATTAGTTATGAATGTTTTAAGTAGCTCAGGGCCTCCTTTCCTTTTCATGTCATGGACACCCCCTTTGGCATTCTGGCAAAGTCTGTAGATCCCTGCCCAGAATCATATATTTAGAGACATAGGATTACAAAGGAAACCAATTATATTGCAATACACTAATCAAAAAATTGTTAAAAGTTCATGAACCCCCAAAATGTAGGAATTTTCCTAACAACTTCCCTACTCTTTTGGGCAGGAGTGATCATTAGATGATCACAAGTTGTTCGATGCTAAACAGTGAAAATCTTATGTAATATAAAAAATTATTTACCGCTGATGTATCGGCATAAAAGTTTCTTCCCACTAAAAAAAGGGTTACATTTCTTCCCATTTGCCAAAACTTACAAAATGAATTCTCAAGAAGTAAACATAATTTAAAAAATTCTGTGTCTGCTTGTTTTGAACTAAGATTTCGATGTTCAGTGCCAACAGTGTTATCTTCACCTTCAATTGGTCTTCCAAGGGAGCAGCTGTCAGCTGTGATGGCAGCCACGTCTGGATTCCAGGCATGTGAAAATGTTGATTCACACCAGGGCTCCTACATTGCATGAGATCTGCATTGAACACAGAGCCATTTTGCTGAGTTTTGTGTAACTGTGTTACAGATACGGCCATAGCAGGGAAGAAAGACAACAGCAGTGACATGAAGTCCCAGAAAAATTAAGAACCATTGTGCTCCTCTCTATTGCCCTGCCCTCTGCCACATACTGCAGTGTTGGGGTTTCTTTGAACAAGTATGCAAAAAGGCTGCATTGGGGGTTGCAAATGGTCACAACTGCCCCACTTCTACCAGGCTACCCTTGAAATTAAAGCAAACAATTTTGGTTTGTTTTGTTTATAATGCCCTATGTTCTACTTTCCAGGAAAAAAATACACACACATATGTACATATGTGTATGTGTGTGTATATGTATATGTATGTATTTATGTGTGTACGCACACATATATAGATAGATATATTGAAGGTGTTTTTCCATCAATTACTTTCAGTGTCTTACATTGCTGTAATATATATACTATTCATTCTCTACCTGCTTTGATCATGGAAAAGAGTACCTTTTGGGCAAACATTCACTAGTTTTAGTCTCCTGTTTGAATACTTGGATCTTGCTCATGATCCTTCTCTTTCACTGATGATAGCCTTATGAATCTGCACTTAATTCCTTCTCAGTCAGCACATCCTAGTGGGAGTCTGACAATTTTTTCTCACTTCAGTTTCTCCATATAGGAGAATACTCCCTCTCTATCACTAATGCTGGCAGCAAATGGAGTTTGAGGACAAGATGGCCATTGCGTCCTCCACTCTTAGAATTGTGGAAGGCAGCAGAGAGGGCCATGGCAAGCACGTAGGATATCTGAAAAAAAATGGATGTGGATTTTCATGGAATGTCATCACTGCTGTGTGAGGTAAATAAAATGTGAAGACTTCACAAGGAAGATATATATTTACATATCTTCCTTGTGAAGTCTTCACATATAGTATATATATATATATATACATATATATATACTATGCTATATATACTGTATATATATACATATATGCTATAGTATATATATATATATATATACTATACAGTATACTATATATATAGTATATATCTATACTATATATAGTACATATACATATATATATATATACTAAGAAATGTTTAAAAATCAAGAAATAGGGAAATAGGGAAGTGGAAAATTCTGAGGCCATGAGAGTGATGGCTGAACCTCTGGGAAAGTTTACCCTGAAACTTTTTGTTCTTTCTTCTGGTTCTGGTTTAAAGATTTGCTCAATAAGAATAGGGTCTCCATGACCTGCTTTCCTTTACTGTAAAAGAATGGAGAGGGTCTCCCCCTCCCCTTATCCTATTCTCCTTCTTTAGATTTATAGATGTCACCTCAGTTGTAATCATTAACTAAGGGAATGGGAATTGGAGTTTCTGTGCCTCAATTTCCTGGTTCTTTGTCTAGCTTTTGTGCTCAGATTGTAAGCCCACCACCCAGCCAATGGTGAGAAGCGTCAGAGGTGGGTGGGAATTCTCTTGTGTTAGGTATAATTATTGATGCTTTGCCCCTTGTATTTTGCCTCCCTTGCTAGATCTGTTCGGGCAGAGGACGCCCTATTCTCGACAAGTGAATTAAATTTATTTCTGTTCCCACCCTGAGATGGCTCCTTATTATAAATTAACGTTTTAATTGGTGAGGGTCTTTCATCCCACACACTACTGTCAGTTCTCCTAGGGGACCTGGCTTAGCAGTGCTGGTGAAGCACAGTATAACGTACTCTACAGTCAGCGGTAGCCATTGCCTGGGGAATAGGAAGGACTGCCAGGCTTGGAGGCCATGCAAATACCCATTCTGCTCAAGTTCGAAAAATCATTAGGCAAGAGCAGGAGTGATTTCTTAGCATTGTTTCCTATCTGTAGGTCAGTGAGACCAGCATTACCTCTTGTTACCATCATCACCATTCTTCTATTTCTGGAGGCACAAGTTGGAGTCAGTGTGTTTCTCTGCCAGACTGGGATTCAGCCACAACATCCTAGCCTTCCATTCTGGGATGCTTTTTTGCTGTTCTTAGTTTTCATTTTACAAAACTTTCATCACTCCCTGAATGAGGCTGAGATTACATGCCCTTCCTTTCTGTTACAGCTTATACAGAATGGGACTCATCCTCCTGTTTCGCTAGCTCCTCTGTTCTCCAAAGCCCACCGGAAATGACCCTTCTTAGCATGATTATGTGATCATAAATGAACTCCTCCGGGACTTATCAATGGAGTCATTGGGTCATCTGATCAAATGTACCTTATTTTATGATATAATTTTGTTATGGGTCTGTACTTTGTTTCCCCATCTAAACTGTAAGACCTTCAAGGGCAGCTACTGTGTCATTTGCTTCATTTGTATCTCCCACAGAGATTAGCACAGCTTAGGGGGATAGAGCAATACTTGTTGAATTGAGTTGAGTTAATGAATGATGGCTCTATTCTGTTCAGCTTTCCTCAAGCAGACTTTTTTAGGAAGTGAGCAATACTGATCTCATCGCTTCCTTTATTATCTCTCCTTTCTTTTCTCTGTCTTATAAGCCATATGGAACCCAGTAATGCACTAAATCTTGTGTCTGAGTCATTTTCATTATTTGCATTCCTATTGTTAGCTCTTTGAGGTTTTTTTAAAGTTTTTTTTTAAATTGATTCGCAACCTATGATCTTGTCATTTCAATGTGATGGATTGATAGCAAAATATTGACATTTTTATTGTGCCATTCTTCTTATGCCTGTATCCCTAGCAAAATAACTTCTTTCTCTCCTGTTCTTAAAGTTCTCTTACCATATAACTACTTTACCAGCTTCTCCTGGGTTGGCCCATTTGTTTAGATTGCTGAAATGCTGCATGACTGACAGTCTAAAGCATTTCCACTTTGTGGTTTTTATTTTTGATTTCTGTTATCCTGGCCTGTGGGGTAAAGTAGCTAGAGTTCTCAGGTTACCCTGATAGGCTCGAACCCAAAGATTTAAAGTCTAACAGAGCCATACCAAATAAGCACTATTAAAGGTATCTTCAAATCAAGGTTCTTAGACACATTCTTAGATTGGCCTTCAAAATGTAAGGGGAAGAGAGGAGACAGAGAGCCACCAATATGCTTCAGGAAGACAGAGATCCCAGCCCACAGAGCAGAATGTTCCTGGGGTGGGACAAAGGCCAGGCAGGATGTCACCAGGAATGTGGTCATTAGAAGTGCAAGTGGGGCAGGGTTCAGGAATCTCTCCATTCTGGCATCTTCTTCTTTTAACTAGGTGTTAAAAGTAGGTCTCAAGCTCATCTTCTAGCTATGGAAGGAATAAAAGTACTGTCCCTATTGATGGTCACAACCTGAGGCAAGTTATTTCACCTTAGTTCCTGCTCTCAAGTGTGTTAAGGAAGCAACCCAATAACCCATACTTGGCAGGAGATTTCAGTTCCAGGACTTGGTATCTGGTACTAAGTCAGACTCACCTAGAGGAAGGAAGATTGAGTTGAAGGAGCTGAGGAGGAAGGAGCCTTGTAAAAGAGTGGCCGGAAGAATCAGTGCTAAGAGAGAAAGGGAATTAGAATTCTAAAGGGAAAGGCGGCTGAGGCACACCCTCAGACTTCATTCACTCACTCTGCTTGCACTTGGCTTATAAGAGAGAATTCCAAGGTACTGGCCAGGAGCTGGACCAAAAGTCAGGAAATTCCAGAGGTCTATGTAGTGGTGAAGGGAGGAGAGCTATGGCAGAGGAGCAATAGAGACATAAAATGAGCAACAAGGGAGCCCCAGCAGGAAGGGAGAGCAGCAGTCCAGGGGCTTATTTGGGTGGGAATCAGTGGTGAAGTAGGTACTGTTTTGGCCAGGGTCACTGTTTGGGCCTGGGAAGTGTTCCTGTGTGTGAATAGTTATTAAGACTGCTCTCTAGCAGGTCTGCTTTTGTTCAAGGCAGTCGGAAGTTACGATCATAATACTTTCACCCTGAGAACACAGTGTTGTGGATTTGTTTTTCCAAGTTTGAGCCAATTCCTAACATGTGTCCTTGCTAGAGATAAGTCCCTTAATTTCAAGCAGGAAACACTGTTCCTTTTCACTTCAAACCATAGACTGAGGGGGAGAAAAGGAATGAGGGACTTCTCTAGGATCTAGGCAGTTCTGGGCCATCGTCCATCTCACATGTGGACTCTTGAGGAGAGCTAGCTCATGGTCAAGGTTACTTTGTGAATCTGTATCCTTTCAGAATGATAGCTCCTGAGCCCCTTCAAGTGTGTCTACTTTAATTGATCATCTAAAGGACACAATTAGTTCAAAACAAATGCATTTAATGAAATAGCATAATAAATATAGAAAAGAACACCTGTCTAATGAGAGAAGAGGCACATTCTTCTATGGATCTATAAGCAAGAGTGGACATGCATAGTGATGCACAATGATGGGGGAATATGCTTAGGAAATACATGCTCAGCACAAACAGTCATGTGCATAGGCAGCTCATACTTCTGCTGCTCAGGATCTACTGAGATCTACTGCTGTTAGCATTGTGCTGCTCTGCTATGCCTATTCCCTCTTGGGCATCATCAACCTCCTCAACAAGCAGTATTTAGTAGACATGTACTGTGGGCTTCTACTTTACTAAGTGTTCCAGATACAAAGAAAACCCAAAATAGTCTCTGCCTTCAAGGAGTTTACATTCTAATGGGGTTAGCGGTCAGAGGATACACATACATACAACTATGTACACATAAGATCAGTATGGTGGTTGGAGATCTGTTTTGTACATACATGTAATATTTATATATTACATGAATTTTTGTTGTTCAGTTGTTTACAACTCTTCATGATCCCATTTGGGGTTTTCTTAGCAAGAATACTAGAGTGATTTGTCATTTCCTTCTCCAGCTCATTTTACGGATGAGGAAACTGAGGCAAACAGGGTGAAGTAACTTCCCCAGGGTCATATAGCTAGTAAGTGTCAAATTTGAACTCAGGAAAATGACTCTTCCTGACTCTAAATTTGGTACTGTATCCATTGTACCACCTAGCTTTCTTATTATATGCAGAAGATAGATAATATGAGGGGGTACATGTACATGTGCATGCACACATACACACATACAGGGCATCAAAATTGGAGAATAGTAGATCATATTACTGTATAGTTTAAATTGGAGGTGATTACTTTGGGTAATGTCTCTTAGGTGTCACATCTCTACTATTCTCCTCTACTTCCTCTCTCTTTAGGGGTGTTCTTACTGCTGCCACTCCTGAGCTTCAGCTCTAGTCTTTTCTTTAAGAGTAGCAGAGACATGAGCCTCTCCTCATTTGTTGTTATTGTTATAGCTTCCTTTCCTTCCTGACAGGGAGTGAGGCAGAATTGTGGTGGACTTTCAAGTTGGGGGGAGGGGTGGCTGCCCTAACTCCCACCCAGTCACTGTTTCCATAAGTACCACACCTCTTTTTCTTTTTATCTTAATTGTTTCAAAAACTCAAGTCAATAAATATTCCCAGAGAGTGCCTAAGTGATCAGAGATCCATCACAGTCAGAATTAGTAGCAGAATCAGCTAGAGAAGTAGTGGGCAATGAACTGACCGTGGTAGCCTCAGGGATCATGACCCCTCCCAATAGAGAAAACTGCTTTCTCTGGACTCTGTTCATCTTCAGAACCCATCAGAGAGTTACATCTAAGGGTAATCTTGTGATTGGAAAGAGAAAAAAAAGCTTCCAGTACAGGTGGGAGTGTGGTCCACCATACTTCTTAGAGACAGGCAACCATATCACACTTGAATCCAACTCTACAGACCCGGATACATTTACATTTGAAGATCTTTATGTCAGACATACCTCTCATTTCATAGTAGACCATAGTGTCAGGGGCTACATACTTTTGGAACATGTACCCACCAATCACCTAAGTAGAAACCACGGGCATTTAGATTGACTGTGAAGTCACTCCTTCCTGGTAGTCAGATGGAAGCACTTTAAGGATTTATAATACTTAGGGTTAGACAGTTCCCTTTATTCACCTCAAACTCTGCAAGTTAGCAAAAATATAAGAAAAACAACAATCCAGCAATAGTCATTGTTGAAGGAGTTATGGAATGAAAGGCATAGTAACTCATTGTTCATGGAGCTATGGAATGGTACAACCATTTTGGAAAATAATTTGGAATTATGCAAATAAAGTGACTAAAAATGTCCATACCCTTTGAACCAGAGACTCCATTTCTGAGCTTATACCCCTAGGGAACCAATCGATAAGAAGAAAGTCCCCACATACTCTAAAATATTTATCACAGCACTTTTGTGACAGTTAAGAATCAGAAACAAAGTAGATGCCCACCACTTGGGGAATGGCTAAACAAGTGGTGGTATATGAATGTGGTGCAACATGACTGCTGCAAGAAGTGATGTGTATGACTAATACAGAGAACTATGGAAAGATCTATATTAAAAAGGATGCAGTGAAGGAAGCAGAAAACAGTATGCTCAGTGACTACAACAGCGCAAATGGAAAGAACAATGACGCAGTGA
Source organism: Phalanger gymnotis (assembly GCA_028646595.1). Taxonomy (NCBI): domain Eukaryota; kingdom Metazoa; phylum Chordata; class Mammalia; order Diprotodontia; family Phalangeridae; genus Phalanger; species Phalanger gymnotis. The sequence continues at coordinate 11,363,148 of CM053628.1, forward strand.
GAAATCAATAAATGCAACAAAATCATAGAGATCAAGCAGGAAGACTCCCCTAACTCACCCTTTCTTGGAGGTGGGAGGCCCACAATTTTACACATTGCAGAGAGTTCTGAACTGTTTCAATGTGTTCATCAGTTGTTCTGATTTTTTCCCTCTCTGAAAAATACTGTTTATCATGTGAGATGGCTCTCAGGATGGGGGAAGAGGGAGATACATGGGATATAGTGGTGATAGAAGAAACAGAAAATACCAATAAAATATTTTTTTAAAAAAATCCCCTTTAAACCCTTTCAGTTCCTGAGTATTGACTTGAATTCACCTTCAAACTCACTTTTTGGGGGGTAGAGGAGACCCTCCCAAATTCTAACAAACTGAAAAGGGTTGTGTGATCTGTGTTCCCATAGCTTCTTTGAACTCGCGAAATTCTCTGTGTCTCCCATGTACAAGAGTAGTAGGGGAAAGTCCAAAGAAAAAAGGAATTGTAGGCACCTAGGAAGTCATTCTCCTCTCCTTCAAATCTTTTGTTCCTTCCTTTCATATGCAAATATTTCCAGCAGTAACCCCCCCCCCAAGTTTGAGCTGCCTTCCATAACTGACAAATATTGCATTCAAAATAACAAAATTAACCAAGTCTATACAATAGAACATCATTTATCAATTAATCCATCTTTTATTGAGTGTCTGCTCTGTGGCTAGAGACCAAACATAGTCTGAAAGAACAATGGTTTAATTGTGCTTTTATGTTCTGAAGGCTACTAAGGACTGCTTTGATCAATGGCCATTAGTATTAAAGTCATTATAACATAGCTCATTATTATACCAATTCGATAGAAAATGAGTCAAATCACATCCTGAAACCTAACAGCTGCATTCCCTGGATTTGATGAGCCTGGCTTCCTAGAGTGCAGAGCTGTACATGTAAAATGCAAATTCTTCTTTCCTTTCCTATGCCTGGAGAAGTAAGGCCTGGCTTCTTCAATGAAACCAAGAAGCCACCACTTCCGGTTTCTCACAATAGCCATGCAAATAAACACAATCCAGAGCTTTACTAATTGTTTTTTCCTTGAACTAACATTAGACAGCAAGGTCTTAAATCCTAGCTGGAATTCATAGAAAAAAACCTAACTTAATAGGGTTCTTTCACTCCCTCCAAGTATAATGTTCAATTCCATACCTTGCTTTTAAAAGGAACAAGAATCTTCTTAACCAGTCTTTGTTTTTCACTCCTATCCCACCCTTTGTGGCCCCATTTGGGGTTTTCTTAGTAAAGATACTGGAATGGTTTGCCATCCCCCTCTCCAGTGGATCCATTTTGTCAGTCAGAGGCTAAGGGACTTGCCCAAGGTCTCATAGCTAGGAATTGTCTGAGGCTAGATTTTCAGGTCTTCTTAACTCCAGGGCCAGTGCTGTATCCACTGAGCCACCGACTTGTCTCTCCTTAACCATTCTACTGTAACCAAATGGAGCAACAACAGACTGCTTCTAAGCATCTTGTTATATAATAAGTGATATTAGATTTCACTCTTTGGGTTTAAACACTGTGGTAGACCAGCTTGCTTTAGCAATTGCTTATAAATTGGGCACCTTTAAAGAGTGTATTCATCTCCATGTAAAACATCCAAAAAACCATCCTCTAGCCTGCTTCCATTTCCCCGAGCACACTGATCAACAGGTGCCTGGAAAAGAAGCCAGACTGGAAATGGTGGGGGCAGGAGGGGCACACTACCTGAATTTCAATATCCATCATCTGGCTCCCAGGCTCTGCACAAGTTGTCCCCAAATTAGGACACGTTCCCTTCTCACCTCTCCTCTTAGAGTTCCTGCTCTGTTCAAGGCCCATTAAGACCTTTCCTCATTTCTGCCCTAGAGAAATGCCTGTCTCTGTCCAGGGTTGGTGGGAGTGGGTGGGGGGAGGGGTAGGGAAGGAATAGATATCTCTTTCATCTGTTTATAGATATAGAGATAGCTAGATATGGATAAGGATAGATGGACTTTCTCTTCACTTTGTATACATTTTGTGTTTCTTTGTTTTCCCCCAGAAAAATGCAAGTGACTTGAGGTCAAAGATGTTTCTTTTTTGTCTTTGTACCCCCAGCATCCGAAATTGCTGATTGCATGTGCTTAATAAGTGCCCATTGTGTTGAATTAAACTGAACTGATTACTTCCAGATTGGTTGTTTTCCCTACTTTGTGGGTTATCATTTTACATTATAAACTTTCCCCATCAATTTCAGACTTTAGATTCTCTCTAATTTTTCTCTTGTCATCAAAGCCCATTTAAGAGGCAGTAACATATAGTGGAAAGAAAGTTAGAGCTGCAGTGGGGTCCCTGGATTCCAGTTTGGCCTCAGAATGTCGATGGGGTTATCGTTGGGTAAGTCATTTCCTTCCTCCCAGGTCCTGCTCACCTGGCTGTGAAGTAAGCAGATAATACCCAAACCACCTACAGATATCCAATGAGATGATGACCCTAAAGTGCTTTCTGCCAAAATGTTAGTTATTGTCAAACACGCAGAGGAGGGTGGTTTCCTTTCGATATGTTTCATTTTGTTTTCAGATTCTTCGAGGTCTGGCTAAGCAGGAGCTCTCAGCTGAGACTAGCAATAGGACGAGTGGAGGATTTTCAAGAGGGGCCACATTCGGCAGATGAAAACAACATGAAGCATCCCTTCCCACCCCCACCCCCAAATCAGAAGCTTCTGTTAGTGTTCCTTTATAATTCAATCTGGCCTATTGTGTACCTTCCAGCCAAGGCAGTTAAGACATTGTTCATTCCTTTAAATGTCTCGATTTTTACAAACTGTATGAGGGAAAGCGAGGTGGCTCGTGGTGCAGTTAGCATTAAGTGTAGGCAGAATGATAATTACGAGAACTTTTAATTGGGTCCCTTTTAAAGGGAACTCATGCTCTTCTAAATCCCAGTCTGCCCAGAATCTTTCCCAATCTAAATGAAAATTTCTCAGAAAAAATCACAAGGCTTTTTGTGTTAACTTTTTCAAATACAAATTGTTTTTTGTCTATTTACTGGTAAATGGCCTACTTGACAAAAATAACACATGAAAATGAATTGCTGTTGATGACAGAGGCTGTAAATTTTATGGTTGGGTAAAAAATGTTTTCTCTCATTCCCATTCAATTTAGCTAAAGAATTCATCATTGGAGAAATGCTAATTGCATAATATTTTATAAAATCTTGTCTATTTTTCACGATAGTGAAACAACAGGGTGCTATACACATATGTGTGTATGTGTGTATGTATGTATTTTTCCCTGTACATGGTCTGGATGAAAGAACCTGTTTTCTTCGCCCAAGTGGAAAAGTACACTGTGTACGTGCATGGTATACTAGGGTGAAGGCTCCATCATCAGATGGAGTCTTGGCTTTCTTTCTCCTCAGCATTGGACTTTTCTTACCTGGCAGAGGAGCTGCTGTCATGTCTTCTGTCAGCCAGGCAGAAGCAGACTCCATAATAATCCCTGCCCTTTGTTTTGGAGCCTGCATCTTCCCCCCTGCTGCCTTGTTTTGGACCACATCACTGTTCATTAGCCAGTTGGTCCAAAGGCAGGCGTGGGCTGGAAGAGACACGTTCTGGCTGGAGAGGAGCAGGCTTGTGGAGGCGCCACTTGTATCAGTCGATTGGGCAGCTGATTAGTATTTCTTGTAAAGGTTATGTGCTGGAGGGAGTTGGAACCAGGGGCTAATCAGGAGTGTGGTATTAGTTAAGGGGCTCACTTAGCCATCCTATGTACAATTCCTCTCTATGAGAAGAGATAAATGAGGATTTTCTGTTCCTATGAGGTGTCTCTGAAGGAAAAATATGTGTTTGTCTGAGGTATAATTTGCTTTAGTCCAATTGTCTGTGTGATTTTGTATACATTGTAATGATTTTTGTTTCTGAATAGATGGTGAGAAGATTTAATGTTAAAATAGAATCTAACATTCCATTAAAATCATCGTAGAGGTGTTGTTATTTCAAAGCATTGCTAAAATGTAGATGTACATGAATTGTTCATAGCATCATAAACTTGGAGCTGGAAGAGACCCTCAGCACCATCTACCAAGGGTTCTGAACTTGGGATCTGTGAACATTAAAAAAAAATTTCTTGAGAAATATTTTAATGCAATTGATTTCCTTTATATTTTATTTTGAACATTTAATGCCATTCTGAGAAGGATCCTTAGGCTTCAAGTCAAGGACCTCTGATCTAAATTAAGCCCCTCCTTTTAAAGATGTGTAGTCTAGAGAAGCAATGTGATTTGTGGAGAGTCATACAAGCAGTAGGGGAGCTAGGTGGTGCAATGGATAGAGTGTTGGCCCTGGAGTCAGGACGACATGAGTTCAAAGCTGCCCTCAGACACCGAGTGTTACTTCATCCTGTTTGCTTCAGTTTCCACATCTGTAAAGTGAGCTGGAGAAGGAAAAATATTTTAATGTAACTCCTTTTCCCACTCCAGTATCTTTGCTGGGATCATAAGGAATTGGAGACAACTGAAAGGACTGAACAACACCTACTTTGAACATCACAAAACATTTCTGAGGTAGATGGTGAAGATCAAATGGTGGTGAAGGTCTGTCTTCCAGAAGAGAGAACCGAGGCTCAGAGTGAAGTGCCCAAGGACACACAGTTAGTTTGGTGGCAGAGCCAGAGCCAGAATGCAGGTGTCCTGACTCCTATGTTGTAGAAAGTCAGTTTGGAATCGGGGACCTGAAATTCAGCTCCAGCTCTCCCACGCACTACCCGTATGCCCTCACATCGGTGCTTAACTTCTCTGACTCTCAGAATCCTTATCTATAAATGAAAGAGTTGGGGGTAAATGACCTCTTCTGTTCTTTCCAGCTTTAAAACTGTGGTCCTTGCTAAGCATAGCTAATATTTATATAGAGCTTATTTTGGAAGGCAATCAGAGGCTAAGTGACTTGATCAGGGTTACACAGCCAGTAAGTGTTTGAGGCTAGATTCGAATTCAGCTCTTCCTGACTTCGTGCCTGGTGCTCTATCCACTGTGGCACCCCCTAGCTGCCTAAGTATAAAGGATCTCCATCACAGCATTGATCAACTTCTGGCGAAACGCAGAGTGTTCTTTCTTGAGGATCTTAAATTTACTGTTTTCACCTGGATATCCCTCCCTCATTAAAGGCCTAAGTCCAGAAATACCTCTTTTCTGAAGCCTTCCTTAACACACCTGCCCTTCCTCAATGCTGAAAGTAATTCCTCCCTCCTAAAATTTCTCATAGTGCTTTGAATCATTTTCTTCGTTTTGCCTTGTACCATACTTGTGGCCATGTCTCCTTCTCCCAGGAGATACTATGAGCCCCTCGAGAGAATGGCCTGTACCATTTTTCATATATCCCCAGGCCGTTGGTACAGGGAGTGCCTTTCATCTAGGAAACACTTAATAAGTGTTTGTCCAGTTGAGTTGCTGAATCCAGTCTGATGTCAGACTCCACTTGGTGAAACTTTTCTCAGTGAAGGATGTGCTTGGTGTTAGTGCCAATTCAGCTTCTTCCTTCTTAATCCCACTTACTGACTCATCCCCCAGTCTCTACTGCTTTCTAAAAGGTCTTTGGCACCTGGTCCTCCTGGCCCCTTGAAAAGAACATGAGACTAGCCTCAGTGTCCAGAGGGACTCTTCTGGTAATTTGACCCTGCTTCATGCCAGGGACAGAGAATTCACTTGGGCACCACAAGAGGAAACAAAGGACCTTAAGACTTTCTCCTTTATTTCCTCATTTCTGTGCTTCAATTTTCCATTAGTTTCTCACATCACTTCCCTGAGTCACCAGCATATGTCCTATTGATTTTTCTTCATCATTACAGCTATTTTCAAATAAGTCGTTAGGACTAATGCTTCCTCGTGAAGTCCCATTTCATCCATCACCTAATATTTTCTGTGCTTTTAAATACCGTTTCTCTAAAGAAAGTTCTTTGGATTAACATTTTTAGGAGAGCCAGGCAGTAGCAACCGGCCCCATTTGTTCTATGAGGTCATCGGATCACATATTCAGTGTCTCCTTGGTCTCCATCTTTGAATATATGACTGCCCCTCAGTTTAACTCATTCCTCCTCAGGGATTAGTTGTGATTGACTCATATTATATGTGCCACAGTTCTAGTGTGGCTAGGAGGAAAATGAACACTGAGAACTAGAGCAAGAAGCTGGGCCTCTATAGAAGAAAGAATGCAGAAATGTATGTCTCAGCGCATCTGATAGACTGTCATCCAAAGATAACCTGAATAGATGCCAGCTTTGTCTCTCTCTCTTTTTTTACAGCCAAGAAAAACAAAGTTTATTAAAGATTTGCCATATTGGGTAGACTCTTAAGAAATCTCACCATTTTGTGACACTTGTATTGACAAGCGGTCCGGAACAATCTTAGCCAGATTAAATCTGAGCCCTCTCTCTCTTAAAAAAAGAAAAAACATATTTTAATCTAACTCCTTTTCCCCTATATCATGGCTGTCCCCAGTCAAACATTGCCTTCTAATGAGGAAATGCAATTAAGCATGTAACTAAATAGAATGACACACTGAGCATGCTGTACAATGTAACCCTCATTCTGCACCCACAGTCCATCCACCACTTTGCTTCGGAGAACATCTGTTTCACTGCGAGTCCTCTGCCTTGACAACTCTCCTTAGAAGTTTTCACAGTACTTCTGTGAGTGGGGGGGGGGGTAATTGACCCGATTGGGGCTGCGGCACACCAGCCACTTCGAGGGATGGCATCCAGGACGTGACATTAGTTGATACCTTGTCCTTTCTGTATGTGGAGTACAGAACCCCAGTGCTGAAATGGGATTTGCAGCCGGAGATGTGAGCTCAGTCCTTGCTCTGCCTCTCATTACCTGTTTGTCTTCATGTATATCCTATCCCCTCTGAGGGGTGCCGGGAGTGGGGCTGGAAGGGGAGCAAGCCAGAGTATCTTCTGCAGAATGAATGAGCTGGGCTCCATGATCTCTAAGGCTGCTTCCTATTCCCTATTCTGTGATCACTCTTAGGTTGCCTAGATGTCTTTCAAGAAGTCAAGAATCGTCCCGTGCAGGCCTTCCATGAATTGTGGGAGTAAAAGTTGAAGTTGACACTGAAAGAGAAAGTTTATGTTTTGTATCTGTGTAATCCAAGACAGGAAGTTTATAGAGCTTGGTTTATGAATTCATTTGTGCACTGGAGGGAAAGGGAAGCAAACACTTCTATCTTCTCCCTTCAGAAAAGGAGGTCGCGGGGGGCGGAGCCAAGATGGCTGCATGAAAACAGCGTCTTGCCGGAGCTCTCTCACAGGTTCTGTTGGATTCCTATAAAAAAGTGAATCTGAGCAGATTTGAGAGAGTTAGAAATTGCGAGCAGTCTGAGTGGGGCAAATTTCCCAGCTCGGAGAATCTGAAAGGCTGAAGGAACGACTCTGTAGGCTAGGAG
>CM053628.1:11371059-11394703 GCA_028646595.1 Phalanger gymnotis
ATATATTGATTCTGTGATGACTAACCCTGACAGACTTTGCTCTTCTCAGCAACACAATATGCACAGACAGCTCCAAAGGACTCATGATGGAGAGGGCTATCTACATCCAGAGAAAGAAATATGAAGTATGAATGCAAATCGAGGCACACTTCGTTCTCGCCTTTTTTCCCTCTCCACTTTTTTTTTCCTTCTGTCTTTTATACTTGTTGTTGGGTTCTGTTTTTTTTTTTGGTTCTGTTTCTTCTTTCTCATGAGTCATGAGAAAATGTATAAATTAATTCAATGCCTAGTTATACCTGGAAGTTATATGGGACTCCATGCCTTCTTGGGGAGGGAGGGAGGAGGGAGGGAAGAAAATCTGGAACCAAAATTATGTAGAACTGTTTGTTGCAATCTAAAAATAAAAAAATTAAAAGAAAAAAAAAGAAAAGGAGGTCGCTTCAATCAGGTCCAGTTAATTAATTAGGACTTACTTCCATTGAGGGATAACTAGAAAGGTAGATGTGAAGCTGTCAAAATGCCCAGTGGCTTCAGCAAGGCTGCCTTCCTCCCGGCCCACACTCTTCTGCTTGGTACCGGATCAGAACAACACCCAGTGAACAGTACATATGAAAGTCAGAAAGTTCCTTCTTCTTGGGTGACACAGAGGGCAAATTCAAGAGAATTTTCACTTGTTCAAAAAGCTTTTAAACTGAAGGAAAATCAGAAAGACATCCTTATTCTTACCTCAAGGCATTACTTAATATTCTCTGATTCTTCCCCGTGTTCAGTATAATTCTCAACCATTCAGCTAACCTGCTGTTTTTTTTTTTTAACATGAAAGTCATAAGGGAATGATTCTGTGTTTCCTGCTACTTTCTTTAGAGCAATTTTAAACTTGAAGTATATGCTTCAATAAAAGCTCGACCAAGGTAAATCTACGATGACAAGCTAACTGAAATATGGAGCAAGATTCCTCTTGCATTCCTTTTTGCTTTCCACAAATTCACTTACATGATTAATAACTTCCGATTAACACAATTGCAAGCTAAGACACCCTGCTATTTGGGGCTTGCAATTATCAATATTAATTTTGCACTGGTTGTAGGAGAACCTTTCATTTACCTTTTGTGTACAATGGGAACCTTCTTCCATTCTTGAGATCTCAGCAGGTATGCATAGGACTTCACTTTACCAAGAAGTGTCCATCTCATTTGGACATGTCCTTGCACCTACTAAGCATTTGACCATGGGCCATTTTAGGACTCTTTAGAAGCATTTGTTCAAATGCAAGGCCCTGGCAACACACTGGAAAAGGGAGGGGTGGATGAAGGGAAGGGAAAGAAATAGTTATTTATATAGTGCCTACTATGTGGTTTTTACAAGTCTTATCTCATTTGATCCTTACAACAACCCTGCAAGGCAGATGCTATTATTATCCCCATTTTTCAGTTAAGGAAACTGAAGCAAACAAAAGTTAAGTGACTTGCCCAAGGGTCACACAGCTAGTGAATTAGATTTGAACTCAGATCTTCCTTACTCCAGGCCTAGTGCTGTATGAGGAAAACTGTGAAAGTTTAGTAGACTTCTCCTCTCTGAAATTGATTTTATTACTTTGGAGAGCTCCCACAATGCAACGCCTTCTCTGAATGCAGACTAGCAATTTACCATCTTAGAGAGTTAGCTGCTATATTCAGAGATCAGCTGATTTCCCTCCTATGATCACATAGCCATTATCTCCCAGAACCCGTGTATTCCTGACCCCAAGACTGGCTGTGGTTCCACTAATCCACACTGCCGCTCTGGTGACTTTTAAGTGGACTAGTAGATGTCCAAAGCATCGGGGTCATTTCCCCTTGACTCCCTGTGTTTAAGGAACCCTTTCTATGACACTGAAGCTTGGGCATACAAATACCAGGATTTTGTCACCAAGCTTGTATCAAATGCTTCTACATGCCAGGCCCTGTACTAGACCCTGGAGACACAAAGACAAAAGTTGGGTAGCCCCTAACTTCAGTGAATTTGTGTTTTATTGGGAGAGATCTGCCTTGTTCCTCAGATAATGATACGGAGACATATATTCTTGGCATCTCCAATTGGAACATTAAAACAGCATCACTCAAAATGGTGCTTGGGGAATGGCAGTGATGGTGATAATGATCTCATTTATCTAGAGCTTAGAGATCCTTAGAGGTAGGTGAGGGTGGTATCCCTTTATTGATGCCTCACGCAATTTTTTTCCTTGACTTGAACTTTTTCTCTATCAAATAAGGCAAAAATCAAATCATCGTTTGCCGCAGTCAGAGCTGTAGCGAGCAGTTTGTGGTGCCTGAAATGAGTAGCAGAAAACACACCCAGGACAAATCATATGAAAGGCTCTTTTAAATGCTGTTGGGGAGGTGGCTATCGTGTGGCCCTGGGGCCCAGGCAGGTCTGGGTGGATTTCACACGGAACCACCTCTCTTCACTAGAGGAGGTGACACAGTGCCCAGAGCACGAGGCCTGGAATCAGGAAGACCCAAGTTCAAATCCAGTTTCAGACACTTATTAGGTATCTGTGTGAACCTGGGCAAATCACTTAACCGCTGTTTGCCTCAATTTCCTCAACTATAAAATGAGTATAACAATAGCACCTACCCTACAAGGTTGTCATGAGGATTAAATGGCACATAGTAGGTGCTTAATAAATGCTTCTTCCCTTCCCTAATGATCTTTTATATAGAAAGGCCATGTATACTTGTTTCTAGTTGACAGAAGGAATAGAAATGTCATTACTCTCTGAATTTCTGCACCCTTGGGCAAAGTACCAGTTACCCTGCCCTAGTTATGAGCCTGGGAAGGACTTATCAAAGTGGCCCACTGGCTTCGTGCACTGTGAGTCCTGCCACAGTTAAGGTGATATGTGTCAATGCATTGTTTCCACATCCCTGTGGTTTCTCAAGCTACTTCAAGTGTGGTACTAGGATTTGAATGAGACTCAGAGATTTCTAATTGAAATAATTTCAGACCTAAAACAAAGTTTGAAAAGTAGTGATCTTTCAGCATGAAATTTTGTGGATTTTGATAAGGTAGCATGCACATGAGTGTGACAGTCAGAGGAATTAGCCCCTTTGGACAATTACCTAGGTTGGGTGCTGCCCCTTCCCTCCTTCCCTGAGCCTTATGCCCAGTGCTCTGACCTTTCCCAGCTGCTCAGCAGGGCTGTCCCTGGCCACATGTTTTTGTCGCGTGCTGTGCCAATGATGTTGGATTTTTGCATAGTGTCCATAAATTAATACATTCTTTGTCATTTGATTTGCACACACAACACCATCTGCTCCTCAGATTCCCAAATGGTCTCTGTGTGCTTTGCTGCCCATCCCAGCAAAATGCCAATTGTGTTGCTGGGCTCTCTGGAGCATCTACAGGGACACAGCAATGGCCTCATGAGTTACCTGGCACTCGGTGCTGATACTTGCCTGTTATTCCTAATTGGAACGATGTGGCCTGCCATCCCTGGTTCCTCTTCTCATCCTGACCCCTCCCTGGGGTGCTAATGTAAATGCTGTGGCTGAGGTGACCAGAAGCTTAAGCTTGTGTGAGAGGGAAGCAGCAGCTCAGCATATGCCATTCCAGGAGGTGATCTCTGACCATGTGCTTGGCCTAATGGGGCTGGCACAGCAGCTCATGTTTCTGGGATTCTGACTGGTATGAAAAGGGAAGTCAGCACCCTAAGGGCTTGGGCTGGAGTGAGGGTAGGGGGCTTGGTTTGAGAAGCAGTGTGGTATAGTGAAAGAGTCAAAGGATGTAGGTTTAAAGCCGCTTCCTCTCTCTGGCCTCAATTTTGTTATCTGTGTAATGAGAGGGTTAGACTTGAACACTATGTTTCCTTCCAACCCTGATTCCTGGGCTCTTAAGACTTATTCATGTATATGTTATTGATAGTCCTGTGCAGAACCATACAATGGTAGAGCTGAAGGAACCTTCAGGATCCGACTCTTCATTTTACATATGGGGAAACCGAGGCACAGAAAGGGAAAGTGACTTATTCAAAGTCACAAAGTTAGTTAATGGCAGAGTTAAGCTCCAAACTTAACTTTTCTGATTCCTAGTCTAGGAGACTTTTCCATATACCAGTAGTTCAAAAACTGTGATCCAGGAACCCCTTGGGGTTCACAAGACCCTTTCAGAGAATCAGGGGGGTCTAAATTGTTTTCAAAATAATTCTAAGGCATTTTAATTTTGAATATGGTGAATATTGATATTTATAAGCCATAAAAACAAAAGCTCTTTGGTATTTTTTTTTTTGAGAATGAAGGGATCCTGAAGCAGAAAAGTTTGGAAATCACCACCCTATTCCATGCTACCTCTATGAAGTTCTCTCTGGATTCCCATTTAGGGAGTTACCTGACAGCTTGTCAGTAACTGAGGTATAGACCCTTGGGGCCACTATGTTCAAGTGCTCCAGAAGTTCTTCCCTAGTCTCCTTTCCTTAAACTCGGTTTCTTATCTAACTCAGTCTAACCAAGCCTTAAGCCCTAAACTCTGCATCCAGTATTAGTTACTCCTTTTTTCATGTCTCCTAACACATTGGGCCAAGAAGAAGAGTAGACATGTTCCTCTGCTTCTCTGCTCTTTCCACACCCATCTCTCTCACCCAGTCTAGATCCTCGTGGTTATGATTTAATAACCTCCCATTCGCCTTCCTTTCAAGGAAGCCCAGCCTTCCAACCTTCCCAGCCCAACTTTACCTCCCTAGCTGCAGACTTCACTAGACCCACTGATATCTTTGCAAACATCCTGCCCTCCCATCTTTTTAGCCTTGTCACCTCTTGGGATGTCAAGATTCATTGTATCTTAGCCCTTCATAGAGGTAGTCTTATCTTAGCTCTCACCTCCTTGGGGCTGGCACTGGAATTGCTCTCTGTTCTCTATATCTCTTGTGCCTCAGTCCTCCTGAACTATTCTTTATCCTTACTATCCTTACTGTAAGTTCCAGTCCCTCTATCCTTCCCATGATGCTCAATCTTGGCTTCACCTTCCACCCTTAGCAGCCTTGACCTTATTTTAACGTGTTGTGATAGAAAGTCTCCTCTACCCTTGACTCCTTTATACCCTTTTCCTCCTGCCAATTGGACTTCTCAACCCAAATCACTGCCACCAGTCGCTTTCTCTGCTTCTGTTTCTGAACTGCTCAGTAGCATTAGAGGAAGTCCCGAGCAAATGGAGACCATGTACTGCCAGCACTCACTTCTCTCCTATTTCATATGTCAGAACCCCTCTACATTTTTATCCATCTTCTCCTTCTTTTGTCTTTGAGGAAAGAGATAGCTGTTTTCCCTACTGGGACCAATGCTTCTACTCAAGCCCTCAACTGTACCCCACTCTTGTCATCTGGCATAGAGGTGTCCAACTCTTGACCACAGGCTGCAAGCAAGGTGCCTGCAGAATTTCAAGTGCATCCAGAACCAGATTAAAATATAATTGGGAAATGGTTTTAACAATAAATAAAAATATGATACAGTGTGAAGAATGTTAATTTGTGGTTTTCTCCATTAATATGTGGCTTGCAGGGATCACTTTCTCTATGGCACTACTGCTAACCTTTCTGATCACCCTCTCTTGTTCTCTGCTCCCCTCTCTCTCCTTTTCTCCCCATCACACCTATGATCCTGCTGTCACCTACGATCCCTCATGCTGTCTTCCTCTGTCTTCTCTCTTACTGGCAAATTCCTAGATGTCTATATCTCTTTATATAGATATCTGTATAGATGGTGATACTGATAGACATATTTCCCAAGTTTATATATCCAACCTCTAATTTCATCTCTGAGCTTGGATCATGTATTTACTTACGGCTAGACACTTGGGCAGCTAGGTGATACCAAACAATGCAAGCCTGAGGATAGGAAGACTCATCTTCTTGAGTTCAAATCTGGCCTCAGGCACTTAGTAACTGTGTGACCCTGGGGATGGAACTTAACCCTGTTTACCTCAGTTTCCTCATCTATAAAATAAGCTGGAGAGCGAAATGGCAAATCACTCCAGGATCTTTGTCAAGAAAACCCCAAATGGGGTCACCAAGAGTCAGATACCCCTGAAATGTCTGAACAACAAGAGCAGACAGACCCTCCAAAATGTCTCATTTGCGGGTTTTCTAGAACTATGATTTCATTGGTATAAAAATTCCCAGACCAATACAGACTGACAGCTTCTCTGCAATTTAGGGGCTTAGTGGGTTGTCTGGGACAACTCTGAAGTTGCCTGAGGAGTATATGTAGCCCTTCTGAAAAGACATTTGCCCAGGATCACAGTCAGTGTGGGACAGAGACAGGATTTGAACCCTGGTCTTCCTGACTCCAAGACTTGATCATGCTCCATTATGTTACATTGTCTCATTGGCATCTTAAATTCAGTATATTTACCTTTGTCTCCAAACATATCCTTCCCCTGAGCTTCCCATTTTTCTTAAGGGGACCACTCACCCAGTCACCCAGATTGATAAAGTATAAGGCATTCTTGGCTCCTACAGGTCTTATCTACATCTAATTAGTTGCCAAGTTTTGATTTGCTTTTTTGCTATATCTCATTTCTGTGACCTCTTCATCTTTGCTCCTTAGCCTGAGCTGTGAGACCCTCCACATCTGGCTCCCAGCATTCTTTCTAGCCTTACTGTATATTACACATCTTGAGGAATTGTCCACTCCAGCTAAACTGAGCTGACTTGACTAGTTTTTTTGTGAATTCAGTATTCTGTCTTTCAGCTCCGTACATTTGCGTAAGTCTGGAATTTACTTCTTCTTCATCTCCTCTCACTCCTGCTTCATGGCCACTTCCTTCATGCAGCCTTCTCTGATTTCTTCCTCCCCTCTCCCAGTTGTTACTGCTCTCACTTTCCTCCCTGTTCCTTGTAGCTTCTTGGGCATATCCTTCCAGCACAATGTGAACTCCCTGAAGCCAGGAACTGTTACGATAATATCTCTGCTTCCTCAGTGCCTAGTAGGATACGTCGTATGGAGCAAGCACTTTCTGTTGCTTATTGAATTGATTGGACTCAGACAATTAGGGAACCTCTCAAAGAAAAGGAAAAGACTTCCTGTGAAGAAAAAGAAGATGCCTACTTCCCAGTTTGTGCAAAATCCTCAGACGCAAAGGGATTACCCAGAGTAAAACAATCTGCTGTTATGGTAATGAAACATAGGAGCAGAGAGCCTTATTCCCCTGTGAAACATTGTTGAGCATCTATTACGGTAGAGCACTGTTGGGTGGTGCCAAAAGAGGCATACCCTTTAGGTGTGGCTCTCCTTCATTTTGACAGTGTGGGAGAAATGACAGAATCCTGGGTTTAGGTTCCAACTTTACCTCCAGAAGTTATTAGCTGTGTGATGGCTCATGTCACCTTTTGAGAGCATTTGTTACAAAATGATAATCACGTAAGAAACAGTTTTCTTGTCAGGAAATAAGTCCCTTAGACCCAGTATAGTCATACATTTTATAGGTGTTAGAGACAGGTCTTGAACCCAGGTCTTCTGGTCTCCAAAGCTAATGTTCAATGCTATTTACACTTCCTCTCATATCCTATTTTGTAATGCTTTAAGATTGATAAAGTGCAGCTAGTTCTCCTCTAGCTGTAACATTCAATGATTTTCCAATTTTCTGGTTTTAGTTTAGGCTTTACTGAATTGTTTGTTGCTAACACAGTTCCTTATATATTGCTTGACTGAGATTTTTGGAAGTGGGAGAGTTGGTGCCAGCTTACTGGACTGCCAGGTTCCTGTAGCCAGTAGAAGTCTGGCAGTCTTAAATATTGGCCTGCTGACACGTGAGTTACATATCCACATGGAAGGCCCTCAGGGCCTCTCCATCCCTCTTCCCCACTATAGGCAGATGGGGCACTCTCCTCATTAACAACTCACCCTGGCAGTGAGAACTGGCCCATTTCAGAGGGTACTATTTTCCTTAATTCCTAGTGGGTGCAATGTATACTTGTCTGAAGAGAATAAGCAAGGATTTCCAGGTTGTTTAAATTACCGTCCCTATTCAGCATTCAAGAACTCTGTAATATTGAAGCATAATCATTCAGGCCTACTAACCTTGATTCAGAATATTCTCTGGAGAAGTATCAGGTTATGTGCAAATCACATATGGATAACAGTTTCTGGGAATGACAATTACATTCTTATAAAATGTAAATTGCTACTTTTAAAATTCTAATTTAAATAAGGATTGAGATAGCATCATAAATATCCAAAAGGTAACAGAAGGAAATGGTCAACCACTTTACTGACATCTTTTCATTAATATCTTGAACAGCGGCATAGGATAAGATAAAGCCCTGGTGACACAGATTTTGTATACCTCAAGATTGAGTAAATCTCTCCTGGAGCTTTATGCTAGGTGAAAAATCTCCAGTCAGCAGACCTGGCTAATTGATTTCCATTGTTTTTAGGTAGTAAATGAAAGAAAATATCCTTTAGTCACCCATTAGAAGGTAATAGAGTGCTACATTTGGCCAATTTGGAAATCCGGTGCGATTAAACTACCAAATTGACTAACAACTTTCCAAATCATGTGAGAGAGAATATTCTGCTTGGGGAATCCAAAAAAAATATTTCTGTCTAAGAGGAGAAAATAGATTCACCATTGGCTGAAAGTTTAAAAAACAACAACCAGATAATTATGTTGCTAGCAAAGAAAAAGTTACAGATTTCTAGCAAAAGAATAATTAGAAAGGAAGGAGCTTAGAAAACTGATTTGGAAAAAAAGTTAAACTAATGCCCTTACTATGAACATGTTTTAAAAAAAGATAAATCAATTACCTTTTAAAAAATCGACTGGTAGTAATCCAAATAAAAGAAAGGCATGCATTTTTTAAATAGCTATATCCCTTCAGCAAGTCTTTAGTGAGTTCCTACTATGTGGAATGGACAAAACAATTTCCTTTGTCTAGGGCCTCTGTTATTGAAATGATTTTCATTGATAATAATTGACATTTCAGTAGTACTCCAAAGTTTGCAAAAGGTTTTATATATGTCATGTGATCCTCAGAATACCCTCGCAAGGGAAGTATAGCAGGTATTATTATCTACATTTTACAGAAGAGAAAACTCAGGCTCAGAGAAGTTGAATGAATTACCAATTGTCCCACAGCCACCACAGTAAGGTTGGATTTGATCCTTGGTCTTCTTGACCCCAAGTTCAGAACTACTTCTGCTACTCTATGCTTCCTCTCTGTTAATAGGTATTTCACTCAAGTCTCCTTCCTGTGGCTACTGGGCCATTTACCACACTCCTAGAAGCCTAGGGTTAGGGTTCCTTGATTCTTGGCTCTGCTCTTTTCTGTGCTCTGCGTGGCTCCTCAGCCCTGCCTCCTTGCTCAGATCTCTTTCTCTGTGTGGAGCACCCCAGAAATGAAAGGTCTTGCCCTACAAATATAACTTTCCACTTCCTGATGCCCTGATGTGGTATTGACTGGAACGACCTTCCCTGGTAGAGATCACAGAGCATCAGTTAACCCCTTACCTCCCATGTTCTTCCCAGATAAGATAGAACCTTTATTCCTCTTCATTCCTGTAGGTATTTCCAGGAGGAGAATTGGGCAATTGTACTTCCTCTCTATAAAGAACAATTATTTTGCTGTTAAAGAACCTAAGTGTGAATCCCAGCCCTGTCCTCTTAGGCATGTCCCTTCAGTTCTCTGAGACTTAGTTTCCCTATTTGTAAAATGAAGGTAATAATGCTTATAATTATATACGTAATAAGATTGTTGTAAGGGACAGGTGGCATCATGTGTTCTGAGTACTTTGCAACTGGAAAGTACTAAATAATAACACTCTTGTATATGTTATTTTTGAGGCAGCTAGATGACTTAGTGGATAGAGCATTGGCCCTGAAGTCTGGAAGACCTGAATTCAAATCCAACCTCACACACTCACTAGGTATGAGACCCTGGGCAAGTCACTTAATTTCTGTTCAATTTAATCCACGAGTGAAGGAAATGGCAAGCCACTCCAGTATCTTTGCCAAGAAAGCCCCATATGGGGTAACAAAGAACCAGACACTTGAACAACTGAAAAGCAGATAATTATTTTTAGCGTAATAGTGATATGATCTGTCAGAGCCTGCTCCTGTGGTCTGACAACCAGCGTGGCTCCTTTCAAATGGGCTCCTCACCACGAACTTGCCTACTAGGCCAGTGCCTTGTAGGCTCTTGCATGGCCAATGGAGACTTGAGTTTGAAGCCAAATGGCATCAGGTTTTCTGTTATGGCAGCAATCTGTACTGGGAGATTCTGTATGTTCCCTAACACCTAGGCAAGTATTTTAACCTTGCTCATGTTTCTCTAGTGCCTTACAAGCACTATCTCAGAAGGATATAGAAGTGTGGATATGAGACAGCTCTGTGGTGAAGTGGACTCAGTCCTCTAGGTCCTTAGGTGCAGGCCTTTGACTGAGTCCAAGTTTTACAGAACAAATCCTTTTATTAAGGGGATTTGTTCTGTGAAGTTTGGATTCAGTCAAAGGGCCCCACTTGAGGACCTAGAAGGCCACATGAGGCCGCAGGTTCCCCACCTCTGGTAAAGCATCAGGTCTAGAGTCAAGAAGACCTAAGTTAAATCCAACCTTAAAGTTTAATTGGTATATGACCCTGGGCAATTCGCTTAACTCCTATTTGCCTCAGTTTCATCATCTACAGGGTTGTTGTGAGGATCAAATGAAACAATATATTGAAAATACTTTGCAAAACCTTGAAGCTCTGTATCAGTGTTTCTTATCATGATTTTTATGCTGCCTTTCTAACTTCATCCTCAACACAACTCTGTGAAATAGTAGATTATCCTCACTTTGTAGCTGAGGACACCGAGGCCTCCAGAAGTGCAGTGATTTGCTCAAGGTCCCAGTCAGTGAGCAGCAAACAGAAGACTTGAACCCTCTAGGTCTTTTGAGTGGAAGGCTAAGCTTCCTCAACTGTGAAATAGAGATATTAACACTTGGATCACTTCCTGCTAGGGTTGGCATGAGGAAGGCACCGTGTCAGCCTCAAAATGCCAGAGGAAGGTGAGAGCTCTTTGGTCACAGGTAATATGAGATTGAATTTAGCACTGGCTAAAACCCTCAAAATTTCATCTTTTGAAACTCTGCATTTGTTGAGACTGAACAAAGTGGGAAAAGATTACCCATTATAATAAAAAGTAGAGGCCTTACTTTTGCCAGTTAAGCCAGGATGTATTAATGCCATTTTTCTTGGTGCCATGGCAGTCTTCTTCTTGCCATGCATACTTTCGGGAAGTAGCTAAGTATCCAAAATAAAGAGTTATCATGATGGGATAGCAAAGCCAAGTATTGTACAATCTGGATAAACATATGCTGGAAATGTAATTGGAGGCATGGGTGACACTTCACCAGCCATTTTTGCACGTTAAAAATGATTTTGTTGTTCTTGAAAGTGTGTATCCCCGTGAGTCCCTTTCATATCCTTTCCTTACAAGCTAAGATGAAAATGTTTTCCCTTTATCCCAAGTCAGATTTAGTTGTGATAAGACACATAAAAAAACCCGAGGCATTTTTGAAAAAAGCTTTTCAAACAAGTAAACTTGTTAGGGAATAGGAGGGGGGAACATTCTGTCTAAGAAAATGGGAGAATCTGTCGCTAGAATCTAAGTGTCACTTTCCAAGTCAATCAATGGGCAGAAATAAGATTCTCAGGTACAGCATTGATGTAGTAATGATTGTGGGATTAGCAGCAATGACAAAACTCTTGGTAAAGATGGAAGTTCTGTTTGCTGTTTAGCTGTGAAGCTTTTAGCAATGCCACCAGTTCTTTGAAAGCATCTTGTAGGTTGTTTTGAACATAGCAGAAGAATTCTGCCATTTAAAAATGGAGATGGGGGGCGGTGGTGAGAAAATATAAGGTGCCAGAAATGTACTCGTTTGGAAAATGTGATTGCTGTAAAAAATGCAATTCTGGAGTTGCCATATTTTGTAAGGGTCTAATCAATCCAGGGTATGGGTTGACTTGATTTTTTTCCATGTTAAAAAATACTCTGTTTTTCATAAACTCTTGACTTTGGACCAGTTCCCTACCCAGAGTTTGTGGTCCTCCTGTTCTCTGCCCTTGACAATTCACATCAATCAGTCCACAAGCATTTATGAAGTGTCTCTTCTGTGCCAGGTGTTAGAGACAAAAGGGAGCTTGTGTCATGTTCAGTGCTGAGTTCCGTTTAGGAAAGGACATTGATAAGCTATGGTATGTCCAGAGGAATGTGACCACCATGGTAATGGGACTGGAGACTAGGCTATCTGAGGACCAGATGAAACAATATGGCAGCTGAGAGATGAAATGACTAGAGAAACAGAGGTTCCATCTTCTGGGCATATTGATTTGGTAAGCAGTACACACTAATTGTCTAACAGACCAAGACCAGGCCCTTTCCTCAGCTTAGGGCTGGACCCTAAATACAAGGGGAGATGGGCTTTTATACATTAAAAAGTTAATCAAATATGGCCAGTTAATTAAGGGGAAACAATACAT
Source organism: Phalanger gymnotis (assembly GCA_028646595.1). Lineage (NCBI taxonomy): Eukaryota > Metazoa > Chordata > Mammalia > Diprotodontia > Phalangeridae > Phalanger > Phalanger gymnotis. Next base: position 11,383,549 of record CM053628.1, read on the forward strand.
TGTGCAATCTGATTTCTAATCAGATGAAAGATTAGGGACTTTCCAAGTTGAGAGGGAGAGACTGAACAGGTGCAGTTCCCTGAAATTGGAAGAAGATGCATCCCTTCCCCGAATGTCCACAAACAGTCAAAGGAACATAGAAACAAACACTGACTGATCAATATGGGGCCAGTTTTCAGATAAGACATGTATTGCTTGAAATGTACAATTGTGAGAAATCTCCTTATGTCAGTCTTTGGATCTGAGTGGGTTTCTTCTGATCAGCATAACTTGGTCCTTGGTTATGGGTCTCTAAGCAGCAGGGGGAGGTGTCTAGCTTCCCAGCCACACAGGCCTAAGTCTAAACAATGATACAGAGTTTTCTCTCCATTCCCACAATTGAATGAACTTTTCTCACAGGACCAAAGTTGGACTAGACCTATAATTGAATAGAAAGGGAACTGAGCTAGTTCCAGAACTGAATCAAGAGATAGAGTCATTGCGATTCACTTGAGTCCCACAACTAACTACTTCCCTTCCTATCTCCTCAATTCCTTCAACAACTAACTAGGCACTTAATGTTTGTTTACTGAAACATAAAGCAGGCAAACATGAAATGGAGAAGTTAACAGCAGCAGCTTCCCACCCAGAAGTGAAATATCAGCAACCCTGCACCAAAATGCTTTCAGCAATCAGTGTGTGGAGCTAGCAAATAAAATCTGACCTTGAGGAGGCAACCTGGCTCTTTGTCGATGGTTGAGATTTCTGTTGGAGGCTCGGGACTGGTGCATTTGCTATTTTGGGCTTGGTGATTATCTGTCATCTACTAACATCCTCCTTTAGCTCCCTATCATGGCACAGAGGTACCATTGGCTTCTAAAAGTTAGGATAGCAGAGCACAGGCGCTGGCAAATATTGAAAGTGTCATTAAGTCAGGGAGGATGTTTTTCACTTAAAGATCACCCTTATTTGTTGTGGCAGAGATGCTACATTTAAGGACAGTGTGATGCATAAAATAGAATGTTCAGCTTGCTGACAATAGTATCTAAGTTTAGGACCTACCTCTGATACTAACTAGTGGTATGACCTTGGGCAAGTCACTTAATCTCAGTGTGCTGCAGGCAACTACCTAGGACTCTATTCTCTAAGTAAGAGGCAGTTTGGGATTCCTCTCTCTAGGAAATCCCAGGACATTCCTCTAGTGATGTCACTCAAGCCTCAAGCTGGAAGGGCCCTGGGATCTCATCTGGTCTGACTCTCTCACTTTGCACCTGAGACCCAGAATGGGAAATGACTTGTACCCAATTAGATTTGGTTGTTGGTGGCCTAGCCAGAACCAGAATTTGGGACTTCTTGACTCAGAGGCCAAGCCTTTGGACTACACCATGTCATAGGCTCTGGGCCTGCTTGTATGAATAAATACAAGCAACAGTCAGCATTTCAAGGATCTGTGCTGCTTTTTGCCCATCAAAGCCCCTCACAACTTAGTAGGTGGTACCATGAATTAACCTGGTCAGAGCCAAAATCACTTGAAGTTCACACTAGGGGTGAGGAACATCTTTAATTTTAGCTGGGCTAAGGTCAGCAAGCCGCTGACCCCTTACTGGTCACCGGCCCCAACCTGCTCTGGCCTGTCAGTATTAATGCTCTTCTGTTGTAACCTTTGAGAACTCAAGGTAGCCTCCAGGGCGACACCCCACTCCATCTGATGAAGCATCACAAAAGGAAGATGGTAGAAGAACAGCTTCAGACCCACTGCAAGTTATTTGATTGGCTTCATCTTGTGTCCAAATGGCAGTAACGGTCAAAGAAAAGTAATGATAATTTTGTCTTACAGAGAAGCTTCTGGATTTCTTTTAGTAAAATCAGTTTTTTATGTGTGACTGTTATCTTATTGAGAGAAGAGCAAAGAAACTTTTCTAAATGGTATTCTTCATTTTTTCTTTTTTCTCTCCCAGTTCTATTTCATTTCAAGGGACAGTAGCTTCCCCAACATTTCTTGTTCATAGCTCATTTTTCATATTTGAAATCCAGTAGCATTGACTGGGTTTGCTCTGAAATCAGGGCTCAGAATAGAACTGGATAGATAACACATAGATACCGATGACATCACATAACTGAATTTTTTTCATAAATGGAACAGTGTTACCCTACATACAGCTAAAAAGAGCTGGAATGGCAGTGTTCTGTGGCAAATCTGCCTCCCTCCCCTCCCCCAGCCTTTTATACTCTGAGAATAAACTAGTTCTAGGTATAGCTCCCATTTCCTTGCACATGTATGACCTTGAGCAAGTCAGACATAATCTAGCTCTCAGCCTCCATTTCTTTATCAATAGGATGGGGATAATAATGCCTGCCCTGTCCACCATAGAGGATTATTGTGAGGATAATGAATGTGAATGTGCTTTGCAAAGTGCAGAGTGTTATAGAAATGTAACACCCATGTATCAGACTTCTCTCTCCTGGACCCTGGCCATAATCATCTTTCTTTTAAAAATGCTTTATTCTTTTTTGTTCTTTGTGGTCATTTCCCAGGAACCATCATCCCTCCCACATGGACAGAGAGAACTAGTTGTGACAATAAACAAAACAAACTGACCCATCAATCGTGACTGATGGCGGATGGCTCCCTTTTCATTGGTGATTTGCAACCTCTCAGTCTTCTGGTGTCCCTCTGAGTCACTGTATTCCTCAGAGTTCTGAGGTCCTTATAGTGTTATTGTTCTCTTGGTTCTGCTTGTCCTTCCATATCTAGTCAGTTGCCATTTCTTGTGATTTCTGGCTCTATACCGTCTCTTCCATCTATCTCCTCTGCTTTACTCATATGGCTACCATTTTGGTTTAGGCCTGCAGCACCCTTTACCTGTACTCACTTTGGGGATTCTCTTCAAGTTGCTCCCTTCTCTAATCCAGTCATAAAGGCAATTTTATAGTTCTTCTCATATCACCCTTCCACCCAGTGAACTCCAGTGGCTCCCTTCACATTTCTTTCTTTGTTATTTAAAGCCCTATGTCACCTGGCCCCAACATACACTTCTACCTTTATGATCCATCGAGACTGCTCTTCTGGATACACATTAGTCTATTTCCCATCTCTTTGCTCAGGTTACCCCCCCCCATGCCTGGAATGCACTTCCTCCTCACTAACACCCCTTACAATTCCTAGTTGTTGTTTTTTTCCTAAACTCAACTAAAACAGCACCTTCTGCATGAAGGCTTTAAAAAATCCATCCAGCTACTAGTGCCTCTCCTTCTCTGTTACTTTCTATATATTTTGGGTGTATGTATCTATATCTATGTATCTATATCTATCCATATCTATATGCCCATGTTTTCTACTCCAGCATTCCATATGCATCTTAAGGGTAGTTTTTTTTTGGCAAATAGTAGGTACTTAGTAAAGGCTTGTTTACTCATTTTTATGTCACTCTATCAGAATACCAAATCTCCCTACATTTTTTATCTTCATTATTTCTTATGGTGCAATAATATTCCTTTATGTCAGAAACCTAAAGTTTCTTTAGCCATTTTCCATTTTATTTCCTGTGTTTTTGCTACCCTAAAAGTGCTTCTTAAAATATTTTGGCATACATGGGACCTGGATCACCATCTTTCTCCTCCTTGCGATACACACCATAAAGAGGGATCCCTGATTCAAAAGGTATGAACAGTTTACTCACTCTTCTACCATAGTTCGAAATACTTTTGTAGAATGGGTAGACCAATTCACCGCTCACCCAATAGTACAGCAGCACACCTGACTTTGAACAGCTTCTCCACTACTGACTATTGCTCTCTTTTATTATCCTTAGGACTGTTGGCAAGGATCCTCCTTCCTCGCCCAGACAATGAGTATAAGTTTTGGGGGTTGGTGAGGGGAGAGGTGAGGAATAGAGGCAAGTTCAGCTGTAATGGAAAAGTCCACCAGGGAAAAGAAAGCTAATGATTAGTTTTTTGAAGTTTTGTTCTTGCTAGGAAGTTGCCCTTTTCAAAAGACCTAACCCTTTTCGAGAGAGAATTGTCTTCTAGAAGGACTCCAGCTAATAAATGCTTTCACCTTCAGCACTTCGAAGGCTCAATGTAATCTGGAGTCTATGTGTATTTTTAAGTCTGGCAGCAGGGAACAAAATTCACTCTTCCTGATAGCACTAGCCACAGGCTCTGAAAGGTTCCTGCTACAAGCAGATTGTTTCCTCCAATTGTGCATATCCTTCTAAGAGACTCTTTTGCTTTTTAAGAGTCCTCTTAGTCTCTCTTTTTTACTACTGAAAGGACTCTGGACATGGAGGTATCCCAAATAACGATCATTACGAGATCCTTTCCCTTTTTGGAAATTCAATTTGGCCGAAAACATTTCATATTGTACCCTGAATCCTCCCCATTTTGATTCTTTTAGCTGTGGCATATACGTTTCCAAAGACAGAGCAATCTAACACTCCCTAAAATATTCCAAATGTTGGTTAAAAAGGTATTGGGTGTTTGCTATGATATGTTAACCTCTTTGTTACCCAGCATGGTTATGTTGTTGGGATTCACTAGATATCCTAGTTTTAGAGTGCTCTCCTTTATAACAGACATGAATTTTTGTTGTTGTTCAGTCACTCAGTTGTATCTCACGCCTCTTGACCCAGTGGATCATGGCACATCAGGTACACTGTCCATGGGCTTTTCTTAGCAAAGATACTGGAATGGCTTGATATTTCCTGCTCCATTGGATCATCTTTTGTCAAGACTTATTTTTGGACATCAATTATCATTTATTATAGAAAATATAAAACTCTGCCTTATACAGCATAATGGAGAGAGGGCTGGGCATAGAGTCAGGGAGATCTCCCTTCAAGTGTTGCCTCTGGTACATCATTGCTGTGCTACCCTGGCCAAGTCACTTAATCCTTCGGTAGCTTAGGCACCTCTCCAAAAATACCCAAGTTATAGTTGGGTCACCCATTTGCATGATTGTGAAGAGTTTCCACACTGGGAGTATCCCACACTGATAAAATCACACGTCAAGATTTATGTCCCTTCCTCCCCACCTTCCACACAAAAGGAACCTGCATGAAAATTAATTAACTTCTGATTCACTTGCACCTAGAATGCCCAATTCTTTGTTACCCACAACAAGAATATTCTCCAGATGAGTCGAACAGAGATTAAATAAATACTAGCTTCAGAGAGGTTTGTGAAGATCCTTCTAAAGTATATGAGCTAGGCATTGCTGGGGGACATACTAAATTCTGTGGTCATACAAGGGCCACTCTCAGCTATATCATAACGGCCTCATTGAGCAGGAAGAACTGAGCAGTAGTCTCTAGCATCAAAAGCTATTTTCCTTTGGTTCAGTTTAGTTCACCAGAAATATTTGAAGTGCCTACTCTGTGTGAGGTCCTTGTGATTGACCTCATCACCACAATCTGTGACTTTTTGGTCTTCTTTGCCATGGTTCTATTCTCCTTCCACTCTCAGTTTCTCTATATTCTTTCCATCTTTAAAAACTCATTTTTTCCTTGTGTCTTTGGCTAATACATCTATGCAGATGACTAACAAATTGACACCTCCAGCCTTGACAAATTTGTTACCTAACGACTTGTTCAATAAATAAATGGATGAATGTACCATATATGTGAGATTCACATTCAAAGAGCACAGATGGTATTATTGTTTATTGGTTACTCCAAAAATTGCCTTTCTCTATCCAGAAAGTAATGATCAGAAAGCTTTGAGAAGCACAATGCAATTGTAGATAGTATTGTACCTGAAGTAAGGAATCCTTGGCTTCTGATGGCCCCTCTGACTTCCATTAGCTATGACCCTGGGCAGATCTCTTACCATCTCTGGATTACCGGCTCTGTCAGAAAGCTTCAGATTTATTTTTTTCTCTTTCTTCCTTCTTTCTCTTCCTTTCTTTCTCCCTCTCTTCTTTTTTCCTTCCTTCCCTCTGTCCCTTCCCCATTTTCTTTAAAGTTTCAGAAATTGTGCCTTAAAGCTACATTAAAGATAAATAAAAATATCATCGAAGAAAAGGTAACTCAACATCCATAGTAGAAAGCCTTGATTTTTTATAAGCTAGATAAGAAATCTGTCACATTGTGGAACATGGGAGCAGAAGGAAAAATGGAAAGTAGAGGAAAGAGTACTCCAGAATCCTTTGCTAGTGATGTCTTCATAGCTTGGAAAAGCATCCATTGAAGCTGTAGACATCTTCTCACTCATTCTCACTCAATAGAACTGGGAGTCAAAAGACCTGAGTTAGAATTCTGGCCTTATTTTCTGACCTTGAGCAAGTCACTTAATTCAGTTCAATTCTCTAATTCAGTAAGCATTTATTAAGGGCTTACTATGTACAAGGCACTGTGCTGAGCTTTAGCAATACAAATTTAAAAAAGTGAAAACAGTTACTTCCCACAAAGAACTTTTATTCTACTGTTTTACTGGCCTATACGACCTCAGTTTCCTACTTCGTAAAACCTGAAGAATAATAACTGATAGTAAATTAAAAGGCCCATAGAAATGCTGTTATTATTGTTATTGGTAGATTATGTCACATCCAGGAGCAGTTGTAAAGAAAAGACTTGGATATTTTCAACTAACAGGAAATGAAAGGCCATCTTGTATCCTGCCAAAATGCATCAAGCATGGATTTAGCCATACTTTTGTAGATAAAAATCTTTAATCACCTTCAATCACCTCAAAAACATCTGATATATCCTCGTTTGTATTTCGTCTAAAATGGAAAATTCATTGTAATGGAATAACCTAAAGAGCTTGTTTCAAATGCTAAAGGAAGTGTTTAGCTGCAGCAGTGAGGAAGGAAGCAGTTAAATTAAAAGAAAATTCTAAATGTAACACTATCCATATATTATTTCAAATATTTCTAGGTTGTAACATGCGAATCTTTTTTCCCCTATGCAGGGAGGAGAAAATATTCTGACATGACTCATACAAATACAAATAGTTTTCAGTATCATTCGCTGCCCTGTGTATATTAAAGAACTTGTCCACTATGCTCTGAACACAGTTGCATTTCATGATGGAATGTGTTACTTGGAAAATAAAGAGGTTACAATTATCTGCACGACAAATAAAACTTGTCACATGACAGACACGCCGAACTAATGCAGATGGCCAGCTCAGGAAAGCCGTCAGAAAGATCGAAAAAAGATTTTGGCTTTCGACTTGAGGCTCCGACCTGCTCCAGCTCCTGGGGAATTGAGGTGAGCCTTGCTGTGGTGAACCCTGAAAGATGCCGCTTCCTCCCAAAGGGGAAGAATTCAGGCGGGATTACTGTTCTCATGGTCATCCTTGTTGTGGTGGTTAGCATTATCGTTACTGTTGTTTTGCCAAAATACTTCTTCAGGGCACCCTCTAACAGATAACCATCTTCCTGTCAGAAAGTATGGAAAATAGGGACAACTTTGCAGGGAACACTATAGAGTACGTGATGTTGCTCTTTCTGCCGTGACCAAGTGACACAATCTTCTCCCTCCTTGCAGAGAGCATAAATGGTTTCAGAAATGCCTCTCTACTCTTTAGGTTCTCAGGTAAAAGGGCTTCGATGTAAACACAGAAAAGAAAAAAGGGGTCTTAAGAAGCAGAAGGAATCTACTCTATGCCAGGAGTTTCAACTGTGGAGGAATGTCCCTTAGTTCTGAAAGGAAAGAAAGGTCTTAGTGGGCTTTAAGCCTATTAAGTCAGTGGCGTGATATGGCAGCCAAGAAAGCTCTATTTTTTGAGTAGCTTTAGAAGAGGCATAGATCTGCTAGACCCACTCTGTGTCAAAATATGCCTGTAGTCTTCAGGCCTGGGGGCTACATTTTAGGAGGGCCACTGTTAAGTTGGATAGTGTCCAGGTAAGGGTTAGGGTTAGGCCAAACCGTATGGTAAAGGACTTTAAAATTGTGACCTGGGAGAATTAGATGGAAGAAATGAACCTGTTTGAGCTAAAGAGAAGACTGGAAAGATAACCCTGTTCTTTCTGCATTGTCATCTGTCCAATGGCCATGTTCATCCGGATGTCCAGTGGGCATTTAAAACTCAGACAATTCCAAATTGTAGCTCATAACTTCCCCATGAACTTAGAATTCTTCCAGACTTCTGAATTTCTGTCGAGGGGCTCACTATCCTTTAGTCACCTTGCTTCATAACCTTGGATTCATCCTTGACGTTTCCCTCTCTTTTACTTCTCCCTTTTCTAGCCAGTTTCTAAGTTTTGCAGTGTTATCTCTCTAGCATCTTTGGAATCTGAAGTCAGGCCCGCATCACCTCTCTGATGAAGTGTCCTAGTTGGTTCCTGCTCCTTCTTCCTTCCTCCACTAAGCTTCCAAATTGATATGTCTAGAATACTTATCTGAACAGGTCACTCCTTACATGTTTAAAAAATGTTTATGGGGCATCTAGGTGGCACAGTGAGTAGAGCACCAGCCCTGGAGTCAGGAGGACCTGAGTTCAAATCCAGCCTCAGACACTTGACACACTTACTAGCTGTGTGACCTTGGGCAAGTCACTTAACCCCAAATTCCCTGCCTTTGCCCCTCCAAAACAAAAACAAAAATGTTTATTATTTTTATTTTTCAAGTAATAAGTACTGTTTTTATCAGTTTCTGTCTCTTACTAACTCCCAAATGAATAATGCAAGACATCAGTGTCTTGCCTTGGCTCCAGTTTGAGCCAGTGTTACACTTTGGCACAACCATTCTGCCCCTTCTTGGGCTGGGCTGAGCTTGCTTCAGCAAGAGGATAAGTTCTTCTAACTAACTATAACTTCTAACTAACATCCGATAGAAGATTTGTGGGAAATGGTTTTGTTCTTTTCAGGGCAAGGCAGGTCCTTCTCTGTCCTGATTTCTGCCGATTTCCCTCCCTGTTCCTAGCGCTATCATCCCTGCCAGGTTCTGATCGCCTCCAAATCCTGCTTTCTCCATCGCTTCTCTGTTAGCTCACTTTCCCAATTCCATGCCCTCCGAAGCTCCTGGCACTGCTTATAGTCTCAGTTGGTTCTCATGTTTGATCATGCTCTAGTTTCCTCCTCACTCTCTTCCTTATGAATCTCTCTCAGCACCTCATGAGAAGACTTGGGAAGCTAGAACAGCCCTGTGGTTAGTGGTAGAGCATCAGTGCCTCCGTCCTTTTGCACTTCATGTAGCCATGATTGCTTTGGTATAGCTGCACCTACACCAATGCAGATTGTGAGCCGCCCCCCCAGACAGTTTTGAAAGTTTCTATGGCTGAAACATGTGGCATCCTGTGGCCAAGCTAGTGATGAACCTTTGGGAACTTAGCTGAGCAAGTCCTTGGACAACCCATGTACAGTCTATTCAGGGTCTGTGCTCAAACCCTTTCCATTTGGTAGGACCTTCTGGAGCTTGAGCCCCACTGACCTGGCCTTCCAGAAATCAGAACCACCTCTTCACCATGCTGAGGCATTGGGGGAAGACTCTGGTGAAGGCTAATAACTTAGTGTGGACAAAATAAAAGCTTTTTAATCCTGCTCTAGTGCCCACATAAGAGACATAGTAACTCTGGGCCTGAATTGAAGTCCTGAGCTCAAATATTAGATACTTCCACATTCTAGAAACAATGTCTGGAGATGCATATTGAGTCCTATCTGCTCCTGGCCCTGTCATGGGCCCAATCTCTAATGCTTACCCCCTCAAAGTGAATACATCAGAGATCTGTGACTTTGTGAGTGTGGGGTTCCCCTATTTCAGCATATCCCTAGCTCTCTATCACTTAGTCTTACCAAGGTGCTTTAGGCTTAGTGATTGGTAGTGGTTTGCCCTGGGGTACACAGCTGATTAAGTCTCAGATTGTTGTCATCTAGCCGTTTCAGTCACGTCTGACTTTTCCTGACCCCATTTGGGGTTTTCTTGGCAGAGATCCTGGAATGGTTTGCCATGTCCTTCTACAGCTCATTTTATAGACGAAGAAACCAAGGCAAACAGTGTGAAGTGACTTGCCCAGGGTCACCGAGCTAGTAAGTGTCTGAGACCAGGTTGGAACTTAGACAGATGAGTCTTCCTGACTCTAGGCCTAGTGCTCTATGCACTGTGGCACCACCTGGTTCCCCCTTAACTGTCAAGAATAGAACTTCAACCAAGGGCTTTCTGCCTTCCCATGTAGCATTCCAGGTACTATACCAGCTGTTTCCCAAATAGTCAATTTATTATTAAAGAAGTAATAAATCTGGAGATTGTCAATACTTTGCAGCTTGCTGCCTAGTGTTCTGGCAAGAAAAAGTTTACTATTTATCAAAGGTGAAACTGTCAAACACAAGAAGTAACATAAATGTTATTATTGTATTATCACTTGTTAGTGCTTTTTAGAGCTTACAACTCACTATAATATAATAGAGCAGTTCTAGTGTACTGTTAGGACTATTAAGATGCATCAGTTATTCCCTAGTAACCACGTCACTCTCCTGGTCTGTATTATCTCTAGTGAGAGAAATGATTATCAAATAGCGTATTATAGGGGAGATCTCTGACCTTTCTTAAAAATTTACCCCACCTAGTCTATCTTCATATCCTTTAACCATTTCTCAATTGGGGAATGGCTTGCATTCTCATTAACTTGACTTAGTTTTCTATATATTTGAGAAATGAAGCCTTTATCAGAGACACTTGCTGTAAAGATTGTTTCCTAGTTTTCTACTTTCCTTCTAATCTTGGTTGCATTGGTTTTGTTTGTACAAAAGCATTTTATCTTTATTTCCTTTACTTTTTGGGGGGAGAGGCATGGCTAATGTGGAAATATGTTTTGCATGACCTTAAATGTGTAATGAATATTGTATTTCTTTACCATCTCAATGGGTGAGGGAGGGATGATGGGAACCAGAGAATTTGGAACTGAAAATAAAAATAAAATTTCAAATAAAAATTAGAATTACCAAGTACTAGTACCTACACACACACGCACACACACACGCACACACACACTTTTATTGATTGTACATATATTTTATGTATACTTATCTGTGTATGTATTTTCTGCCCCTATAAAGTATAAATTCCTTGAGAGCAGATACTTATCCCTAGCATGTAGCACAGTGCATGGAACATAATGAATGCTTATTGACTGACTGCCTTTGACTTCCTAGTAAAAGTAATCACATTGATGGGGTCTTGTGATGCTATTGTTTTGAGCAGATGAGGGCCTGCAAAATACATTGAAACTGGGATAT
>CM053628.1:11395203-11426710 GCA_028646595.1 Phalanger gymnotis
GCTTGGCTCAGCTCCGCTCCCCTCGGCTGGGGGCTGGGAGTTCTGTTCGGGACAGACCTTACCCCGAGACCATCCAGGCAGACCTGGGCTGGAGTCCTGCTTCCCTCTGCCCCTTTGTGGGTTCTGTAGTTCTAGAATTGGTTCAGAGCCATTTTTTCATAGGTTTTTGGAGGGACTTGGAGGGGAGCTCACGCCGGTTGCTGCTTTCCAGTCGCCATCTTGGCTCCGCCCCGAAACTGGGATATTCAAATGTGGGGGAACAATGTGTGAATTAGAGGCAGAATGGACTTCAGGATTCATTTAGTATAACACTCATTTTATAGACGGGCAAACCAAAATGTGAAGAAATTCAATAGAGCTCAGTTTCAAATCCATGTCCTCAGACTCTATATACAGAGCTCTTTCTACTGTATATTAATTTTATATGGACAGCTATGTCGTACAATGGATAGAGTGCTGGGCCTGGAGTCAGGAAGACCTGAGTTCAAATCTGGCCTCAGACACTAGCAGTGTGACCCTGGGCAAGTCACTTTACCCTGTTTGCCTCCATTTCTTAATCTGTAAAATGAGCTGGCGAAGGAAATGGCAAACGACCCCAGTATCTTTGCAACCAAAACTCCAAATGGGGTCACGAAGAGTTGGACACAACTGAAAAAGTTCAGCAACAACAACAATATTACTTATAAAAGGTAATGAAGTATTCTTGTATATCTAACATCAGTTTTATTACTACTTATTGACATAGTTATAATTAACATGTATATTGTTACTATGATTCTGTTGTAAACAAATATTTTCAAGTTAACATCAAATGTGCCCAGTATTATTGTTTAGAGAAAACAATACATGCACATTACATATAAATATATATGGAAACTAGGCACGGAAATATATAGATATAGATGCATAGTTACTGTCCTTAAGAAAGTTAAAATCTAGTTACCTTTAGAGAAGTCCTCTAGTCCAATAGTGTTAAACTCAAATAAAAACATATCTGTAGGCTGCATATTGACTCTAGTCTATCATTCTGTACTAATGTGTCTACATGCAATTTTGCTCTGTATTGAATTTGTATTTGCATTCAAAGTATCTTTGAATCTCCACAAGTATCTTTGAGTTGCAGCTTGCCATTTTCTGCATAACCCAAGAAAAACATTTCTCTTCTTCTTTTTTTTTATAATTATGATTTTTTATTTTTAGTTTACAACACTCACTTCCACCTAATTTTGAGTTCCAGATTTTCTTCCCCCATTCCCTACCTCCCTCCCCAAGATGGCATGGAATCTGATATATCTTCTATATATAACTTCACATTGAACTTATTTACACAATAGTAAAGATGTAAAGAAGAATTATGACCAATGGAATGAATCATGAGAAAGAAGAAACAAAACCAAAAACGAAAGAGAAAAAAGAAAGGAAAACAAAGGCGAACATAAAGTGTGCCTCAATCTACATTCAGACTCCATAGTTCTTCCTCTGGATGTAGATAGCTCTCTCTAACGTGAGTCCTTTGGAGTTGTCTTTGCAACTTGTATAGCTGAGAAGACTGAAGATCTATCAGGGTTAGTCATCATAGAATCCATATATCTGTGGTTCTGTATAATGTTCTCCTGGTTCTGCACCGCTCACTCAGCATTATCTCGTGTAGGTTTTCCAGGTTACTATGAAATCCATATTATCCCCATTTCTTACAACACAATAGTATTCCATTACATTCATATACCACAACTTGTTCAGCCATTCCCCAATTGATGGGCATCCCCTTGATTTCCAATTCTTTGCTACTACAAAAAGAGCCGCTGTAAATATTTTTGTACATATGGGTCCTTTTCGCACTTGTGTGATATCTTTGGGATAAAACCCTAGAAGTGGTATTTGTGGGTCAAAGGGTATGAACATTTTTATAGCCTTTTGGGCATAGTTCCAAATGCTCTCCAGAATGGCTGGATCATTTCACAAATCCACCAGCAATGTAACAATGTTCCAATTTTCCCACATCCCCTCCAGCTTTGATCATTTTCCTGTTTTGTTATTTTAGCCAATCTGACAAGAGAGATGTGGTACCTAAGAGTTGTTTTGATTTGCATTTCTCTAATCAGTAGTGATTTTGAGCATTTTTCATATGCCTATAGATATCCTTAATTTCTTCCTCTGAAAACTGCCTGTTCATATCCTTTGACCATTTCTCAATTGGGGAATGACTCATATTCCTATATATTTGGCTCAGTTCCCTGTATATTTTAGAGATGAGGGCTTTATCAGAGAAACTAGTAAAGATTTTCTCCCAATTTTCTGCTTCCCTCCTAATCTTTGTTGCATTAGCTTTTTTATACAAAAAACACTTCATTTTAACATAATCAAAATTATCTATTTTGCATCTTGTAATGCTCTCTATCTCTTGTTGGGTCATGAATTCTTTTCTTTTCCATATATCTGACAGGTAAACTATTCCTTGCTCTCCCAAATAGCTTATAGTATCAGCCTTTATTCTTAAATCATGTACTCATTTTGACTTTATTTTAGTATATGGTGTGAGATATTGGTCTATGCCCAGTTTCTGCTCTACCGTTTTCCTATTTTCCCAGCAGTTTTTGTAAAATAGTGAATTCTTAGCCCAGAAGCTGGATTCTTTGGGTTTATCAAAGAGTAGATTAGTATAGTCATTGACTACTGCGTCTTGTGTACCTATCCTATTCCACTGATCCACAACTCTGTTTCTTAGCCAGTACCAGGTAGTTTTGATGAGTGCTGCCTTATAGTACGGTTTAGTATCTGGTATGGCTAGACCACCTTCTCTAGCATTTCTTTTCATTAACACCCTAGATATTCTAGACCTCTTGTTCTTCCAGATGACTTTTGTTATTATTTTATCCAGCTCTGTAAAATATTTTTTTGGTAGTTCGATTGGTATGGCACTGAATAGATAAATTAATTTAGGTAAAATTGTCATTTTTATTATATTAGCTTGGCCTAACCATGAGCAACTGATATTTTTCAATTTATTTAGATCTGACTTTATTCACATGAAAAATGTTTCATAATTATGTTCATATAGGCCCTGGGTTTGTCTTGCCAAATAGACTCCCAAATTCCACAGTAATTTTTAATGGAATTTCTCTTTCTGTCTCTTGCTGTTGGGCTTCATTAGTAATGTATAGGAATGCCGAGGATTTATGTGGGTTTATTTTATATCCTGCAACTTTGCTAAAGTTGTTTATTATTTCAAGTAGTTTTTTACTTGATTCTCTCAGACTCTCTAAATCATCATATCATCTGCAAAAAGTGATAATTTAGTTTCTTCTTAGCCTATTCTAATTCCTTTAATTTCTTTTTCTTCTCTTATTGCTACAGCTAACATTTCTAATACCAAATTGCATAGTAGGGTTAGTAACAGACATCCTTGTTTCACTCCTGATCCTATTGGGAATATATGTAGCTTATACGCATTACAAATAATGCTTGTTGATGGTTTTAGATAGGTGCTATTTTTAATTGTAAGGAAGGCTTCATTTGTTTCTGTGATTTCTAGTGTTTTTAATAGGAATGGGTGTTGTATTTTGTTAAAGGCTTTTTCTGCATCTATTGAGATGAACATATGGTTTCTGCTAGTTTTGTTGTTACTGTGATCAATTATGCTGATAGTTTTCCTAATACTGAGCCAGCCTTGCATTCCTGGAATAAATCCTACCTGGTTGTAATGTATTGTTCTCCTGATAGATTGCTGCAATCTTTTTTGCTAATATTTTATTTAAAATTTTTGCATCAATATTCATTAGGGAAATTGGTCTATAATTTTCTTTCTCTGTTTTGACTCTTCCTGGTTTGGATATTAGTACCATATTTGTGTCATAAAAAGAATTTGGTAGGACTCCTTCACCTATTTTCCCAAATAGTCTATAAAGTATAGGGATTTATTGTTCTTTAAATGTTTGATAAATTTCACATATAGAACCATCTGGCCCTGGAGATTTTTTCCTAGGAGTTCATTGAGGGCTTGCTCAATTTCTTTTTCTGAGATGGGGTTATTTAAGAATTTTACTTCCTGTTCTGTTAACCTGGGCAATTTATACTTTTATAGATATTCATCCATATCCCTAAGGTTGTCAAATTTATGGGCATAAAAGTGGGTAAAATAATTCCTAATGATTGTTTTAATTTCCTCTTCATTGGAGATGAATTCACCCTTTTCATTTTTGATACTGGTAATTTGATTTTCTTCTTTCTTTTTTTAATCAAATTGACCAAAGGTTTATTAATTTTATTGGTTTTTTCATAAAACCAGCTCTTGGTTTTATTTATTAATTCAATAGTTTTCTTGGTTTCAATTTTGCGAATCTCTCTTTTGATTTTCAGTATTTCTAATTTGGTATTTAATTGGGGATTTTCATTTTGTTCTTTTTCTAGCTTTTTCAGTTCCATGCCCAATTCATTGATCTCCTTTTCTCTATTTTATTCATGTAAGCATTTAGAGATATAAAACTTCCCCTAGGAACTGCTTTTGCTGCATCCCATAAGTTTTGGTATGTTGTCTGATTATTGTCATTCTCTCGAATGAAATTATTAATTGTTTCTCTGATTTGTTCTTTGGCCTCCTTATTCTTTTGAATTAGATTAGTTTCCAATTAATTTTTAGCGTATTTTTCCATGGTTCTTTATTACAAATAATTTTTATTGCATCGTGATCTGTAAAGGATGCTTTGAATACTGCCTTTCTGCACTGGATTGTGAGGTTTTTATTCTCTAGTACATGGTCAGTTTTTGAGTATGTGCCATGTAACACTGAGAAAAATGGATATTTCTTTTTATCCCCATTCAGTTTTCTCCAGAGGTCTATCTTGTCTACCTTTTCTAAAATTCTGTTCACCTCCTTAATTTCTTTCTTGTTTGTTTTGATGCTAGATTTATCAAGTTCAGAGAGGGGGAGGTTGAGGTCTCCAAATATTATAGTTTTGTTGTCTGTTTCTTCCTGATACTTCCTTACCCTCTCCTCTCAGAATTTGCATGCGATACCACTTGGTGCATATATGTTAAACAATGATATTGCTTCATTGTTTATGGTGCCTTTTAGCAGGATGTAGTGTCCTTCCTTATCTTGTTTAATTAGATCTATCTTTACTTTTGCTTTGTCTGAGATTATGATTGCTACCCCTGTTTTTTTTTACTTTAGCTGAAGCACAGTATATTTTAATCCAGCCTTTTATCTTCACCCTGTGTGTAGCCGCCTGTTTCAAATGTGTTTCTTGTAAACAGCATATTGTAGGATTATGCTTTTTAATCCATTCTGCTGTTTGCTTCTGTTTTCTGGGAGAGTTCATCCCATTCACATCCACAGGTATGATCTGTGTCTTTTCCTTCATCCTATTTCACCCATTCATACTTTTATTTCTCCACTTCCCCTTCCACTCCTCAACAAAGTTTTGCTTTTGAACACCACTTTCCTCGGTTTACCCTCTCTCTTGATTCCCTTCCTTTATCTTACCATTTTCCACTTGCTCCTTCTTCCCTCCCTTCTGACCACCCCCCTCCCTTTTTCCCCCTTTCCCCTCCTACTACCTGTAGGACAAGTTAGATTTCTATACTTGTCAGGGTATGTTATTCCCTTCTTGAACCAAATCCGATGGGAGTGAAGCTCAAATACTGCTCTTCTTCTTCCCTTTCCCTCCCTCTGCTATAATGTGTTTTTGCGTTTCTTCATTTCATGTAATTTACCATTTTCTACTACCTCCTTACCTCTTCTCCCAGAATCCTCCCTTTACATCCCTTAATTATGTTTTTCATCCTTATATCAGTTATTTTGTACAGACATCCACAGTCTGTGTGTATCCCTTTCAATTGTCATAATAACTGTACTATTCTTAAGATTGATATATAATATATATATGTATGTATATAACATATATAAGATAATATAATACTATATAAAGATGTAAATAATTTGCCCTTATTGATTAATAAGCTTTGTGGGGGTTTTCCCCCTGTTTCCCTTTTTATGTCTCTCTTGAGTTTTGTATTTTAAGATCAACTTTTCCATTGAATTCTGGCCTTTTCATCACTAAGGTGTGGAATTCCCTTATTTTGTTGAATGTCCATCTCCTTGCCTGAAAAATTATGCTAGATTTTGTTGGGTAGTTGATTCTTGGTTGTAGTCTAAGCTCCTTTTTTCCTTTGGAATATCATATTCCAATTTCTCCTGTCATTTAATGTAGAAGCTGAGAGATCCAGCGTGATTCTGACTATAGTTCCATGATATTTGAATTGTTTCTTTTTGGCTGCTTGCAGTATTTTCTACTTGACTTTGTAGTTCTGAAATTTGGCTATAATATCTCTTGGAGTTTTCAATTTGGGGTCTCTTTCAGGGGGTGATTAGTGGATTCTTTCGATGGCTATTTTACCCTCTGGTTCTAGGACCTCTGGGCAGTTATCTTTGATAATTTCCTCCAAGATACTGTCAAGGCTTTTTTTTCATCGTGGATTTCTGTTAGAGCAAGAATTCTCAAATTGTCTCTCCTGGATCTATTTTCCAGGTTGCTTGTTTTTCTAATCAGATATTTCACATTTTCTTCTATTTTTTCATTCTTTACATTTTGTTTTGCTACTTCTTGATGCCTCATAGAGTCATTAGTTTCCACTTGCTCAATTTTAATTTTTTAATGAGTTGCTGTCTTCATTTTGCTTTTCAGTCTCCTTTTCCAATTGGTTGATTTTACCTTTCACGGTGTCATTTTCTCTACTTAGATTCTGAATCTCCGTATCCATTTAGCCAATCTTATTTCTTAAAGAGTTGATTTCATCAGTGTTTTTTTTTCATTTTTTCTTTTAACTCCCTAATTTGGTTTTTAAAATCCTCCTTTAGCTCTTCCAGTAATGCTTTTTGGACTTGAGACCAGTTCACATTCCCTTTTGAGGTATCAGATATTGGTATAGTGTCAATGCCATTCTCTTCCGAATTGGTATTTTGATCATCCCTGTCTCCATAAAAAAATCAATGGTCCTTGTTTTTTTTCATATTCTTCTTCATGTTGTTTAGCTTTTCCTGGCTTTACAGTGGATTTCTGCTTTTGGGGCTCAGGGATCTCTGTCTCAGGTTTCTTGTTCTGGGCATTGTGATTCTATTTACTGGCTTTGTGTATTATAGCGTTCAGTTTCCTGAAGTGTAGGGGAAGGGTCTGGCTGCCTGAAGTCTCCTTTTCCCCTGGGGCTGCTCTCCAGCACTGTTGCTCTTCAGCAGTGGTCTCAGCTGTTTGTTGTCTGTGCTGGTGTCTGCCACTTCCCCTGGCTGTGCAAAGGTATGTCTGGGCTCCTGGTGTTAACCTCTGCTGGCTCTGCCCTCTGGGAGTCAGGAGCTCCCACTGCTTGGCCATTGAAGCCCCACTTCTGTCTCCTCTATTCCAGCATTTTTCCAGAGGAATTCTCTGGATTGGGGGTGAGGGTTGGTTGGAGGGATTAGAGCTGTTTACTTGGCCATTATGTCTCCTGGAAATTCAAGAAGGCCTGTTTCAGACCTTTGGGCTGCATCCTCAGGAGTAGATGTCTCAGGGCCAGAGGTGTTGAGCTGCTGCCTCTCATCACTTCAACAGACTCCCATCCTGTGTTGGGAGGCCTGGGGATCTCTGCTGGTTTCGGGTGCCCAGCTTTCTCCCAGCCTGGATCGCTAGCTGGTTTCTGCAGCCACTTCAGCTTTGGTGCTGTCTGGTGCAGTTCAGCCTGCTGAGCACTCTCTCAACCTACAGATCCCTCCTGTTGACCTTTTGGACTCTCCTGGCTTGGAAATTTGCCCCACTCAGACTCTGGCGGCTTCTAACTTTTTTAGAAGAATCTGATAGAACTTGTGAGAGACCTCTGGTAAGATGCTGTTTTCACGTGGCCATCTTGGCTCCACCCCCTCTCTTCTTCTTAACTACTTTATGGAGGAGGTATAATCTTGCTGCACTCATTTCTTGAAGTTGCCACCCTCCTAAGCAAAGTGCTATCTACAGTTGGCCCAAATGTAACTCAAATACTTTGTGTTAAGATAAAATGGAATAAAAGGTGTTCTCCAAGCTCTCCATTAATGTCTTCCTGGTAGGTCCTGTGTTGCTGTTGTAATCAGCTTTTCTGTGTGAAACATATGCACATATAGGTCCACTTAGGAAGCTCGTAGGTGCTGGAGAGAACCGTAACTTTGTTATTGCTCAGTACTAATATAGCCTCCCATTCTAGTACACACTGCTTTCTAAATCAGAGGCCAAAATGATTGATGCCCAGTAGGGCAGAAGGACAATTAAGCATTCAATATTCGTTTAATAACAAATTGGCTCTAAACCACTGAAATCCAGCAGAATGAATAAATATGAACTATGAAGACTGCCTTTTAGACAAAAAATAAGAATCATTATAACCATTGTGCTAACACCTTTCCTTTGAAAGTCTTAAGTACTCTGTCAGAGGCTATAATCTAGAGCATAAGTGAGCAATTAGGATCAGAGAGCAAGGGCACCTGGTCTGACTTTTAAAATGGCTCTGGTTTGAGATGGAGCCAAGTTGGTGGAGTAAAGGCAGGGACTCACCTGAGCTCTTCCCTAAACTCCTCCAAATATATTTTAAAAATGACTCTCGAGAGGGTTCTGGGAAGATGGCAGAGTAGGTCATAAAATTCCAAGCTCTCAAGATTCCTCCCTCTCCCTGCCCCCCCCAAAAGAGTTAAAATAGCACCTTAGGGCAAACAAAGTGTGGGTGGAGATAAAGAAGAATAGGGGCACAACCAGGATCTTCCTGGGACAATTGAGAAGATCTGAAGAAAAATCCCAGTACCATGTTTGGTCTTTGAGAGGAGTAAACACCTCCAGGCCAGGTTCTGTTTTAATAATAACAAGCCAGGAAGCTAGCCACTTAAACAACTAGAGGCAAGCCCCAGGTCAGTTAGTTTGAGAGGCTGCCTCAGCCCCAGCCACTGGAACTTTGCACCCCAGGATAGTGAGAGGAGTCATGTGCTTGAGCCCAGGAAGATTCCAGGAACCTCTGCTGAGGAGGAATGCCAGACCCAGCTGTGCTGTGAGGAGCAGTAGGGTCAAGAAGGAACCAGCACATGCCAGGTGAGTGCAGAAGCAGTGGGGCAGAAAGCCCCTTGCTGTGGGCACTTATAAGAAGTTGGAGGTTTGGTTCCAGGCTAGAGGGAACTGAAGATCTAAGGCAAGAGGCACCATTTCCCATACCCCAGGGCTAGAGGTGATTACAAAAATCAAGTTGTTACCGCACAAAAATGCACAGGCAAAGGAGAAATAATCCAACCATAGAAACCTATTATGGAAATAGAGATGACCAGAGTTCATCTTCACAGGAGGATATTGAAGTAAAGAAACCCCCAAAGAGCAACGTCAAATGGCCACTTACCCAGAAAGAATTTATAGAAGATCTTAAAAAAGACTTTAAAAATCAAATGACAGAGATGGAGGAAAAACTAAACTAAACTAAAATAAAATAAAAGTAATCCAAGAAATACAAGGTTATGAAAGGAAAGTCAACCAATTAGAAAAGGAACTCCAGAATCTCAAGGTGGAAAATGACACCTTGAAAATTAGAATTGGGCAAAGTGAAGCCAGTGAAATTATAACAGATCAAGAAATAATTAAACAAAACATGAATAATGAAAAATAGAAGAGAAGGTGAAACATCTTATAAGAAAAACAATGCATTTGGAGAATAGATCAAGAAGAGAAAATATAAAAATAATCAGAGTAACTGAAAGTTATGATCAAAAAAAGAATCTTGATACAGTAATACAAGAAATAATTTTCCTGAAGCATTAATTAGAACAAGGCAGGGAAGTAGAAATAGAAAATAAAAATATCACACACCACTTAAAAGAGGTCCTATGAGGAATGCTCATAGGAATATCCTAGTTAAGCTCTGAAACCCCCAGCTCAAGGATAAAATATTAAAAGCATCAAGATTAAAACAATTTAAACATGATGGTGCCACAGTTAGAATTACACAAGACCCAGAAGCAGAGACATTAAAGGACTGCAGGTCTTGGAACATAACATATCAAAAAGCAAAAGACTTGGGGCTCTGGCCGAAAATATACTCTTCAAATTTCAGTATTATCTTGAATGAAAAAAATGGACATTTGACAAACCTTTAGATTTTCAAGACTTTGTTGAAAAATATCCTCAACTTAATAGAAGATTCAACATACAAGAACCAAGAGAAGCATAAGGTACATACCAAAGACTGACTATAAGGGATTCATAAGAACAGACTGTTTACCTTTTATGTAACATAAAATGTAAAATGTATGTCTAACATTGTTATTAATAATTGTTGAGTTCATAAGCAAGAAGGGCATAAACCTGATTATGATATGAATTCAAAAAATAAAGTCATTTAGAAACGGCTAAAAAGAGTAACTATTTTTATATAAAAGAGGTGCAAGAAGAAGAAAGGACACAGTGGACTTAGATGGGGGATGAGGGCTGGTAGTTTTGGTAACCGACTTTCATGGGGAATGGGTTTAAGAGGGAACATTATATATATATATATTTAGAAGAGTATAAAAGTCTTCCAAATCTAGATAAAATAAAATGATAGGGTTATAGTGAGGGGAGAGAAGACAAGGGAGGGATTAGGATAATGGAGGGATTTTTAGAGGGGAGAAAGAGGGAATAGGTAAAGTGTGTTTAGACCAAAGGGAATTGGAGGATGGAGGAGAGATCCTTGGAGGGGGGAAGGTAAGTAATAGGAGGGCAAGGTGGTTGGTGGAGGAGTGGGGTAGGCAAGTAATAGGAGGGCGATGTAGTTGGTAGAAGTAAAGTAGAGGAGGCAGGAGGGATACGAAACAAGAGATATGTACAAACATAAAAACAAAGATCAGGAGTAGCGTATGTGTGGGAAACTATGTGTCTATATACACATGTATATATGTATAAGTATATGTATATATCTGTATGTGTACATATATATCAATAAACATATCTAAACTATATTGTAGCCTTTTGGGGGTGGGGGGTGGTGGGAGGGGAAAAAAGAACAAAGTTAAAAAGTGCGCAGTAGAGAACAAAACACAAGAAAGCAAAGATGGACAAATCTCAACACAAGATGTATTATTTATCATTCAGGCTTTCTTGAAATGAAAATTTATTGTTACATATTTTGAATCCTCTTATGTTCTTGTATGTACATGACGTGCTTTTTTCTTTCTTACTTGTATTTAACTTTCCATATTTAAGTTTATGATAGATATATTTTTATTTCATTTCTCTGTTCTGTATTTGTGTTCTGGTCAATAAAAAAATTTAAAAATGTCTCTAAACAAATTCTAGAACAGTAGAAACCACAGAAAGATGGAGCGAAACAAATTTCCAGCCCAAGACAACTTGGAAGGGCGACAGGAAAGGTCTATTGCATCAGGATGAGGGAGGAGCACAGTCCAAAGTAGGCTGTGCCAGCACAGCTCTGGCCCCAGCAAAGCATGAGGAAGTCTTGAGAGTGATTGAATCAGTGGCAGTGGCTACTTCTGGAGCTCCCAGCCCACAGATGGCAAGGGGGTTGAATAACTGGTCTGAAGGAGATTACAGGGGTCTTTTTGCTAGCACTGTGGCAGTACTCTATCACTTTGCCCATACTTGGATCCAGGTTGCATTCCTGGGTGACATCCTAGGATGAGGAGGAACACTACCGTAGCAAAGCTTGGGGCCACAGTGGAGCAGGGACCCTCCTCACAGTTCCAGGGTGGAAGAGTGCTTTTGGTCACTCATAGACCAGAGCACAGGCCAGTAGAGTAGTCAAAGCTCCTATATTCAAAGCCTCCAGGTAAAATATGTATTGGTCTCAGGCCATCGAAGAGCTCAAAAAAAAATTTTGAAAATCAAGTTAGAGAGGTAGAGGAAAAATTGGGAAGAAAAATGAGAGTGATGTAAGAAAACCATGAAAAACAAGTCAACAGCTTGCTAAAGGAGATCCAAAAAAATAAATGAAGAAATTAATACCTTAAAAAACATACTAGGCCAAATGGTCAAAGAGGTCAAAAAAGCCAATGAGGAAAGGAATGCCTTAAAAAAAAGAATTCGCCAAATGGAAAAGGAGGTCCAAAAGCTGAATGAAGAAAATAATTTCTTAAAAATTATTATGGAGCAAATGGAAGCTAATGACTTTATGACAAATTGAAAAACAATGACATAAAACCAAAAGAATGAAAAACTAGAAGACAGCATGAAATATCTCATTGGAACAACAATTGACCTGGAAAATAGATCCAGGAGAGATCATTTAAAAATTATTAGAGTATCTGAAAGCCACAATTTAAAAAAGAGTCTAGATGTTATCTTTCAAGAAATTATCAAAGAAAACTGTGCTGATATTCTTGAATGAGAAAGTACAATCAGAATTGAAAGAGTCCACCGATCATCTCCTGAAAGAAATCCCAAAATGAAAACTTTCCAGGAATATTATAGACAAATTCCAGAGTTCCCAGGTCAAGGATAAAATATTGCAAGCAGCTAGAGATAAACAGTTCAAGTGTTGTAGAAACACAATCAAAATAACAGAAGATTTAGTAGCTTCTACATTAAAGGATCAGTAGACTTAAAATATTATATTCCAGAGGGCAAAGAAGCTAGGATTACAATCAAGAATCACCTACCCAGCAAAAATGAGTATAATCCTTCAGGGGAAAAATAGATGTTCAATGAGATAGAGGACTTTAAAGCATTTTTGATGAAAAGATGAGAGCTGAATAGAAAATTTGACTTTCAAATATAAGACTCAAGAGCAGCATAAAAAGGTAAACAGAAAATGGAAATCATAAGGGACTTAATAAGGTTAAACTGTTTATATTGCTACATGGAAAGATATTTGTAATTCATAAGACCTTTCTCATTGCTAGGGTAGTTAGAAAGAGTATATATACAGAGGGCACAGGTGTGAGTTGAATATGAAGAGATGATATCTAAAAAATAAAATTAAGGGTTGAGAAATGAATGTGCTGGGAGAAAGAGGAAGGGAGAGGTAGAATGGGGGAAATTATCTCACATAAAAGAGACAAGAAAAACTTTTACAGTGGAGGGGAAGAAGGGGGAGGTGAGTGGGAGTGAGTAAATCTTAATCTCACCAGAACTGGCTCAAAGATGGAATAACATACACATTCAGTTGGAATATAGAGATTTGTCTTACCCTACAGGAGAGCAGGAGGGAAATGGGATAACACAAGGGGGATGGTGATAGAAGGGAGGGCAGATTGGGGGAGGGGTTAGTCAGAAGCAAAACACTTTTGAGGAACTACAGGTGAAAGGAGAGAAAGAATAAAATAAACAAGGGGTGGGAGGAATAGGGTGGAGGGAAATACTATTAGCAATAGTTAAGTGTGAAAAAAAATTTTAAAGTAAGTTTCTCTGATAAAGGCCTCATTTCTCAAACATATAAAGAACTGAGTCAAATTTATAAAAATAAGAGCCATTCCCCAATTGATAAATGATCAAAAGATATAATCAGTTTTTAGATGAAGTAATCAAAGCTATGTATAGCCATATGAAAATAAAATATTCTTACTATTGATTGGAGGAATGCAAATTGAAATCTACCTAGCAGATTGACTAATAGGACAGAAAAGGAAAATGGCAAATGTTGGAGGAAATGTGGGAAAAATGAGACATTAATACGCTGTTGGTGAAGTTGTGAACTGATTAAACCATACTGTAGAGCAATTTGGAAGTATGCCCAAAAGGCTATAAAACCATGTATACTCTTTGACTTAGCAATACCACTCCTAGGTCCATATTCCAAAAGAGATAAAATACAAAAAGGAAAAGGACCAATATGTACAAAAATATTTATAGTAGCTCTTTTCTGGGGGCAAAGAGTTAGAAATTGAGGATATGTACATCAATTGGGGAATGTCTGAGAAAGTTGTCATATGTGACTATGATAGAATACTATTGTATTACAAGAAATGATGAGCAGTATGCTCTCAGAAAAACCTGGAAAGACTTGCCTAGGCTGATACAAAGTGAAATGTACTGTGTACAAACAAAGTAACAGCAATATTGTAAGATGATCAGCTGTGAATGACTTAGCTATTTTCAGCAATACAATGATCCAAGAAAGCTCTGAAGGACTTATGATCAAAAATGCTATCTATTCCTGGAGAAAGAATGGATGATGTCTGACTACAGATTGAAGCATATCTTTTTACTTTATTTTTCTTGAGTTTTCTTCTGCATTTTCTTTTACGACATGACTATTAAGGAAATATGTTTTGTATGGCCACATATGTATAACCTATATTGAACTGTTTGCCTTCTCAATGGGGGGATGGGGAGGGAGGAAGGGAGAAAATTAGGAACTCGAGGTTTAAAAAAAATGAATGTTAAAAATTGTTTTTACATGTAATTGGGGAAAAATAAAACACTAAATAAAAATAAATAAAAAACAAAACCAAAATAAAATAAAATGGCTCTGGTTCTTTGGGCTGTAGTCAGCCAAACTAAAGTAAAGCAGGAAATAATGGTAATTACTTTATTGTTGATAACTTTCATCCAAGTTGGTTCTAAAAAGTAAATATTTTGTTAACTTTGGTAAATTAGACAGAGTAGCAGGTTTGTTGACTTGGGGTGATGACCTAGGATTAAACCCCACCTTAAATGTATTCAAAGCTAGCTCTCCTTTAGACTACATTTTGAATCTTTGTGAACCTTGGTTTCCTTAGCTGTAAAATGGAGGTTTTAATGGCACCTACTTGGCAGGATTATTGTGACTCCCGAGTGAGATAATATATGAAAAGTGTTTTGCAAAAGTTAAAGTTCCCTGTGACCTTGGAAAATACCTTGGTTCCCTTCTCTGGGACTTGGAAAGCAAAACCTTTCTGTAAAATGAGAACGTTGAACTAGGTGACTTGTAATTTCCCTTTCAGCTCTAACTCTGTAATTGGGCTTAATAGAAACATTATTTACATTGCACAATATATTGTCAATGTATCCTTTGACATTTTATTAGTCAGTACTTTGGATACCTATATGAAATGTCAGTGCCTGGAATGGATAAGAATTTGACTTCGAGTAATGGCGTCTAAATGGTTTAAGTAGGAAGTGAACCCCTTTTGGATGATGGAGGTCCAATGAATAAATCCTTTTCTGGTTCTGCAGCTACTCATGTTCTCTTCATTTTGTGGTTACTGTCTTAGCTTAGGAAAAAAAGTTTATTAGTGTATTCCCAAGCTATAACAGGGCAACTCATAGAGTTGTGCATGTGTGTTTGATCCTTTTGTGGGAAATATGCTCTGGCCTCTTGATGAAAGACATGTGTGATGGAATACCTTCTGGGTGATTCCTTGGTCTTCATGACTGGGGAGTTTTGTTGAAGATGATTTGTGGCTGAGCCAGGAAGAGCAACCCCACTCAGTAGACTGTGAGAAAAACTGAAGAGAACTCCCCCTCCCTCTCTCTCTGTCTCTCTCTGTCTCTCCCACTCTCCTCCTCCTCCTCCTCCTCCTCCTGCTCCTTCTCCTCCTCCTCCTCTTGCTCCTGCTCTTTTTTCTCCTCCTCCTCCTCCTCCCCTGCCTCCTTCCTTCCTTCGTGTCCAATAATACTAATTCTTTCCTTGGCTTCCAGGAAAGGGGATGGAATTCCTTTCCCATTCCCATCAGCAATGACTGCTACAAGTGAATGGATGTGATATGTGCTTGCCTAAGTAAGTCTGAGACTGAACCTCAAGTCCCTGGCTCTCTCTTCTACTCTGTACTTCTTTCTTTGATGGAATCATTCCAAACCTAAAGAATTCTTTTGGCTGGCCTGATTATTTGGACTTTGGGAGTTGCTTAGATTGTACAGATCCAGGGTGAATGTGAAATACCATTTCATCAGTCTTAGAAAGTTGTTTTACCATCCAAATGAGTATAATCAATGGAAAGGGTTATGACTTTTTGTTTTTTTAATTATTTTTTGATATACCTGTATGAGTATTTTGTGTATTAAGCATTTCTTTTTTAGTTGTGGAAGAAATGAGTAGCTGTCCTATACCTGATACCTATTTTGTAAATTGACTATTTTTTTTTGTAGGTGTGCCCCTGTTATTCCTTTTGGAAAGATTCTAGACATGAGCCATAGCTAAGATTTAAGTTTTCCAGATTTTCCCCAGTATTCTGCTCTGCAATGGGGCGTAACAAGCCAGAGAGAGTGAGAAAAGCCTGATCTCTTCTCTTTGGGATCAAGACACTCCCAGGACAAATCAAGTTACTAAAGCAGATCTGGAGACCTATTTCCATGAGGACCAGTCATGTAGGACATATCTACAGGTTATCAATCTTTAGACATGGCACAAAGATTTTGATGACTCCTATTCCAAAGACCGTCTCCAAGAATGAAATGTTAGGAGCCCGTATCAGAGACTGAGCTCACATAGAAGCCTTTGACAAAAGCAAAACCTTCTAAGCACCTACTCCATTATCTTTCTATGCTGTCTTAGGGCAATAAGGATCTGAAAGGTGGGAGAAGATGTTCTTGTGAGGCACCATTAGGTGACAGAGCTCCTAGGGAGGATGAGCAGGATAAATGGGAAACTCTGGCTTCTTATGAGAAAATAATGTAGTATTATTAAGGGTTCAGTAGCCATTGAAGAGACTCAAATAGTTAAATGGAATCCAGAACAGGAACAAAAGTCCAGCTAGTGAGGCTTAACTTCTGTCTTAAAGTTTAGCAAAGCTTGAACTGAGGACAAAGAGGTCCACAAAGCAGATTACTATGAGCCTCATTGGTTTGGGGAAGTTGGGGGGTAGTCTGTGGAGGGATGAAGACATAGCAAAGAAAACTAGGAAAGATTTTTTCCAGATCAGGATTATGATTGAAAATGATAATTTTGCTCTCGAGTTGGGAGGACTTACCTACTAGCTGTGTGACCCTGAACAAGTCACTTAACACTGATTGCCTCCCCACCCTAAAAATAAAAAAAAAAGAAAATGTTATTTCCTTAAGAATTAAAGCATCCAGGCTGTCAACACAATGTCTAATTAGTGAAGTTATTCACAGGTGTCTGTTTTTCCACCGTGGAAGTACATGGCAGATGGAAAGAGCAGATACATGACGCTCAAAGGCATTTGCTTTAGGTGAACTAAAGTTATCATATTTCTTATTTGTAGGGAGTGAATGGAGAGTGAAAATCCCTTCTTCTTTTTTCAGGTACTGATTGATGCAAAGAGAACAATAGTTTGACTTGGAATCAGGAATGCCGTTCTATTATTTTCTAACTGAACAGTCTTGTTGGCCTTCCTGATCTGGTGAAATCTGATTGAAATCCACTGGAAACTAGCCAGAGGTTAACAATGTAGCTGCACGATGCATGTTTCATAATGCACATTGTGATTTCGAGTCAAAGAAAGACACACCATGGCAACTTAGGCATGAAAGGTGATCTCTGTTTTTATTGTTCTGTTGGTCCTTGGGGGACTGGATGAAGTTTCAACGTGGGAGACAAGGGAGGGAATATTTTGGAGGGGATCAAAGTCTTACTTGAAGTTCCCTACTCCCGTGATTTTGAAAAAAAAATTCCATATTCCATTTTCTGAAAAATAATTGAATCTTAAAGGACCAGAGCTCTAGAGCTGAAGGAGACCTCGAAGGCTATCTAGTCTGATGATCCTCGTCCTAGAGATAAAAACAGAAGACAAGAGAGGTAACGTGGCTTGTCCAGCATTATACCTGATGAGCGGCAGAGTCAGAATTCAAATCCAGGTCCTCTGACTCAAAATCTGTTGATGTTTGGAGTATATTTCACTGTCTCTTTTAGTCAGAGACGGACAAGACTCACAGCTGTTTTGCGCCCAATTTCCCTAAAATCTAGTTCCCTCAGGCTTCAGGGCCCCATCTCCCCTACATTTCTCTCTGTTCTCTAGACCTCCTGGACCTACATTACCCATAAGAATATATTTGCTAGTGGATGAATTACTCCTTCTATCTGTGTGTTAGTTGGCTTCGTTATGTCTCCCAATTGGACTCAGAGGCTGCTAGGCCTAATGTAGAATCTCATAGGAAGGGAGCCTAGAGATCATTTATCCTGACCCCCTCACTATACAAATGGGGAAACCTTAACTCAGAGAAGGCAAGTAACTGGTTCAACGTCACCTAGCTAGTTGGTGGCAGAGCCAGCACTAGAATCCAGATTTCTTGAATCTCCAATGGTGGTCCTTCTATTACAGTGGATTTCTCTTTTCCATGGTTCACTGATAATGGCATAAGGTTTGATCACCTTCCCTCTCACATACTACTATCTATTTTTGATGGTTCATTGGTACCTTTTGTTTTTAACACTCTTTTTTAAAAATAAACCTTCCCTTATATTAAAGAAAACACAATTAAGCAAAACCAATGTAACAGTGGTATCTGACAGTGTATATAACATTCCATACCCACAGTTCTTTGCTTCTTTGTTGAGAGGAGACAAATATTTCTCATCATCTATTCTCTAGAACCAAGACAACATCCTTACAGTTAAGTCGAATTCAACTGCCTTCGTTTAAATCATTATAATTGTGTTTAATATTGTCCTGTTTCTGTTTGTTTCACTTTATGAGTTCAGACAGATCTTCTCATGTTTCTTTATATTTCAATGTTATATCATATTCTTATACTACAACATTTTAGCCATCTCCAAAACTGTGGGCACCAGCTTTCTTACTAGGTGTGCTTGCTTTTTTCTACCACATAATGTACATTATATATAGAACTTATTTTTCTGTATATAACCTCTCTGGAGTAAGGATGCTGTAGTGAAATTGCTGGGTGAATGGGTATGAACAGTTTAGTGACTTCTCTAAAGTAAATTAAAACAATTTCTCATATAGTTATACAAATTCATGGCTCCATCATTGGTATATTACTGTTCCTGTCTGTCTATAACCCCTCCAGCACTGATACTTTTGTCTTTATCCACTTTGCCACATGGATAGATGCGAGGTGAAATATCCTATTTGTTTTCATTTGCACTTCTTTTATCATTTATTTGTAGTTGGAAATCTTTTTCATGTATTTTTTGCTAGCTTATACAGTTTTTTTAAGAAACTTTATATCCTTTGGCCCCTCCACTTAACTAATACATAATAGCTTATAGTTTTTTTTTTCCTTCATTCTTATGCAGGGAAGGCTGAGCTTGTAACTCAGTCTACTTCTTTTTTTTTTCTTTTCTTTCTTCCCTTTCTTCTTTGTTTCAAGTTGCTGAAATAGCTACTCTAATGGTTAGGACCCAACTTTATCTACTGCTACCTGAGTCTTGATGGATTCAATGACCTCTCAGAAGGTGTGGTAGTAGGTCTGGCTTGATATCTGCTATGGAAAAACTCTGAGGGGTGACAGCTGCAGAGTGATTATACCCTATTTTACTCTCGATATGAATGTTCCTTCACCTCTCACTGATTTCGTGCTGCGAATATCCCCTGCTTTCCATGTTTGCCCACTTTCTCCATTATTGGATCTGGCAATTTCAGTACTCCCCCTGTTTTTTGGGGGGTAGATGTGTGTATGTGTGTTTTGCATTAGTTTCCTACTAAGGGAATATTACATAAAACCCCCAGAGCCAAAGCTTGAAATTCAGATGTGTTGTCCTTATTGGCCACAGGATAGACTGGGCATGATTAGAAATAGTTGGATCATCATGGAGCCTTCTGCTTCTATTTTTGTTTTTGTTTTACAAGGTTTAATTACATTATGGAAAGATATTTCTTCCCCTCCTTGTTTTTTTTCAGTTTCACCTACCTTATTTGGCACATTTCTCATTTTGAGGAGATGGGGTGGGGCTCTGCTGAGATAGTCACTCACTTTTCTGCCATCTTTCTGGGAGAACCCTGAGTAGGTGGGTTTTAAAATGGACTCATCTTTCATCTCCTGGGGCCAAGAGGTGAGTCCTTCCCCATCCCTCTTCCTGCTAAACACCTACCACTATTATACTTCTAGAAGATTCTGTGGACTGGGTGACATATTCCCTCTTCTTCGTTCACCATTCCCTTTGGTGAATAAACGCATCCTTGGTAGGTTGCCCACCTCTATTGTTGGGAATATTGCCATAGTTGGACTATCCCCTCTTTAATTGCCATGAGGGACAAGGCAGTATTCCCAGTCCTGAGGGTCGAGGGCTATGATCTCCTGTGTGCTTCTTATATTGGCATAACTGGGACCATCAAGACTATTCAGAAAAAAAATGGCAGAGGTTCATCCACTTGAAGGAGAGGATCATGCCAGTGCACAAGCCCATATGTTCTCTACAGAATGCAGGTTCTAGGTAGTAAGTAGACTATAGATTTAGGAATGAAGGATGAAATAGGTGTCCTTTTTTATTTCTAGGAAGGACTATTATAAAACATCTCAGTTCTTTATAGGATGGTAAAATAGGTTTTGTCCTACTTTGAGAGAATTCATCCCACACCATTTGTGGCTACTGCTAAACCTTCTTTGCTTAACTTTGTTCAGCTATAGTAGCAACTAGTCTGGAGAAAGTGAGTTAATTCCTAGTGTGAAGAAGATAGAGCTGTTTTATTTAGAAAAAAGACCGACAAAAATGTTGTTGTCTGGGTACTTCTACTAACACTTATATAGTAAAAAAGTATCTTGCATCTGCTAATCTGCAGATCTTTTGATCTGGCTTTTCATGATCCTTTGGGCTTTAAAAAACATTGGCTGTTGGAAAGTGGTGCTTCAGAAACCCAGGGGAAATGTCATAATCATGGCAGAGTGGCCTGGAAGAATGGCGCTCTGCTCTTGCATTTATTTCTTTAATTTTAAAAACATTTGACACATGAACTTAATCTTAAAGAAAATCTTTTTCTATGTACCCAAGCATCATGTTTGTTATCCAGGGACCATAGAAGGAACACAAGCTTTCACTGTACTGGTCTTTCGGGAAGCAGTCCTTTAAGTAAATGAATCCAATTTAGACATGCATCAAAGATACGATTAACTCCTAAAATAATCAACAGGCCAGAAATAGGAGTGGGGTAGAGGAGGGAGGAATTTTTCTAATGTCCACAAATAGTAGCTCAAAGCATTGACCCTTAATTCAGTTCAACAAAATTTTACTAAGTGCTGGGGTCACAAGGCTAGGTCTCCATCATTTGGTCCTACCTCTTAAAAATGGTTGAATTAAATTGATCATAATGTGTGCAGTCCCAGCCCTCAAATGGATTATAGTCAAGTGGTAAACATGATAAAACTTAAGCAAATAAGTATTTCACAAAGTAAATTGTCATGCAAGTGCAAAGGAGGAAGCCAGACAAAGTACTGTGACAAGAAAATTTGAGCACAGAGAGATTGCTTCAGCTGGGAAAGTCAGACAAGGTTCTATGGTAGAGATGGCACCTAGGTGGTTCTTCAACAAGGAGAGTGTATTGCAAGTAAGAGAACTTACCAACATACTTGATTGCAAGGAAGCAGGAAAGGACAGCATGAGGTCAAGAACCAAATGTGGATACAACATGAAGCCAGGAGGGACAGCCAATAAAGTAGATGTTGGAATCGGGATATAAAAACCAACAGACAAACAAAAAGATCTTGATAATGGGCTTGGGCTAAAATGATAAAACGCACTGGGGATAAATGTAAAGGCTTATACTTGGGTGCATATAGTCAACTTCACAAGTACAAGATGGTCAAGGCATGGTTAGACAGCAATTCACATACACATACAAATGGATGTTTTAGTGGATTGTAAGCTCGTGAGTCACTGTTGTGATGTGGCAGCTAAAAAAACTGCAATCTTAGGCTTTATTGTGAAAGGCATAACTTATGGGAAGGAGGAGGTGATAGTCCCTCTGTACTTTGCCCTGATGAGAACACACCTTCAGTACTGCATCTCAATAAATCTTGTATATTTTTGGTAAATTAACTCTTAGAAGCTTTTTGCATTTTGTAATCATTTTGAAAATAGTTTTTCTTATTGGCATTTCTTTCTTTTTTATTATGCTCTAGAAAATTGACAATTTACAGATTCATTTTTTTGTATCCTGCCATGCTCTTAATTGCCTTGATTAGTTTCTTCACTGATTCCCTGGGGTTTTCTAAGTATACCATGCCAGCAACAAACAGGGATAATTTTCTTCTCCTCTTTGCTAATGCTTATCCTTCTGTTTTGGTTATCTTGTTTTAGTTAGCATTTCTTGAAGTATATCAAATGGTAGGGAGGAGAAATGGATGCCTTCATCTTTATAACTGGATATTATGTGGGTGCCAATTTAGCACTGGTTATCCTTCTCTCTCTCTGCATGACCATCTTATCTCTGTTTCTAGTCTTATATCTCTTTGGTGGTGGTGGTAGGATAGATTCTTTTTTAATTTAAAAATATTTTTCTCAATTACATGTAAAAATAATTTTAACATTCTTTTACAAAATTTTTTGAGTTCCAGATTCTCTCCTTTCCTCCTTCCCCCCTTCCTTGATTATACATGTGAAATCATGAAAATGTTGTATATCTCTTTGATGAATTTTTTTTTTGCCACTTTATTCACACAAATCACCATTCATATGGTGATCAACCAATCAACCATTCCTGCTTATTTTTTCCTATCATGTATCTCTCCATTCATTGTCCTTCGGGAAACCTGCAATTTTAATTCCATGGAGATTTTGCTCTTCTCTGATGCACAGCCTTATAGCATTTTTTGAGGAACATTGGTGCTAAAAAATATGGGTTTTTGTTCCATTGAGAGACTAGGAGCTATTGAAAGTTCGCACAATTTCTCAAAGGCAATAGAGCCCCCTTTCTTTCTTCTATTTAGTCCCGAGCCTAGTCATTGTCCATCTCTGCTGTCTGCCCAAGAGGGATGTACCAGCGAATCAGCTCAAAAGACTATTCAGATAACTGTCTAGCATTATCCGGACAATAGGCATTCTTTGTCCACGTTTTCCCCATGTGAAGTGTTAGGTTTAACCCTTTTCTGAGATGTTAGATATCATTTGAGGGTCTTTGCAATGTTCCATGGCTTGATGCACCCAGTAAAATGTCATCTGCATGTGGCAGCTCCTTGTCTGAGGTCCTGAGCATCCCACAGAATCTCCCTTCTACTTGACTCTGTCTTGGATATTCTTAGCAAAGGTGGCCTCTGGTTTATGCTTCACTTGATATTCATAATCAGAGGTTAACAAACATATCTATTGTTAAATCTTTTGAGGAATCTTGTAAGATTTTAACAAATGTATGGGAAACAAATCTTGTTGGAGTCAAACCATTAAGGCAAAGGCACTTAACCTTTTTTTAAGGTATGCCAGGTACCCATTTGGCAGTCTTGGGAAGGCCATGAACCCCTTCTTAAAAATGCTAAATTTCAATAAGAAGTTATGAAAATTGTTTTTATTATCCAAATTGAATGAAGATTTTTTTTATTATCTAAATTCACAGACCCCTGAAGTTTGTCTTTGGACCCTATAAATCTCCTATTTGTGGTTATATTTGTGGAGGCAGTGGGGTACAGTAGATAGGGTGCAGGATTTGATGTTGGGAAGAGCTGGGTTTGAATCCCACCTCTGACATATTTTAGTTGTATGACCCTGAGCAAGTCACTTAAATAACTTCTCTGCATCTCAGTTTCTTTGTCTATGAAATGGGGCTAATGATACATAGGCACATATTTCACAGGGTTGTTATGAGAATCAAATAAGATAATGTATGTAAAATGCTTCATAAATGTTAAAGCCACATTCAAACATTGTTTGTTATTGTTCAGTCATTTTCAATTGTCTGACTTTTTTGACTCTATTTGGGGTTTTATTGGTGAAGATACTAAAGCATTTTGCCATTTCCTTCTCCAGCTCATTTTATAAATGAGGAAACTGAGGCAAAAAGGTTAAGTGATTTGCCTAGGGTCCCACAGCTAGGAAGTATCTGAAGCCAGATTTGAACTCAAGAAGATGAGTTCTCCTGACTCCAGGCCCAGTGCTCTATCCACTGAACCACCTAGCTGCCGCTATTTAAATATTACTATTTATTATTGTTATTGTTATTACTACTACTTTATGGCATACATGCCTTTTAGAATCAACACAGAATAAGCACAGAAAGATATTTTCTTCTCTGGACCGTTCAATCCAGTTTGTGACTATAAAGATGCGGTCTTTTGTAAAATGTCATGTTGAAATCCTTCTCATTCCCTTCTATTTTTTTTTCATCAAGGACAGCCTTGATACACGTTAAGTATTCTGGCGAAGATTTTGTAGAGATAAAAAAGTTGTCCTGTTAGTCACTAGTTAATGCAACCTTCCCTTTTGTGTAATATTGATGCCTGTTATTTTTTCTCCTCATTTGGTATTTCTTTCAAGTATCTTTAGAATCTGTTAAGTATCTTGATCTCTTAATGCTCTTAAAAGTCTCTTGCTTCCAGAATGGACTGTTTCTGGGTATAATCTGTCACATCTGGCTGCTTTTTCCATCTCTGTTTTCTTTAGCACAATTTCCAATTCTTTATTCACCTTATCAGCAATTGGGGTATTGGAGTCATAGGGTCTGGGGGTCATGAATCAAGAGCTGATGGTGAACTTAGCTATCATTTAGTCCCAGACTCTCATTTTGCATATGAGGAAACTAAGAGCCAGGGAGATTCAGTGCTTTGCACTGATCACTTACAAATAGAAAGTTCTTGAGGCAGAATTCAAACTGAGAGGTTCCTGGCTACTCCAGGATCAGTACTACACCCACTACAACATGTGGCTTTTTTGTATTGCCACAAGTGTAAAGACATTGGTTCTGCGTGGGTACTAAGTAGCAGAATTGGGATTGAGCCCAAGTCTCAGGTTCTTTTCAGTACGCAGATTTCCTCTCCTATCATTTGGGTTACATATTCCACCAACATTTACTGTAAGCCCACTACAGCTCTTCCTTCAAAAGCTGTGGTGAGTGAAAGAATACATTATTAGCCCAAAGACAACCTGGTAATGAACATCTCTAAATTTAGCTGGCTCCACATTGGTGTTCAATTTTGAACCACTGGCTGCCACCATAATTATTTCACTGTTTAATTCAAAACTCTAAAAAGAAACTAGTTTGTACTATGGGGACTTAATATAAATATATTATAAAGGATTAACACATTTTCCCTCTCATGGACCATATTGACTCTGTTACAGGTGTATATAGAAGACTACATGAGAAACTTGCTTAAGTAACCCAGTGCAAAGATGTAGATATAATTTTTAAATCTTATAAACAGTCCTCTCGGTCTTAAACTTGGGCTATTTTGCTAGCTCTTAAAATGGTTTTGAATGTTGGTAGGTTGTGCCATATTGCCAGTGAAGAATTATACATGAGAAGCAGCAAGAAGGAAAACATCACAGAGATGCATAAGCAGGAAAGGAAGTGGATAATTTATGTAGTAAGAGAGAAAGGTAACTGATAGGTAACCTGTGTGCCACCTATACCATGTAACAAGACATAGAGAAGGCCCCTAGAATATTGGGTGGACCTCCTCTGGAGGATTTATGACTTGAGTCACAAGACAGGTTGAAATCTGCCCTGTTAAATGGTATCACACTACTCCCTCAGAATCACCTTTACAGGGGCGGCGAGGTGGTGCAGTGAACAGAGCAATAGCCCTGGAGTCAGGAGGACCTAAGTTCAAATCTGGCCTCAGACATTTGACGCATTTACTAGCTGTGTGACCTTGGGCAAGTCACTTAACCCCAATTGCCCTGCCTTTCTCCTCCAAAAAACAAAACAAAACAGAATCACCTCTACTACTCCAGATCCCTTCAAGCATCAAGTTATTGGATGATTTTGTTGTAACACAACAGACACTACTTTCCATCCCTGCAAAATATGTTACCTTAAAAAGCAAAACCGCCTAATGGCATGCTTGCAACCAATCATATGGGTCACTTGCCACTTTTTAAATTCATTTTCAATTTAAATACAAAAAGGAAAAAAAAGCATTTCCATGTATATGGCACAACATAAAAAAGAAGATTCAGTATCAAACCATGAATCTTTATTTCACATTGTTTAATTTTTTAAAAAATGTAAGAAATACTATACATTGTATTCAAAACTACCCTGCTTTCCTGTGCTTCCTTCTGAGTTTTCTTTTGGTCTCTGCTGTGCACTTTTTATTTTTTTCTCCCTCCCCACCTTGCCCTAGAGAAGGCCCACCATTTGACACATATGTATTTATTTATGTAAAACAATCCTATACATACTTCTTTTATCAGTTCTTTCTCTGGAGGTACTTAGTATCTTCAACTTGCCAGATTTGTAGTTGAAAAGTTTGAAACAGAGAAGAAGGAAAGATAGCTTTGATGATATGGTACCTTCGTTGTCAACTGTATGTGACCTGACTCTTGTCACTTTCCATTTATATTGTACTGTGGGTATACATGATTCTTCTGTCTCTGAACCATTTCATACTAGTCATGCCCGAGTTCTTCCTATTCTCCATGGTACAGTAATATTCCATCACATTCCTAGACCACATTGTTTAACTCTTCCCCAATTGTTGGGCACATACTTTGTTTCCAGCTTTTGGTTACTACAAATAATGCCATTTTGTATATTTTGGTGTACCATGTAAGGCTCTTTTCTCGCTGTCATCAACCTCTTTGGTGATATCAACCTCTTCGGTGATATCAGTTCTTTAGGCTGGACTTCTGGGTCTAAGGCTATTAACATTTCAGTAACTTTTCTTCCATAATTCCAAATGAGAGTCAACCAACAAGGAAATAGTGCACTGTTTCCCTATGGTTTCTCCAACTTTGTATTTCTCCACCTTTTACCATCTATGACATTTGATGGATGCAAAGTGACAGCTCAGGGTTCCTTTAATTTGCATTTCTCTGATTAGTGATTTTGAGCAATTTTTCCAATGTTGTTGATATTTTGCATTTTTTCTTTTGAAAACTGCCTGTTAAAATCCTTTTGCCACTTCTATTAGAGGCTATGTGTTGCGGTGCAAAAAACATTGGATTGAGAGTCAGAAGACTTGGGTTCAAATCCTGGACCTTACACTGCCTGTGTGACCTTGGGCAATTCACTTAATCTGTTTGGGCTTGTTTCCTCATCTATAAAATGAAGTGTTTGAAATACATGATTTCTAAGGATTGCTTAAGTACTAGGTCTGTGATTATTTGAATGGATCTGAATTTTGTAAGTGTGTTAGTTCTCTACAAGTCCCAGATGTCACTTACTAACTTTTTTCAATCAGGAAAATTAACAGTTAATTGTATCATAATTATGCAGATTATATTTAAATGTTTTTTTCTCAAAAGTGATATATAGCTCTTTTCATTAATGAGTTAGTGTTAAAAATTTTATTTAGCAGAATAGAAATTAAGCCCCTACTTTCTGCTCAAAATTGTGTGTACAAGGGGCAAAGCTTTTCTAAGTAAAATGGCTTAACTGATCTCAAGTGTGTGATTTCCCAAGCAAAGCATTGTGTGGCTGATGCAGGGGGAAAAGGGCAATCTAAGGTTGGTGGGGGAAAGGGAGGCAGCTAGATGTTGCAATGGATAGAGTGCCAGGCTTGGAGTTAGAAAAACTCATCTTCTTGAATTCAAATCCAGCCTCAGACACTTACTAGCTAAGTGATCCTGGGCAAGTCACTTCACCTTTTTTGCCTCGGTTTCCTCACCTGTAAAATGAGTTGGAGAAGGACATTGCACACCATTCCAATATTCAAGATAATCGTAAATGGATTGGACAGGACTGAAAATGACTGAACAATAACAGCAAAAAGGTTGGTGGGACTGATGGAAAGTGAGTAAGCAGAGAAGAGTGGAGGAAAATGATAGGGAGGAGACCAGTGGAAAACATTCAATCGGCTGAGAGTCATACCTGAGAGAGTAACCATTTCTTTCCCACAGCCTTGGCTGAAGACACAAATGCCATGCTAATCACATTTACAGATGACAGGAAGAATGTGGGCTCAGCCAAAGTATTTGATGGTGGAAACAAGATCCAAAAGGATTATTTCATCCAAAGGATGAAAAGGATATGCCAGATATAACTGGGAAGAGCAGAAGGAGGAAGAGCTGAATTAATAGTGGCCACTCTATGTGAAAAACCTTTAGGGGCTTTAGTGGACAGCAAGTCTTATACAACAAAACAGGGTGATATGGCTGCCCCCGAAGCTCATGTGATTTTAAGCTGCATGAATAGTGGAGTGCACGCTTCATTTCTTTGGGGAGCTTGGGTTTGCCAGAAGTCCACAAGGGGGCCCCACTAGGAAAAGACACTGTCAAGAACAGAGAGAAGACTGCCAAATGAGAAGATCTATGCATGGTTTGTGCAAGGAGTGGGGGGCTCTCTTTATTTTCTGGAAACCTTGGAAAGTAGGAACTTCTTACCATGTGGGTCACAGGGAAAAGAAGACTTAGATTTATAATGTGTGTAATAACTAAAATCAGGAGGTAATACAGAGACAGATTTGAGGTCCATGTCAAGAACTTTTCATTTATTAGAATTATCCCAAAATGGAATGTGAATGAGGAAGCAAAAACTCGGTGACCACCTGACAGCAGTACTGTAGAGAAGATTCTTGTATCCTGTTAGAGGTTGGATTCAATCACATATGTAGTCCTTGCCAACTCAAAGATTCCATTAATGAGAATCCCTCAAGTCCCTATTAAATGAAGAGCCTGGTCAGTTTGGCTGATGTTTTTGGCAGGGCGAGGAAATTCTCAAAATGAATTGCTAATGTATATAGTTCATATTACACTCACTGTAACTGACGATTTTGACTTTAGGAAATTTACAGTAGCTGACATACAGTTCTTTTCCAAGGCCCTTCTCCCCCTACTTGCTCTGTTAAAATAATTTATATGCTAACATTGCTGTTCTATGACTGGAGCCATTTGTCAGTTTCTAAAATTATTTAATAATCACTTATCTTCATCCAGTCCTATTGTTCACTCATCATACAAGGTATGTGGTTCTCTTGCTTCTTCATTTTTCTTCCCCATCCTCTGACTATTGATCTTTGTGAATTTCCAGTCTCTTTTACATTGATTCTCAGTCCCACACCTTCATTAGCATTTATCTTGTATCTTAGGAGATTTTTACATTAGGGCTTTTATTGTTGGCACCTAAATGGATGATACTTGGAAGAGGTTAAAAGTTTATTTCAGCATGGTGAGCATACTTTACATCTTTCTGTATGCTTGAGAGACCATCTTTCGAAGAAGCCCTATTATTTTACCATATTTTTACTCTGACAAAATGTGTTCTCCTGACAGAATAAACACTGGAATCATTTTGTCAATATTCCCTCCACCAAGTAATGTTTGTCACCTAGATAGACCACTAGAGAGAGGGGAAAAGCCAGTGATAGTTGTCTGAAGAATACTCTATCTGCATTCTTGAATGTACCATGAACACACTGCATCATAATGTATTTTCCTATAGTCAGAAGTTCCAATTCTCCATGATGAGATAAAGCTCCTCTCTAAGTAGACATAGTCTACCATTCCCCATATCAGCAAGGAAAAACGGTAAAGTAAAATCAAAATCTTATGGCATGTACCGTAATTTGGGAATTTGAGGGATAGAAGGGGCCTGAAAAATCCCCTAGCACCTTCTAATTATAAAATGAGGAATTTGGAGTCCAGAGAGTAGAAGAGACATTTAGTCATCCATTAAACAAGTATCCATTTAGCACCAAATGTGTTAGGTGCTAAATGTGCTAGGCCCTATAACAGATAGAACATTGATATTTTATATAGACTTTTTATCATAAAATTTCAGAGTTGGAAGGGCCCTCTGAGGGCATCTAGTATAACCTAGTATGAGCCTCAATGGGTATTCTTCTCTAACATACTTGGCAAGTGAACTTCATGAAGAGGTGTCTCTTTCCTTTGCCAAGGCTAACCTTTCGTATCAGTCTATATCCATCAGATTGCCTCAACTATCATCTCCTCTCTCTCTCTCTTCAGTCTCGTGCTGTCTACTGGTTCCTTCCGTGCTGTGGAAATATGGCCATGTTTTTCTCATCCTATTAAAAAACCTTACATAATCATACTCTCCCCACTAGCTATCATCCTATAATTCTCCACTTCTTTGTTGCTCAACTCCTTATGAAAATCATCTTGCATTGGTGCTAACAACTCTTCTCATTTATTTCTGCAATTTGGCTTCCAACATCATTCAACTGAAACCATTCTCTCCAAGTTCCTAATGATCTCTTCATTGTGAAATCTAATAGCCTTTCCTCAATCCTGATCCTCCTTGA
The DNA here is from genome assembly GCA_028646595.1 of Phalanger gymnotis. Taxonomy (NCBI): domain Eukaryota; kingdom Metazoa; phylum Chordata; class Mammalia; order Diprotodontia; family Phalangeridae; genus Phalanger; species Phalanger gymnotis. Next base: position 11,425,356 of record CM053628.1, read on the forward strand.
CCTCTCCAAAGCCTTTGTCACATAGATCAACTTCTTCTGGATATTATCTTCTCTCTAAGTTTTCAAGACAGTGTCCTCTCCTCTCTCTCCTCCCTTGTGTCTGTTCTTTTTCAGTCTCTGTTGCTTGTTCTTTATCTAGGTCATACGTACTAACCATCGGTACCTCTCAAGGCTCTGTGCTAGACTCTATTCTTTAATCTCTATAATATCTTCTTTTCTCATCTCATGAGTTCACATGTAATATGTGTAATATTTATACAGATGATTCTCCATCCATATCTAGTGCTAATTTCTCCCCTGACCTCCAGTCTCACATCTTCAACTGCCTCTTGGACATTTTGAACTAGTAGGCATCTCAAACTCAAAATATCCAAAAAAACCTGTCATCTTTCTTCCCCAAACTCTCTCCCTCCTAACTACCTTATTACAATGGAGAGCATCATCATCATCCTCCCAAATCATCCAGGCTCACAGCTTAAGGAACATCATCCACTATACATTCACCCCACAGGTCCAATCTATCATCGAATCTTGTCATTTCTACTATCACAACAACTTTCTTATAGGACTTCTCTTCATTCACATAGCTGTCCCTCTGGTACAGGTCCTCATCACCTCTAAGCTATTTCAATAGCCTTTTAAATGGTCTCCCTAGCTCAAGTCTCTCAGAATTCCAGTCCACCCTCCACTCAACTGCCAAAGTGATTTTTCTAAAGTGTACTTCTGATAATGTCACCCCCATTCTTACCTATTACCTCCCCCTTACCTCCAAGGTCAACTAAAAATTAACTGTTTGGCATTTAAAGCCCTTCCTAACCTGGCCCCTACCTTTCTTTCTTTTTTTTTCAATTATACATGGAAAAACTTTAATTAAAAGGAGAAATGCTTAAGATAAGGTAAAAATGAATTTACAATTGTCATACCTTTGCAAACTGGACTGAAACATCCTGAGCCTGTGAATATTCTGTTTTATTCCTTCCCTTTTCCCCTTGTGTAATACATTATTCCCTTTGAATGGACTTCTTTTTTTGAGTTTCTTTTTTTATATTAATTTTTTTTTATTTTTAGTTTGCAACAAACAGTTCTACATAATTTTGAGTTCCAGTTTTTCTTCCCTCCCTCCCCCCCTCCCTCCCCCAGAAGACATGGAATCCCATATAACTTCCATGTATAACTTGGCATTGAATTAATTTAGACACTAGTCAAGTTGTGGAGAAGAGCCATGACCAATGGAATGACTCGTGAGAAAGAAGAAACAGAACCAAAATCAAAAAACAAAATACAAAAAAAAAAACACAACCCAACAACAAATACAAAAGAGAGAAAAAAAAAGTGGGAGGGAAAAAAGGCAAGTA
>CM053628.1:11427210-11464244 GCA_028646595.1 Phalanger gymnotis
AAATGGCCTGAACCACAAACTCAGTCACACAGCTTTTCCCACTAACCTTCTCTGCTGTCTTTGCTCTTTGTGGGTTGAGAGGTCTGGTACATGCCACAGCTGGGTATTTCGGGATGCCAGGGCACTTTCCGCTCGTCTCCTGGTCTGGTAGGTCCGCGTCTGGTCTGTTTGTGCCGTGCGCGCTGCGCTCAGCTCCGCTCCCCTCTGCTGGGGGCTGGGAGGTACTTATGGGACCGACCTTACCCAGGGACCATCCAGGCTGTCCTGCGGTGGAGCCCTGCTTCCCTCTGCCACATCGTGGGTTCTGCAGCTCTAAAATTGGTTCAGAGCCATTGTTTTATAGGTTTTTGGAGGAACTTGGTGGGGAGCTCACGCCAGTCACTGCTTCCCGGCCGCCATCTTGGCTCCGCCCCCTCAGATCTGTGCTTTAAGAAAATTCCTTTTGGAGGTTCTTTACAGGTTGGATTGGGAGAGATGAAAATCAGGGAAATCAATTAGAAAGTGTTTACAGTAGTTCTGATGATCCGCATTCTGGGTTCTGATCAGTAATTGGAGAGAAGGGGATGGATATAAGAGATATGGAGGTAGGCACAACAAACTCTTGGTAACTGGCTAGATATGAGAAATGAATCAATGAATAAATGAGCATTTATTAAGTAATTTTTATGTCCAAGCACTGTACTAAATGCTGGAGTTTCAAAGCTTTAAAAAGAGATAGTCCCTGCCTTCAAGGAGTTTATATTCTAATAAGACAAGATAAGACATATAGGGAAGGGTTGACCCAGGAAGGGGAGTTTTGTTGAGTTGGGTAAGGGGGAGATGTGGAGGAAGTATGAAGGTGGCAGCGGGCAGGTGACAAAATGGACTGGCTAATTGAGATGTAAAGCTGAGACTTATCTGATCTATTCACTTAGTGGGCTTATTTCCTCACATTTAGTAACCAATCAAACCAGATTGGGTCCTAGGGTAGGCACTATAGATATGAGTAGATTAACTTCACCAGGGTCTGGAGCATGGATTCTGGAATAATGAAGTCTATAGGTTTGGATTAGGTTCAGTGTGACACATGCTGGTCTAGATGGAGAGAACACATGGTAAGATGGCCTCCAGATTGGCTGAATGGAAAGGGTTGACATTGACTCATAGGTCATGGCATTGATTGACTAAGAACATGGTGAGACCCTCAACAAAAATGGGGAGGGGGTGGGAAGTGGGATAGATTTTGCAGATGAAAAGATACTAAGTTCCGTTTTGGATACGTTGAGCTTGAGATACCTGTGGGGCAGATATAGCAGGCAGCCAGTACCTTGCGGCTGGAATTCACAAAGGAGATTAGGGCCACATATAAATATTTGGGAATTATCACTATAGATATGGGAATTTAACCTATGACAGTGAACTCTCCAAGAGAGAAGAGAAGGAAAAGAGAAGAGGGCCCAGGATAGAGTCCTGGCATACATACCAAGAAAGTAGGAGGTAGATTTATTAACCTCAAAGTTCCTCTACAAAATATGCCCCCACTCTTTTAGCATTAATACCTGAACTCAAACTTGTCTCTATATAATTTATTACTGTCTATTTCAAATTTGACAAGTTAACCTTGGTTTTTCAGTGAAAAACTTTTTTGGCTTTTTCTCCCAAAGATCAGAAATAGAAAATGAATAACTGGTCCCCCTTTCTCTCGAAGGATGTTTTCCCTAAAAGAGCCATGTGCCATCATTTAGTGGGTCACTTAATGAACCGAAACCATTCTAGTGCTACCTTGCTCTCCACGGAAATGAAACATTAAGGCCTAATAAATAATTTGAAGTCATCTCAGTTAGTTCATCTAACTGATTGAATGTCTACTAAGTAAGTAAAGGAAGCTTTTCATTAAGGTCTTATCTCCAGACAAAATGGAACATCCTTGAATAATGAATTTATAGGTATTTTTAACAGAGCAAACTGATAAGAACATTTTCTGAAGTCTCATTGTTTCTAAAGGTCATGGAAGTACAAAAGGGTAATTCTATCACATTTCTGTGAAGTCTACAATTGTGGAATTTTTTTTTGCTTGCTAGTTTTAAAAATCATTTTCTCTTTTCTTCTCCTCTGGGACTTTAATGACTCTGTGATCTCATTGATTCGAGGTGGGTATATCCCCTCTTATGATGCAGATCACCATTTATCTACACCTGCTCATCTTGGAGCACATGGTTATCCCCTTCTTGCCACACAAACAGCCCATCTTTTTCAGTCATATATGTCATTGATGGCGACTGTTATTCCACTTCTCTTTGTGTAATTCTCTTTTCTTATACTCCCTCTTATTACTGTATTTGAAATGAATGAATTGATCAGTGGAGTATTTTGGGGAGCAGAGAAAGGTATTCCTATACTCATTTTAGGGTGTTGTGGGGAGTGACTGGGCCTTTCAGTTGTTTAATCACACTATTTGTTCAGATTATACCTTTCAAATTAGGGTGGGGGAACCTTGACTAAAAAGTTGATAAATTGAAAAAGATTTGGTAGCTTTAGCAGACCTGAAGCTCAGTATGAGGCGCTGGTGTTATATTATAGTCATCAAGAAAGGTATGGTGTCCAGGCCAAGGGAGGTGATTATTCTGTTGTTGTTCAGTTGTTTCAGTCCTATCTGACTCCTTGTGACCCCATGTGTGGTTTTCTTGGCAAGGATACAAAATTGATTTGCCATTTCCTTCTCCAGATCATTTTACAGATGAGGAAAGTGAGGCAGACCGGGCGAAGTGACATCCCCAGGGTCACACAGCTAGGAAATGTCTGAGGCCAGATTTGAACTCAGGAAGATGAGTCTTCCTGATTCCAGGCCTGGAACTCTATCCACTGTGCCACCTAGCTGCCTCTATTCTGCCCCAGTTTGACTTCACTTGAAATATTGTGTCCATATCACATTTACAAAAGAACATTTAGAAGCTGGAAGACAACCAGAAAGCAACCAGAATGTAAATGGACTTTAAGATCATGCCATTGTCAGTCAAAGCTTATGAACAGGCAGTTTTCAGGAGAAGAAACCCAAAATATTAATAGTCATAAGAAAACATGCTCTAAATCACTATTGATTAGTGAAATTCAAATTAAGACAATTTTGAGCTACCACCTCACATCTATCAGATTAGTTAACAGAAAAGAAAAATGACAAATGCTGGAAGGGACGTGAAAAATATACCAAAAAGATTTAAAAAAAGAAAAGGACCATATATACAGAAATATTTCTAGCAGCTCTTTTTGTGGTAGCAAAGAATTGGAAACTGAGGGGATGCCCATCAATTGGAGAATGGCTGAACAAGTTGTGGTATAAGATTGTGATGGACCACTGTTGTCCTATAAGAAATGACGAGCAGGATACTCTCAGAAAAACCTGGAAAGACTTACATGAACTGATGCAAAGTGAAGCGAGCAGAACTAGGAGAACATTTGTACACAATAACAGCAATGCCATAATCATGATCAGCTGTGAATGACTTAGCTACTCTGATCAGTACATGACCCAATACATTTTCAAATGTATATGATGAAAAATTCTATTCACTTCCAAAGAGTGGATGGGCTCTGAGTACATATTGAGGCATATATATTTTTTTCTTGTTTCATTTTTGCCTTTACTTTTTTATTTTTACAACCTGGCTAATGTGGAAATGTCTTGCATGACTTCATATGTCTAATGAATATCGTATCATCTTCACCATGGGTGAGAGAAGAGGTGGAAAGAAGGAGAAAATTGGAACTGAAAATAAAAATAAAAAAGAATAAAAGAAAAAAAAGAATGAATTACTAGTCACAATATAAAATACTATTCTACTGATGAATGGCAAGTGCTGTATTAAAGGATAAATGTACTTAAAATTCATTTGCTTGATTTTTAACAATTTAAAATGTATACTAACCTTTAGAAGGATTTTTTAAAAAAAGGTTGTACCATTGTCATTTCTTAGAAGAATTTGCAACGTTGAAGGTGAGGAAGAGAAAGCTTAAGTAGGAAATGCTAGCCTATTTCAAGTGTTTGAAGCACTGTCATGTGCAAAGAGAGTTAGACTTGTTCTTCTTGGCCCCAGATGCAAGGAGCAATAGATATGTTGTCCCAAATGGTAATGAGCTCCCTTAGAACATAGTGGATTCCCCCATCTAGAGCATTTCAAGTGAAAGCTGGACGGCCTCTTTATGACCCTCAAGGACTTCCTTAGTGAAGAAGCTGACTTGTGATTCATCATTAATTATAGCACATGGTTATCTCTGAGGAAGCTACTCCAAAAATTCCAAATGATTCCCATATTTTTTCCAGATATGTTTACGGTGAATTGAATAAATCCATCATGTTATAGATTATTTCTTTGTAAGCATGATGGATGGTAGTCACTAAGATATATCAGAAACCAAAGATTCTATTTGTAGCTTAGTAGAGAAATGCCCATCATGCCATAACTAGAGTGAAAGGTAGCCATTGAACCTAAATGTCCTGGGCCTTCTTCTCATTCTCTCCGTATACTCTTTTTTAGTGATTTCACCAGCTCATGTCAGTTTAGTTATCATTTCTACATAGATAACCTTCAGTCCTAGGTTCTCCTGAGCTCCAATTCTACAACTGCTTCTTGGACATTTCTAATTGGATGTCCCGTAGGCATCTCAACTCAACATGTCCAATATGGAACTCTTTATCTTTTCCTCCAAACTTATCCTGCTTCCAAACTTCCTTATTTCTGTTGAGGATATTGCAATCTATGAATTCACCTAGTTTCATGATTTCATTGGCATTTTAAATTCCTCACCCCACAAATCCAGTCAGTTTCCAAGTTTCATGGAATTTATCTCTGGTTGTTTTCCTTAGTTCTCAAAGATTGACCAAAATGACATCACTATGTTCAGTTCAAGGTCCAGTGAGTCTGACTGCAGCTGATCAGATCAGTATGAGTTTAGAAGGCTCCACCACAGGTCAGGCACAAACAGTTTATATGAACATTTGGAGTGGAGATGTCTCCAAATTTGCACATCTCCTGTTTCTTTTGAGGCACTACAATTCTGATTTGCTCATAGAGCACAGCACCTCCTTTGATGCAGGCATGCCATGCTGGGCAGTCTCCCTTGTCCCACAATCACTTCCAGACTTCTTCAGGGAGACCTCGAGAGTGTCCTTGTATCACTTCTTCTGATATCCGTGTGAGTGTAAGTTCTCCATAAAATAGTGTTTTAGGCAAATTTATGACTACAACATATCTGGCATCCTTCCTCTCTTCTCTATTCACATGGCCACAGTGCTAGTTTACCACTTCTTTCCTAGACTAATGGAGTAACTTTCTAATTGATCTCCCTGCCACAATGCTACACAATCCTTCTACCACATAGCTGCCAAAATGATATTCTCAAAGCACAGACAGGTCCAACCATACCATTTTCCTTTTCTAGAAGCTGCAGTGGCTCCCACTTGCTTCTAGGGTATAATCCAACCTCTTCTGTTTGTCATTTAAAACTCTTCACATTTTTGTTCCAGCCTACATTTTATTCCTATTGCCTATTATTCCCCTCCACTCACTTCACGGTCTGGCCAAACTAGCTTACTTGTAATGTGCTTATGTGATATTCTGTCTTCCATCTTGTATCTTTACACATGCCATTCCTCCGTAACTGGAATACACTCCTTTCTTACCTCTACTGCCCAAAATCCCTAATTTCTTTTAAAGGTCAGCTTAAGGGCTATATCTGAGAGGAGGACTTAAATGATCTCCCTAGTCCCCCAGCTATGAGGTGCCCTCCTTCCACTGAAATTCATTTTTATTTTCTTTGTATACATTTTCTATATTTCATATTTAATTATTCATCTACTTGATATTTCCACTGATAGAATGAAAGCACCTTGAGGACAAGAACTGTTGCCTTTTTGCCTTTGTATCCTCAGCACATAGCACAATGCCTCCCTGGCATGTAGTATACACCTAATAAATGTTTGTTGATTGATTATGTGATAGTCATTTATTCATGGCTTTGATTTTGCTTTTGTGCCTAATTTTCTATTTCCCAGAAATGAGCTTCTCTCAGCTCCTGACTTTCCCACAAGAGATGGAGAAGGCATGTACCTCCTGTCTCAAGCTGCTGCCTCTCTCTTTTCACCGATGCCTTCTTCTAGGTTAGCCTAAGGAAATTTTCCTGGTTCCTGAATAAAAATCCAAAGCTATAGGAGTGATTTTCCACTTAGCCCCTAATGGATATAAAAGCCTCTCCCTTGAGTAGAGGGGGCAGGGTGGGATTCTGACTCAGTATACAAGGGGCCACGACTGCCTGTCATTGCCCGTTCCTGCATATATACTGACAGGTCCCACCCTGTCCCTGTTATTGGAAACCTGGGATCTGGAGTGATGAATGATTGGTTGGATGCTGGTCTGTGGGCTGCAATGAATTGTATTCACTATGGGAGGGGTTATAAAATCATTTCCTGTACCCTCTGTTTGAACCCCAGCAATGAACAGCTTGGTTATCAGAATAACACAACATCCTAAGCCATACTGCAAGTGGAATCATGTTATAGAATGATGTAATGATGATGAATATTTTATACATTTTGCTAACTGACATATGGATATGCAGAGCTCTAATAATAGGTTTATTTCCCTTTTTCTTACCCTTAGAAGAAGTATTTTTATTTAACATATGACATCCTTTTCTGTTCTGCGTAGCAGAATAAATCAAAATATGTCAATCACAAAACTTACTGTACATCGACATCCTATTAGACATTTTTCACATGAGGTCAGCCACTTAAAACTTCAGTCTGGACCAAGTTGCTTGAGGACTTAAAGTCAGAAGATGCCCCCTGAGACCTCAGCATACATAACATTCAAGCATCCTATAGCTGCCCTACATGGACTTAAAGGTATGCAGACAGTCTATGGCTATGGATATTAAGTGGCTTTTTGATGGCTTTTGCTTTGGGGTTTTAGTCATTTTCAAATACACTTCTCTCCCTTCCTCCCATGCATAGGAGTCTTCCCTTGTTCTGATGTCAAACAATTAAGCAGAATCCACCAAGACAGTGACTATGTCTAACAGCGTATACACCATTCTGTATCTAGAGATCCTATCTTTTCAAGGAAAAGAGATAAGTGTGTTTCCTCATTTCTTCTCTAGAGTAAAGATTGGCTGTTGTAATTGCATGATATTCAGTTTTGCTTTAATATTCTTTTTAACATTTTAATAACATTATACTCTAGTCATTGGGGATATTTTTATTGGTTTTGCTTACATCACTTTGCATCAGTTCAGAAAAGTATTCCCATGTTTTCCACCATTATTCTTTGCATTCATTGTTTCCTACTCTGCAGTAATCTCTTATTTTCAGGTACCACAGTTTGTTTAGCCATTTCCCAATTGGTGGACATCTTCTTTGTTTCCAGGGCTTTGCTACCACAAACAGTGCTGCTGTGAAGATTTCCGTGGGTATGTGATGTTTCTTTCTGTACTTGTTCTCATTAAGGCACATGCCTAGCAATACCATCTCTGAAACAAAGGGTATTGTCAATTTAGTGGCTTTTCTCACATAATTCCAAATTATTGGCCTAACTGATTGGACCAGTCGTGCATTGTTGTTGATTATTCAACCTAAAGGGAAATCTAAGAGGAAGAAAATGAAGAAGGATTGTGAAGAGGAAAGGAATTTGAGCTTGTGAGAGTTGGGCTTTTCACCTCAGTATCTCTGATGAGTGCTCATCGGATCTCCAGTCATGAGGACTTCTGTTCTGCAGGAGGCAGCCCATTGCCCTTTTGGACATTTCTAATGGTTAGAAAGATTCGTCTTCATATTAAGGCAAAATGTGCCTCCCCCCATCTTCTAACAACTGCTGCCAATGTTGCCCTCTGGAACCGATAAATATTTGTATAATCACTCACACCCTTTCAGATCCTTGGAAACAGGTGTCACCTCCCCTCCAAAGTCTTCTCTTCTTGAGGGTTGGATTTGATGACTTTTGTATCAGTGCCTACCTCTGACATTGTGATACTTCTCATGACTCAGACTCATTTCCTGTGTCCCAGTCAAATAAGAGGCATAGGCTCTACTCTTTAAGAGTTCTTAAAGACTGGGAGTGTGCCCACTCTCATGCTGCAGATGCCAACTTCTAATGAAACACAAGCATATTTCCTATTTGCAGTACCTCCCCTGACCATACATCTCTACTTCAAAAGAATTCTGCCTTTTGGTGTCATTAACTTTTGTTGTTGGTGGCTGCCAATGGGTGCCCTTGCCTTCTAGTATACTTTTTTCTATGGAAAATCTTTCTGTTACTAGACTGCATTCTTTTTCTGAAAGTCAATGTTGCATGCTTTCCTGTGTTTCTCTGAATTTAAGCTAGAGTAAGAATAATACTCTATTGTTCAGTACCAGCGATGGAAGTGTAGTACAGTAATAATGGATTCAGTTATAATACCTCAAGTTGAAATTAATGAAAAAAAGTCTGCCTTGATCTGCATCATGTAAATGGGGGACCTTTTCCATTCAGAATCGCCACTAAACATGTCTTTACTCATTGACAAACTCAAAGGATCTAGTGGCAAGTTGTTTTTCTTAGACAATGGATGGGCATACTCTATCATAGGATGCCCTAGGACTGTAGGTACTGTTTGAGGGTGACTTCAAGAAAGCCCTCATTATCTGATGGACAACCAGAGCATGGTCCTTATGCTACCAGAATCAAGCAAAAATTCTTCTAGAAAACAAAGGTATTGCAGATACCTCCCTGAAGGAACCAGCTATACTTCTGACCAGCCACTCATACTGCTCTGTCCAAGCCCAGCTTTGTTTCCACAAAAGCCTCACAGATTTGAACATCTCCCTTAAATTTTGGGGTAGCACAACTTTCTGTGCTTTAGGAGTGCTAGGGAAAATAAGTGAATGTGGGAACCATCATTCAATTAGTGTACAAATCCCTTGTGTCCCACATATGCAGGAATCCCTCTGCACTTTTATCTGAAGCCACAAGCATGGACCAGACACAGCCAGGTTCTGGGGCATGGGCAACACCTGAATTAGCCATCTTTCTCCAGCACCAGTTGTGGCTTGGTCTGGGGCTAGCCACACAAAGAAGCAATCTGCTTGGTGTGTTGGAAGCTCTCATTCCTTTATGTACTTTTTTATGGGTGCAGAGCTCCAAGCAGCTTCAGAATTGGCTGTTAGGTATGGAGTAAGAGGCTGCTGGGTCTTTCATCCTACATGCCACACTTCCCCCTCCCTTCCCCCCTTTAAATCTTCTCTTATATGTTTAGCTTATTGCCATTTTGGTCTACGTACTTCCAAAGCCCCTGGAGAATGGTTGGGGAGGGCAGCAGGAGGGGGCAGGGAGTCATACCTCTCTATCAATAGAAAAAGAAAATCATATATCCTACCTGGAACTTTATAAACTGTAAAGCACTATACATATGTCACCTATGATGGTTGTTATTATCTGGAATGGGGAGTGACTCTTCATTTCATTTGTTTGGAAAAAGAAACTGTACTGGTTGTGGAAAAAAAAGAAGTGGTGGCCTGTGACACTTAGAGGTTAAATGTCTTGCCCACGATGCCACAGCTAACATGTGCCCGAGGTAGGACTTCACCTAGGTCTTCTTGACTCCAAGGTCAGCCCTCAATCTTCTGTGCTGGCTCTCTATCTTAAGGCTACATATTTCCGTCTTGAGTATTTTTCTGTGGCTCTGAATTATTGGTGAAAATGATTATATACTTGTGTCTATAACCTTCACAAAATGTTTGAAGAGGTATTAATTCCAGCTGGCTTTACTAATGATTGAGTCATTTTTCCTTATTTAGAATTATCTTAATATTTCTAAGGCCACATCTATGCTATTGATTTATTTGACATCTTTTTTAGGTCGAGTGCTTAGTAATGGACAAGATCAAAGTGTACATCTATTTCAATCATAAAGAAAATTGATTCATTGCTAACCAAGGCAACCTTCAAGTGAGTTAATTCAGTGTACTGTATAGACGTTGCCTCATCAAATCCATGGAATTGAATTTGTACCCCCCAAAATTAACTAGAAATAGATGTAATTGCAAGGGCTTTAAATGGTGATTATCAGTTACTTAGGTTTTAATCTCTAGCCAGCTGGAATGTGTTCTCTTGGATTGAATCACAGATAATTTGGAGAATGGTTCAATGACATATTTACTCTTATGTTTGATTTATCATCTTTGCTATGAAAAAAATTAATCCAGGTAGACTTAGCTACTTCTGTCATCCTTCCTAGCAGGGGCAATTGTCTGAGTTTTTCCCTCTTAAGAATTAGATTAAATGTGTTCCATTGTTCCATTTTTTAGAAGCAGAGAGTGCCTGGACTCAGGCTACCTGAGGATCTCTTGAAACATTTCGTGTGGCATGTGTGTGGTCCTCTTCATTGTAAAGCAGAGAATTTTCCCAGAAATATAAATTTAGCAGCAGGCAGTGAGAGATGTACCCATACCTATAAGGACCCTCAATGAAAGAAAATCATTTTCTATAGAGGAATGCCAATGCAATTGAATTTTCAATTACCTCCTTTATACACTGGTATAGGTATGAAATATGACCTATGTTTTTCAGAGTTGTGCTTCGGTTAACTGGTTTATTAAGTCCCCTCAAAGGGATGGTGCCCACGTCAATAGCATTAAGGTCCCAAATTTCCTACCAAGTATTAAGTTATACAACTTTTATGACACATTCCTTACAGGAAAGTGGATCTCATTTTTATCTTTCCATTTTTCTTGCTTTTCATGAAGACAGTCTACTCCTTGTTCTCCCCAGTATTAATCTTCCTGGTGCACTACTACTTGTCAAGGCCATGGATTCTTATCTCAGACTTCTTCTGTCTCCAAGTTAATTCTTAGAGAGTTAAAAGAATGTCTTTAGAGCATGAGTGTGCAAAGGTCTGGGGGGAGTATAGCTTTGCTTGGAAGGGAAGGTTTTAGGTGACCAGCACTTTTCGTTAGGAGCCTTAGATGATTAGACTGCTTCTGCCAGGTGTGTAATTAGAAAAAAAGTCCTTCGCTCTTTCTACATGCATTTATCGAGCACTTGTTGTATGCTTGGCACTGTACTAAGCACTGAGGATACAAAGAAAAGGCAAAACAGAGTCCCTTCTTTCAAGGAGCTGACATTTTAATGGTGAGGGACACAACATGCAAACAACTATGTCCAAATATGATATATACAGGATAAATTGGGGATATTTTCAGAGGAATGTCACTAAGTTTAAAGAGGACTGGCAAAGGCTTGCAGGCCTTTGAATCCCCCAGGGAAGGGACACACGCCCTCTTTTCCATCCTGCCTCCTCTCTCCCACATCTAGGAAGTGGACTTATTTTTTAATCTTTCACATTCGTTGCTATTAATTTTCATCTTATTCAATTAGCCCATCCTCCCGATCTGTCAATATGGCTTTGAATCCTTTAATCCAATGTATTTGCTACATGTCCTCTAAACTTTTTGTTATGTTCAAATGTCATAAATACGTCAAGATATTAACAAAAATGATAAATTGCATAGGACCAAGGGCAGATCCTCAAACTATGGTACAAGAGACCTCACTCCACAGTGAAATCAGTCAGCATCTCTGGGTCTATTCATTCAGCCAGATCTAAGTCTACCAAACTGTGCTATCATCAAGCCTACAGCTTTCTTTCTTTCCCCAAGGAGAGTATGAGAGACTTTGCTGTATGCTTTGCCAAATCCAAGTATATTGTGTTTGTAGTATTCCCTCGAATAACTTGTTCTTGATGAAGTTATGCTTGCTGTTTGTGATCACTGTTTTCTCTTCTAGATACTCTCCTAATATCCCTTTAATAATATTTTCTAGTAATTTGCCAAGAATGAGAGTCAGCTTTACTGTCATATAGTTCATAAAATCCATCCATTTTATGAAAATTGGGACAACAGTGCTTTTTTTTCTCTATAATTTTATTTTTTTGTTAAACAAGCATTTATTTTCTCTCTCTTTTACCTCCCCTCACCCATTAGAAAAAGAAAAGCAAAAGTCTTGAAACAAATACACAGAGTTAAGTAAAACCAATTCCCACATTAACCATTTACAAAATGTACTTCATTTTGCATATTCAGTCTCTGGCAGGAGGAAGATAGCCTGCTTTATCCTCAGTCATCTGTGATCATTGACCATTCCATTGGTCAAAGTTCTAAAGTATTCAGTGATCCTTGACAATGACTCAGCAGTTACACCTGCCAGTTCCTTCAGTACATTGTGTTGTCATTTGTCTATACTTGGTGACTTAACTCATTGGGTTAAAGTATAGTCTTGCTATTTGCCCTCTGATTTTGAGTGCTAGTATCCTGTTAACCATCGTCATTTTAGCCTTCCAAAATATTTTCTTTCTTCAAATCACAGGTCTAAAGCCGGAAGGGCATTCAGAAGCCATCAAGTTTAACCCTTCATTTTACAGGTGAGGAAGTAGAGTCCCAGAGAATAGAAGTGGCTTGCCCAAGGTCATAGAGGTAGTAAGTAACAGAAATTATTTAGTAATATAACAGACGACTATGGTTGCATTATAGTCCTTCAAAATATTTTTTTTGCAATGTTTTGTCAAGTTGTTTCAGGAGTATCATATATTTTTAGTAGAATGTAACTTCTTTGACATAGGGATTCATTTTATATCTATTTTAATATCCACAGTATGTAACACATATGATAAGCATTAGTATTGCTTTTCTTTCATTCAATTATTGGTATTCTTTGGGTAAAAAAAAGAATAACCTCAAGAACAAATAATACTCTTAAGATGATCTAGCTTAATTGACTCTCTTGCCCAGCTTTCTGTAAATTTAATTTTCCCTCTAAACCTTCTCACATCCTCTATGATCCTGCTCTTTAATGTTTTCCAAATGAATTTAATTTCTAAAGCGATGGTGTCCTTAGCTGTCATGTCTTTTCACTCGGCTTGGAGAATCAGTATTTGCATGAGACAGATTCTAGTCTCCTGAGGCTGGCTTACTATGGCAATTGCTTTATATCAGTTAAAATTGGGAGGAAACGGTAATGCTCTGTTTGATGTCTTCTCATTTATGTGTTTTGTAGCGATGGATTATTTGTCAGTCTGGAACTGTTTGGATTTCACGCCCAAACTTCTCATCTTTATTCTTTCTTCTCATTCAGGGTTGATTTTGATCTTTGCTCTAACATAAACAGGTCAGGGATTACTGCAGGTTTGTAACTGGTTGCTTTCTATGTTTTGAGATACAGTCAATTTTATTTTATTCATCTATGTTTGTGATTATGTGCCCATGCTTTCCATCTCCAGGCCTTATCAATACCTTTTTCCTCCAGAAGGCATTCTTCCTTCTCCCAATGGTAAATTCCTCCTGGGGCCTCTATTTTGTAGATGGGCCCTAGCAGTCTAGACTTTGTTCCCCTTCTAACCCTGTTCTTGACTTCCAGTCTTCAACCATGTGTAATATATGCATCCTTCTTCCCATTCCCTCTTTCAACTCTCTTTTGTGTTTCCTCTTCACCCACGAGAATATAAGATCCTTGAGGGCAAAACTTTCTTTTCTTTTTGCTTATATTTTTTCCCCAACATTTAGTGCAATGCCAGACACATAGTGAATGCTTAAAAGATGCTTGTTTCCTTCCTCCATCCTTCCCTTCCCTTTGTGTTCCTTCTCTTCTCTCCACCTCCAATTCCCTCTCTCTCTCCCACCATTCCTTCCTTCCTTCCTTCCTTCTTTCTTCCTTTTTGAAAAACAGTATTCATCATATATAGACACAAGTATACTCAGTCTACAAATCTTTGGCCTCCTTCATTTCTTTATCGTGGACCATATTTTCCATGATATTTCTGTGAAGCCCTCCTATGTTTACCTTTGCACTGGAATCATTGGGTACTAAAATATAGAGAGAGTTATTTTGGAGGACATTATTGAATTCTTTGTAAAATTTTTCTATTTTCTTGTCCCCGGCAGCAGACGGTTATCTCCGTGATGGTCTTTTGTTTTGATCATCATCTTTACTGCTGTATGAAATGGTTGTGCCCCATTAAATGACATTTCTCACTGAGTTTAGACATATGTTGAAAGAATTCTGCCATATCCTTTATTTTCCTCTTCGAGGAGAATATGTGGGTTATTCTATAACTTTCCTGTGTCTTCTGCTTTCATTTATAGAGAGAATAGCACTATTGACATGACTCATTTCCTCCAGGAGCGTGTTGACTCTTGGGGTTGTTGGTATAAGATTTCATACTCAGAGTGCCAACAGGTAGATTTGTATTTTAGATTTTCTTAAAATTATATGATTCTTAGGATCTTCTTGCCCCTTTCTTGTCATTGTACTACCATTTTGTCCCTACTTGGAAGTGAGCCACACAGGACTGAAGAGCATTTTGGTTTTTTCTTAATTTAAGGGATTGCCATTATCACTGAATTCATCAAAAGTGGCCAGCATCTCCCTATTGTTGATGAGTTTTTCTGTACTAAGCTAGGCTTGTCTTTGGCAGGAAGACTCAGGACCATTTTCCAATATGGAAGGACCTCCCAGAGCTTATGCCTCTCTGGTACAGCTTTCTAAAACCCAAGCTTACTTCTATACACCAAGGAAACATCAAACTAGGACTTCTCCTTTTCCCTGTTGTTCAACCAAAAAGTAGTCAAACAATCAAATCTAGGAAAAACTGCTTCTTTCTAACAATCTTTGTCTTTTACTGGCAATAAGTAGTCAAAATATTGCAGTGTCCCCATTCAGCAACCTTTCTCCTTATATTGCTCCCCTAGCCAAGCACATTATCTAACTGCCTCAGTATAGTCCTCAGAATTCCTCTTTCCCCACCCCTGAGCAACACCCTGACTTCCCCAGCACTGACTTTGTTACCCATCTGCATCTGAGATTTTTCTCTTGAGCATTGTTCAACGCCGCCCCCCCCCCCCGCCCAGGTTTTCCCTAAAGCACTGTTTTTTTTCTCAAAAAGTCCAAATCCCTCACTCACAGATCATCCTCCCTCTACTGACACTCACCTCGGTGACCTACGGCAAGAATCAAAGGGAATTTGGATGCTTGGGGGACAGGTGACTGCAGCTGACCACAACAGCAAGCTGAGACCAATAGCAAAGCTGCTAGGATATAGCGAAACCAAGATGGTACTGCTAGCTGAGAGGCAGAAACAAGAGAGGTGGCCCATGCTGAAAAGACTTTCTCCAAATCCTGCACACCTTCAGGCAAGATCTACCAAAGTTTTCTTCCAACTTCTAAATTCCATTTTATTTACATTTGATATAATCAAAATATTGACATAAAGACACAGAGTTCCAAATATCCAGTCAAAGTTAAAATCATAAAAAATGGATTTGACCTATGAAAAAAGACGTTATCCACCCTCAGAGAAACAGAGGGCAAACAAGTAGAGTACGGTCTTACATAGATGCATATGAACATATATGCCTATACATGAATATGATTATAGATACTTATATATGTATGTATGTTTATGGAAGTGTGTGTCTATATGTGTGTATATGTATGTGCATATGTGTATATACAGGCATGCATACATACATACACATATATCTGGGCATAACTGTAGCCTGTGGGGGGAAGGAGGGGAGGGATAAGGGGGAAAAAGAACAAAGTAAAAAGTGCCCAGCAGAGAACAAAAGAAAAATTACAAGGAAGCAAAGAAAAGATAGACAGCTCTGAACACAATGTATAGTATTTATTATATAGCCTTTCTTGAAATGGAAATTTATTGTTGTATATTTTATATATGTTGTATATTTTGAAGCTCTCTTACATTTTGCTGTGCACATGGTAATGCTTTTTTTCTTTTCTTATTTTGTATTTAAGTTTTAGTATTTAAGTTTAAAATAAATTAATAAAAAAAGAAAATGGATCTGGAAGTTCAGGACTTGAATTTAACAGAATTTAAAAGAAAAGGACAACACTACTGGAAAATACTGTGTTCAAAAAATGTATACATAGCTTTGGCTCTGGACTTCAAGACCAGCTCATAATCACTTACTTCTCATGTCTGAGGTCTACTTATGTCTCATCTCTCTGAGCACCTGCTTTTCACATGTAGAGACTGCAGGAATCATAGGGAATTGCCATTTAGATGTGCTTTGCAATACCACATCTAAGTAGGCCCTTCAATGTGGCTCAGGGAGTAATTGCATTGTTGTACAAAGAGGGCATTGGTGTTCAGACTCCCAGTTTGGAGCTCCTCTCAGGTTGGGAATACCACCTAGCTTAGGCTATAATGTTCATTTTCTCTCTCTCTCCTTCCTCTTCCCTTCTATCCCTCATCCCAGTGTAGAGTCCTACTCAACGTACTCTACCAATTCCTTTATCTTGCCAGCACTCTGTTTCTTAAATCTTCAACTCAAGGGTGATGTGTCTAATATCAGCTTTAAGGGGACATCTTAATGTCTCTTGAATAGGTCTCTGAAATCATGGGCAACTGTATGCCAGCACAACTTCTGATGCATAGCTATTCCATCTTTTGGCCAGGACTCAGTCATAGGATTTGAGATAATGGGTTGACAAGGGACAGGATTCTTATTAAGTGAGGGGGAGGCTTAAAAGAAAGGTGTTTTTTGTTCTTACTTGGTCTTATCTATACCGTCCTACCGTCCTAGCTCTGTTTGTCTTTGAGGGCTTAGGAATGTCCCTTCATGTCTTTTTTTATTTGTAAATTTATTTATTTTAAACTAAATGCAAAATAAAAGAAAAAAGAAACAAACAAATAATAAAACTAAAATAATACAAAATAAGAAAAGAAAAACATTGCTATGTGCACAGCAGAAAGTGAGAGAGCAATATTCAGCAAGAAATTTCTGTTTCAAGAAAGGCTATATAATAAATACTGTGTGTTATATTCAGAGCTGTCCATCTTTTCTTTGCTTTCTTGTAAGTTTTCTTTTGTTCTCTGCTGTGCACTTTTTACCTTGTTCTTTTTCCACATTCTTCCCCCCCCCAGAATGCTACAATTAAATGAAGATATATTTATATATAGATATGTGTGTTTGTATATATATATATATATGTGTGTGTGTGTGTGTATACATACACATGTGTATGTATATACACATATATACATACTTGCAGACATATTCACACAAAGATATACATATATACACAGACACACATATGCCCATAATACATACATTTCTACATACATGTACTTAGATATCAATAATCATAGTAACATACAGACATATATATTCATATGCATCTACGTAAGACCCTACTATACTGTTTGTCCTCTGTTTCTCTGAGGGTGGATAACATCTTCCTTCGCAGATCCAAGTCTTTCCATAGTTTTCCAAGTTCACCGACTCATCATTTCCTACACAACAGCAATATTCTCACCTTATAATGTCTAATTTTAAATAGTAAAAAACAATGTTGATGAATATGGCTGACAGTGTAGTTTCCTTATTTTTCTCTTTTGATTAAGTCTATCTTAGCCTTAACTTTGCCTGAGGTCATGATTACTACCCCTCCTCCTTTTTCTCTAACAAAATCTACTCCTGATCTTTATTTTATGTTTGTTCCTATCTCTTATTTCCTATCCCTCCTGACTCCTCTACTTTACTTCTACCTGCTACCTTGCCCTCCTATAACTTGCTTACCCCTCTCCAAGGATCCCTCACTTATCCTCCCATTCCCATTAATCTAAACACCCCTCTATACCCCCTTTAACCTATTCCATTAACCTCGCCTCTAAATATCCCACGTTTATCCTCCCCCATCCGCTTAATATTTTATTTCTTTCTGAAATTAGAACACTTTTATAATCTAGATAGATTATATATTGTTCCCACTTTAACCCTTCTCCATGAAAGTAGGTTTCCAGAACTACCAGCCCTCCCCCGCCCCGTTTAATTCCTCTGTTTCAGTTCTTCCTCTCACACCTCATTTGTGTAAGATAATTACTCTTTTTAGCTGTTACTAATGGTTTTACTTTTTAAAATCATATATTCAGGCCTACCTCAATATTTCTTAATTGAGTAGCTGCTCAATTACCAATAACAATCTTAGATATACATTTTATATTTTAAATACATAAAAGGTAAACAGTCGGTCCTTATCGAGTCCCTTGTAATTAGTCTTCAGTATGTACCTTATTTTGCTCTTGACTCTTGTATGTCAAATCATCTATTAAGTTTAGGTTCGTTTTATTTTTTTTAACAAAATCCTGAAAGTCTGACAATTAATTAAATGTCTATTTTTTCAATCAGGATTATGCTGAACTTTGCTGGCTATGATATTTTTGGCTGGAACCCCAGTTCTTTTGCTCTTGAATATATAGTGTTTCAAGACCTGCTGTCTTTTAGTGTCACTGCTGCTAGGTATTGTGTGATTCTAATGTGGCACCACCCTTTTAAATTGTTTTTTCTTGTTGTTCATAATATTTTCTCCTTGAGCTGGGAATTTCATAATTTGACTATGATATTCCTGTGGGTTTTCATTATAGGATCTCTTTCAGGTGGTGATGGGCGGATTTTTTCTATTTCTGCTTTCCCCTCTTGTTATGACACTTCAGTACAATTTTCTTTAATTATTTCTTGTATTATTATATTGTAATTCTTTTTTTGATCATAGCTTTCAGGTAGTCTGATTATTATCACATTTTCTCTTCTTGATCTCTTCACCAGACCAGTTCTTTTTCCTTATGAGATGTTTCACATTCTCTTCTATTTTCTATTCTTTATATTTTATTTTATTATTTCTTGATCTCTTATAACTTTGCTAGCTTCCCCTTGCCCAGTTCTGATTTTCAAGGAGTCTTTTTCTTCCTTAAGATTCTAGATCTCCTTCTCTAATTGGTTGGCTTTCTTTTCATAATCTTGTATTTCTTGAATTGTCCTTTTCCTCAGTCTCTCTCATTTGATTTTAAAAATCTTTTTAAGTCCTTCTATGAATTCTTTTTGGTCAGGTGATCATTTGATGTTATTATTCTTTGGGGTAGAAAAGTGTTTCTTCTTTTCTGAAGACAAACCCCAGTCTTCTCTATTCCATAGTAATTCTCTATGGTTGTATTCTTTCTCCTTTGCCTGTTCATTTTTTTAATTTGTAGCTGCTTAGTTTTTTGTAATTACTTCTAACCCTGGGATATGGGAGATGGTGACTCTGGCCTCAGATCCTCATTTAGTTCTGCCCTCTGGCCTGGAACCAAAACCAAGACCCCCAGCCTCCTGTAAGTGCCCACAGCCAAAGGCATCCTTGCCCCACTGCTTCGGCATTCACCAGGCATGTACCGATTCCTTCTCCCCCTACCCAAGTCACATCTCTATAGCACAGCTGGGTCAGATGGGTCTGGTGTTCCTTGTCAGCAGAGGTTCCCTAGATCTTCCCTGACTCAGACACCCAGCTCCTCTCACTGTCCCTGGAGTAAAAGATCCTGTGTCTGGAGCTGAGGAAGCCTCCTGACCCAGCTAACCCTAGGACTTTCCACTTGTTGTTTAAGTGGTGAAGTGGTGTTCACTCTTCACAGGGACCAAACCTCATCCTGGGATTCTTCTTCAGATTTTCTCTGATTGTCCCAGGAAGACCATTGTTCTGCTCCTACTCATTTATTTTTACTGCTCTGTGTTCCCCCTGAGGTGCTATTATTGTCTCATTTGTGGGGGAAATCTGGAGAGTTTGGCATTTTCTGGTCGATTTCTCTCTTTCCCAAATCCTTCCCTTCATCTCTTTTGACCTTAGTTTCTCCTCTAAGCAACTGAATGTTAGTGGACTAGATGATCTCGAAGATCCTTCCCAACTCCACATTTTGTTAGTGTATGAATGTAGCTACTTAAAGTACTATTCCTCATTTCTTAACTTGGAAAAGTTGACTCTATATAAGAAGTTTAAAGAAAAGAGAACAGATTCTTTAGTGTTTCACCTCCCAGAGCCTTACTCAAACTATTTAAATTTCCATTTTGGAAATTAGCTGGCATTATTTCTTTGGTGCCAGTTTCTGATTCAGAAATACATGTTGATGGTGTTTGAAAAAAATGTAATGATTTATGGGCATTCCTTGTGTCCCTTACATGTTTTACATTCTTGCAATCTCTCTAAAGGTAGAAGTTTAAAAGAATACTAGCCAGCTTTTAAATTTTCCCTCAATGCTTTTCAGTATTACGTTGTCCAGAGCGAGGCTAGTTGGGAAGACTTAAATAGATTTTCAGATTTCTCAAATGCTTCCATTACACATATATCATTCTAATGCCATTGGAAAACAGCTTTTCTTCACAGGTGTGCTCTTATTTTTTTCCAAACTACAATGAGAAAAAAAATCAACATTTATGTATCAAGTCATCATTCTGCTGAAATATGACACATCAAATCAAATTTGAGGGTTTCTGAGGAGAATAAGCTTAAATTTGGTTGAACATCTGGATCCTGTTATTTCAGTAGCCTTCCTCAGTAGTAAGACTGTGGCCTACTAGTCACCTTCTGTCATTTTGATTGGTTTAGGTGTTGACTGCAAGGCACCGCTTTGGGTACCCCTGTCTTGAATTGACATGAGTCTGGGAATTACTGGGAATCTAAGGATTACGTGAGTTTGAAAGTCTGAGAACAGATGGCTCCCTTTGGGTAACAGTTCAACCTGTAGATGAGTTCTCTCTATAAATTTTAATAGGTTCAAGTAACTATTTCATCTTTCCAGTAGATGAGATGATTGGTTGCACAGTGTTTTATTAGCACAAGATAAGTTAATTGTCCTGAAAAGATATGTCAGAGAGGAGTTGGACTAGATGGCCTACACTTCTAAATCTGTGGTCCTATTTATTTCCACATAACCATTAGAGCTCTCTCCCTTCCCCTCAAATTTTCATGTATATACTCATCTGTGTATGTTGTATCCCCCAGTAAAATGCAAGTTTTTTGAGGCTGGAGACTATTTCTCATTTGACTTTATGCAGTCTCTTGTACATATGAGTTGTTTAATAAATGCTTATTAGCTTAAATATGGTTGGATTGGATTTATATGCCTAGAATCTTACTCAGTTCTTAAGCCACTTTTTATACTACTGTTAATTAAGATGTATTTATTTGGTGACTTTTCTCTTTTTTCTCTTCAATCTTCGAAGCCTTTTTTATAATTACTTTTTAACTCTCTTGTCATTGGCTGCTTTGCTTTTGTAATATTTACAAACACTTCTTATATCTTTTGAATGATCTTGGAATTTGTAACCACAAATCCATGATAATACAAGAGTTGATGTGTGGGCATGATAACTGGACTACCATTGTGGTCAATTCCAGTTGGGAATTCTCATTGACTCCCTTTGGTCAGAGCTGTCAGACCACAGGTAATTTAATTAGAGCCTATGCCCTGAATCACAGCCTTTCTGACTTGGAAGGGAGCTCAGTGGCCTAGTTAACTCCATATCCCAAAATGAATCTTAAGTACAACATGCTTGACAGGAGGCCACTCACATTCTGCCTGATGACCTTCAATAGGGAGGAACTGACCACTTTCTTAGGCTGTCCCTTCCATTAATGGAAAATTAGAAACATCTGGAAGTTTTCTTTCGAGCTTAAATGATCTTCTCTGTAACTTCCGTCCATTATTTCTAGTTCTGTATTCTGGGGCACAGCAGAATAAATCTAGTTGATCTTTCAAGTAACAGCATTTGAAGTACTTGAAGTTCGTTAACATCTTTATCTCTCCCCAAGTCTTCTCTTCTCTAGGCTAAATAATCCCAGGTCTTTCACCTGATTTCTTCTAGCAACATGTCCCATTGTGACATGTCAGAGGACAAGAATCTCACATTTAGAGTACTGCCAATTAAGTAAAATTGTATTGGCGGTCTAACAACTTTGTGATTCTTAGTACCTTCTGACCTCCTTACTGCCTGCCATTTTGCTACATTGAAGGGGCTGCATGGGATAGATATCCATTGCACATTATTCTTGGTTGTATAAGCTACTATGTCCAAAGAATTCATCATCAAGGGGCCAGCCTATAGGTACCGAGTCTCTCCATACTTAGCTGGGCTGTTTCTCAGAAAAACAGACACAGTTTGTTGCTGACACTGTACCCCATACCTTTCCAGCATTGTATGACCAACCAAGACTTTTTCTCCATTGACATAGACTTTTGACCCCACGGTTACTTCTATGCCACAATTGGATATGAAACAATATTTCATGAAGGTGAGTCATAAAGTTACTTTGAGATTCTGAGGAACCAAAAATTGGAGGAAGATTTTGTAGAGGAAAATACACATAGTTGGCATTTATTTAATGGCTATTTAATAAATGAATGAATAAATATATGAAGGAATAAAATAAACGACTTCTAAAATTTCTTCTACTTCTAACATGCTATGATATCTATGAGCCTTTGTTTCTATTTCAATCTAACATTAAACAGTTACTCCTCATTTTGGGGTGAAGGGTGAGGAGGGTGGGGGCTGATAATAAGTAAATAGTATATCCTTTTATTCTATAGTGACTCATAGGATGAAGGGCTTTAATTTGTAAATTTATTAACTAAGTGCTCTAACGTGGGACTGGTCTTGATCACTCTGACCCTCCAATAGCTTCCCATTAAAAAGAAATTCACTAGAAAGTACCATAGGTAATTTGGAAAATTGAGGTGGAAAGAACAGGAAAGGAACAGATAAGCGATCCTCATAATTAAGTCTCAGTTGGTAAGAATAAAAACAACAACAAAGAGAGAAACATTCTTGCTATGCCTTTTGGACTTAGTTTTTTAATGTTTTTTTTTTTTATTCGCTCTGGACAAAAAAAAAAAAGAAAATGAGGTTCACAAGAGATTGACATCAAAAATCAGACTGTGCTTTGCTAACCTGTGATCAATCATGTCTCCAAAGGTAGGTATAATGTTTTTAATGAAAGGAAAGAAATAAAGAAATGGCTTAAGCTGTAAAGGAAAAAAAGTCCACAAAGTATTAAACTCAGAACAAACCTTGTTTTTCATTTAATGTTGAAATTGGAATGAAGTAAGAAAACAGCAGCAATAGGGATTGTTTTTGGTTCCTCAGAATCTCAAAGTAACTTTATGACTCACCTTCGTGAAATATTGTTTCTGGCTGTTTAGTAGATTACATGTGTTGAATATCATGGAACGGAATGTAGTCCCTGGAAAGAATATTAATACCATCTGGCCACAGGGGCTGAACCCCCTAAGGGCTAGCAGCCTCAGAGTTGATTTTCGAGTAACAGCTATTTCAGTCATTCTGAACAAGTAAACAAAGCCACCAATTAACACTCACTTTGAGACTCAGTCTCCACAGATGGATTAGAAAATTAAGATCAATATGAGTATTTATCTTAACTAACTGGATAATACCAGCAAACTCTCATTAAAATTAATATTATTACGACAAAGGGTTCTGGGGAGTAAAGTTAATTCCATAGTTCTGGCAGATAGCCAATGAAAACCATGTGTTGTCAGGCTGATTGCAATGCCCTCTATCTAGCAAACAGTCTTGTATAAGGCTTTTCTCTGGTCCTTGGATATGGAACTATCTCCCTGTAACTGTTAATCCCATAGATATAACAAGAAAGGAATTGGAGTATGTCCTAACTGTAGGGGTGATGAGAAGGGTGGGAAGAAAATCAGGGCCAGGGTGGGCATTGCTGTTACCTTCCTCCAGCATTTCAAAGCCTGCCAACCATGTGCCACACAGTAAGTGAGAGGAAAGGGAGGGCCTAGGAGGTGGTAATGGAGCAAGGTCACAGACTGATGGGGGAGAACAGAGGCAGGGTGGTGATGCTGTAGTTATATCCTGTGTTGGGCACTTCCCTGAAGAGGGTGCTATACTCCTTCTCCTATCCTTTTTCTTCCTTTGTGAGTGCCACTGCCTATGCCTTTACCTATTTTTGTTCCCAATGAAACAATTCCCTGTTATACTTCTAGGAGAGGGTTGGACATAAGCTGACTTTATCTTGCTATGATTCCTTTGACACCGAGTAACCTTTACATTTCAGCTCTCTTCACCCCCCTTCCTACCCTAACCAATCCACATATCTCGTGCTGCCTAAACCCTCAAAGTATACATTGGAGCCAGATCTCAAGATCATAGATGGCAAAGAGAGATGAGCAAGGAGATCTGTCTTTGTACTTGCTACACTCTATACTCCTACTTTCCCTGCAGGGTTCAAAACACTCTTGTTTGATACTATTCTTTTTTTTTCATTACTTAGGTTTGAAACTTTATTTCTTTTTTTAAGATTTTTTAATTTTTGTTTACAACACTTGGTTCTACATAATTTTGAGTTCCAGATTTTCTTCCACCTTTCTTCCCCTCCCTCCCCAAGAAGGCAAGGAATCCGAAATATCTTCTACATATAACTTCACATTGAAATTACATACACACTAGTCAAGTTGTAAAGAAGAATTATGACCAATGGAATGAATCATGAGAAGGAAGAAACAGAACCAAAAAAACCCCAAAACAAAAACAAAAACAAAAGAGAAGAAAGAAGCTGAGAAGCACAAGTTGGTAATAAAGGGGACTCAAAGCCACTAGGGAAGGCAGATGCATTTCTAGTGGAGAATATATGGGAAAGAGAACAATGTTGCCATCTTTTGTTGTTATCATTCAGCAAGCATCCATTAAGCACCTGCTATGTGCAAGGTACTGTGCTAAGAACTAGGGATAAAAAGAAAGGGACAAAGTAGTCCCAAACTCAAGAAGCTCACAGTATAATGAGAGAAACAACATGCAAACACTGTGTACAAACAAGATACATACATACATACATATTAAATTTGAGATAAGCAATAGAAGGAAAGAACAAACATTAAGAGAGTTTGAGAAAAACTTTTTATAGGTAAGATTTTATCTGGGAATTTAGTAGTTTTGAAAATTTTCATTTTCTAAAATGGCAAAATATTAGAGCTAAATAGTTTTGGCTCAGACCAAGTCTGTTGGTCATCCAGAGTCCATATTGTATTTTTTTTCTTCTCCCCAGTCTGGAAGTCATGACTCACCCACCATGTTTTCCATTGCTCTACGTTGGAGATGTCTGACAGGTAGCTGGCAATACTCCTGAGTGTGGCCAGAACCAAATTAAAATGGGAAATATTTACCAAGATAAATAAAAGTACAGTAGAACATGTACCAAGTAATGCTAACATGTGGTTTTCTAAGTCAATGTGTTCTTCCCATGGAGCCTTATGTGTGGCTCAGTGGCCCTAGTTTCTATTTGAGTTTGACACCACTGCTCGTGAACATGATATCTTGGAGCCAGGAGATGGTGGAGCAGAGAGCAACTCTAATTGCCAGGGCAACACTACATCAAGATATTCTTGGTGATAACACAAGGCCCTCTGGCCTTATGAGAAGAACAAGGTGAACTCCTTGAGGGGAATTAGCATCATTTTTTTATGTTAAAAAATCCATATTCAAATCACATTGTGGGAAATAGATATGAATAAACCAAATTGCCTGGAAGATTTTTGTAAAAAGGCAAAGGATACATGCTACCATATGAATTCAGAGGAGGTATTATCATACTCATTTTACAGATGACGGAACTGAGGGTCATAAAGGTTTAATGATTTGTCCAGCTAGTTAGTGAGAGGTAAGTGATGAGAACCCAAGTTTCCTAAATCCAATGCCAGGAATCATTTTTTTTGTTTTTTATATTTGCATCCTTTCTCAATACCTTCTCTTTATCCATCACCAATAGAACCCTCCCTTGTTAACAAAGAAAGGCAGTTATCCAAACAGATGTGTATATTGGCCATATCTGACAACATATGTCTTGCTCCCCACTTCCTGGCTGCCATCACTCTGCCCAGAGGAGGGAAACATGCCAGAACTCTTTCCATCACTAAGTCTCTGCCTTCAGCATGAAATTTCAAAATGGAACCTTGTCTTCTGAGGAAATATCATAAGTAAAAGAGGTACTCAAATGACCATATGGCCA
This sequence comes from Phalanger gymnotis, assembly GCA_028646595.1. Taxonomy (NCBI): domain Eukaryota; kingdom Metazoa; phylum Chordata; class Mammalia; order Diprotodontia; family Phalangeridae; genus Phalanger; species Phalanger gymnotis. The sequence goes on from CM053628.1 coordinate 11,453,079, forward strand.
GGACTGTTTGTGGGGAAGAAACTTCCCAGTAGAGACCTGGCAAAGCCAACACTTTGGACAGTTAATTTCCTTTACAAGCAGTGGATGGGTGGCATCTGCTCTCTATTGATCAACATCCTGGATGAATGACAGTTGTTTTCTCTTATGTCCATGTGGGCTGTAAGCCTTACGTTTTCCCTGCTTTTCTTGGAGGTTATAGAATATCTGCTTGAGCTTCATTGATTTGTACCGATTTAGATATATTCTGCTTGGGTATAGATGTGGTGACCTCTCAAAAGTGCTTCCATGATTCTTTGGTTTCCTTTTCTAACAAGCACTGCTCATTCTTCATTGAGTATCCCTGCCTGTATGCTCTGTACAACACTGTCAGCAGCAGGATGTAGTGTGACAAGCCATGATATGATTTTGAAGTCAGAAAAATGATATTTGGATCCTAGCTCTACCACACCACATGTGTGACTGGGAACAAACAAATTTCCCTCTCTGGGCCTCATTTTTTTAATATATAAAAGGACAGGTGTGGATAGGAAGATTCATATGAACTGAGGCAGAACAAAGAAAGAAGCATTGATAGAATAATAGACACAGTGACTATGATGATTCAAATGAAAACAACATGAAAAGACATCAGAATCTTGATTCAATACAAGGACCAGGATTGGCTCCAGGGGCTTCTCAGAGGCGGAGGGGATGTGGGAGATACTTTCTAGGCATGGAAGAGTAGCCTGTGTAAGGGCACTGAGGTAAGAAATGGAATACTAGGTTTAGGGAACAGCAAGTAGGTCATTTTGACTGGAAAGTAGAACGCTTAAAGGGGAATGATATGAAATAAGTTTGTAAAGATAGGTTGGATCTAGTTTCTGGAAGATTTTAAATTCTGGGCTGAGAAGTTTGCATTTTATTATAGAGACAATAGTGAGTCACTGGATATTCATGAGCAGGGGAAAACATAGTTACACTTATATTTTAGGAAAATTATTGAAGGCTGTGTGGAAGATGGACTGGAGAAGAGCAAGATTAGAATCAGGTAGCTTAATTAGGAGGCCATTGCCATCATCTAGGAGACAATGATGGCATGAACTAAGGTGGTAGCCATATACATGGAAATGAGGGAATGAATGCAATCGATATTATGAAGGTAGAATTGACCAAACTTGTCACATGATTGGATATAGGGAATGAGGTTAGGGAGAGTTAATAATTGAAGAGGACTCTGTAATTTTAATCCTTGTTGACTAGAAAGATGGTGGCACTCTATATAGAATTAGGGAAATTTTGATGAAGGGCTGGTTTAGGAAGAATGATAATTAATTCCACTTTGGAATTTTTTGGTTTTTGAGATGGATATCTATTATATCCAGATGGAGAATAAGAGGTCAGGAGAGAGAGAGAGAAAGACTGTAAATATAGATTTGGATGTCACCTGCATAGTGACGATATCAGCCCAAGGGATCTGATGAGATAACCAAGAAAAAGGTTTTGGAGAAGAGGGCCCCAGGACACATTCTTAGGGAACATTCATGGCTAAGGAATGGAGACATGAATCCATTAAAGGAAACTGAGAAGGGGCACTCAGAAAGGACAGGAGAGAACTAGGAGGGAGCAACATCATGAAAGTGGAGGTAGGAAACACTGTCCAGTAGGAAGAAATAGTTGATAGTACTAAAAAGGTCATCACATTTAGCAATTAAGATATTGTCTATAACCTTGGAGAGAGCAAAGGATATATTTGTGGAAATGTTGAAGGAAGTTTTGCTGCTAAAAGCTCTGGTCTATAAAGTGCCTATCTTTCCTTAAAATGGAAAAGAATCCAATTTCAACATCTAATCCTGTAGCTATATTCCAAAAATTATTGCCCTCTTGGAGCTGGCACTAATACACACTGGAAGGCATGGCAGAGTCCCCAAAATCAACATAGAGCATTCTCAACAATTGTAACCCAGGAGAGTCAAGGGAATATTTTCTTTACCACCTTTTAAAAGAATCGTGCTATATACAAAGAAATCGAGAGTGATTTTTCTAAGAAAATGCAATTCATAAGTAAGGGATCTGGAATGAATCTCCAGATGCCCAATCTGTTAAGACCTTTCTTATTCTTCATGAGTCTCAGGTTTGAACAAGACGAAGAGAGATGGAAATTTACAAATGGGGCAATTGAATTCTGAGTTGTGTTGTCAAGAGGTTTGGTTAAGGCACAGGTCATTACGGCACTGCCAAGTAGTACATTAATGACAGGCAAACCCCAGGGCTGAATTGGAACTCCAGCGTTAGATTGTACCACTTCATGTTATCTCTTGTTGCTTCTGCAAACACAACAGGAAGAGCTAAGGAAATTGGGTGAAAGGAAATAACATTGAAATATATGAGAAGAAAAATGCCAAGTGTGTTTGTGGATGCATCAGCATGTGCTTTTGCTTTTTGAAAATACTTCACATTTTAGCCTTTTTGTCCTTTAAAAAAATTAATCAAAAGTGCTCTGTATAGAAACAGTGGTCCATCTGATAGTGTTGTATAAGAGATAATGAAGATTGTCAATGCTTCTAATGTTTTTAAATATTTAGGATAGTGTTTAGATTGTCTTTCTTACTTAGGATTTTTATCAGTGATAAATAACTGAAACAGAAGTATGCAGCTTTAAAATAGCTTCACCAGTGAAAACCCATTCCATCTCTGTTTGCCACTTGAAAATCATAGGATGCTAGGACCACAGGTTTATATCTGGAAGGGATATAAGCTCACATGAGCATAGTTTTATAACTGGAAGAAAGCTTCAAAGTCTATCTAGGATGACTGCCTTATTTTAACAAGTGAGAAAATGGAGGCTCAGGGCGGTTAAGTAATTTTCCCAAAGTTGAAAGGAGTGTGTTTGGGAGAGTCAGCATATGAACTCGGTTCTCTGACTCCAATCCAGTACTTCCACAAAAGTGTAAAACAGGCTGACTCTATTAAACATGGGTGCATTTGCACGAGTTGATGGGGAGCAAAGTAGAACCCAGAAAATCAACAGAATGGCTACAATAATACAAATCAGAGAAAACACCCACTAAAACAAATCCAACTGTGTCAGTTGGTTTTGCTTGCCTGTTTTTCTTTATTACAAGGAAAGGTTCCCATAGTAGCAGTGGCTGCTGGGAAGTGTATGCAGAGGTGACCATGATCTAAAAACAAAAGCCAGAAATAAAACTTTTAAAAAATAAAATAGAATTAAAGTTGGGGTAGGACTAGAAAAAAATCAAATGCAGAGCTGTACTCGATAGTTCCTTCTCTCTCACAGATATTCGAATAAGTTGTCTATACTTGTGACTGGGGCTTTTAGCCAGCTGTGTGTGTGTGTGTGTGTGTGTGTGTGTGTGTGTGTGCATGCATGTGTGTGTGTGCAGTGTGTATACATATACATGCATACACATATATACACATGCACACACATATCATATATGCATGTATGTATATGTGTGTGTATATATGTATATGTGTGTGTGTGTATTTATATATAGAACCTAGATATATGGGAATGAGGGAATGAGGGTATAGTCATCCCAGAAAGGGGACAGCCCATTTCCTGCCCTGACCCTTCTGGCTAGCAATTCTTGTCCCTCACTTCTCCCTGTGCCTACTTCCCTCTACCCCTAGCTATCATGTGGGTACAGATTGGCAGAAGACTGGTAACTCTGGACTTCTAAGAGAATGATGTACATTCCCACTATGTCACTATCTAGGTCAAAGCCCTGGTTGCCCCAACCTAGTTAGAGTTTTGTTACTTGCATTAATATAACATTGCCAGATGTGTTTGTTGTAGCTAAACTACATAAAACACCATAGAATTTTGGGAAATGCAGTATTTTTTTTCGATTTAGGCCTTGAGAATGAATGAGCTTTTGGAAGATCAGAAGTGACTCCAAAAAGAATGACTTACCATACTAAATGATGAAAGAATATATTTGCGACAGATACTGAAATAGTTTTGACTCAGCAGCCTGGACTCAGGGGCTTGGATCTCTAATTCCCTCCATGTTCCTTCAATTAGAACTTTGATTAGAATTCAAAGGCCTTGAGCCAACTACTCAGTCTATTTAGTGGCACTGGTGGCTACTCCTTTTACTTCCTCCTCTCATGTTCTTGGAGGAGAGTTTGGCTATAGGGCTCATCCTGGAGCATCCACACCTTTATGATATCAATGCAACTTGCTAGCAATGCCATTCCTTCTCAGGACTTGGCACCCAGCTACAGAATTGAACAAAAGTTATTTAGCAAACCTTTAAAGGAAGTCCAATTAAAGTATAATAACAACAATAACAACAATGATACTACCATCTCTGTCCAACTCATTATCCATGATATGAAGTCGGAGTTGGAGTTGGGAACGGTAAAGTAGGGGAATGCCATCCAGGAAGGTGTGTATCGGGTACTTCAGATGCCCTGAGATTGCTAGTAGGAGTCCTGAAATGAGTGGTGATGAATCTACCCCTGGTCACATCACTGATTGAATCAGCACTCTAGCCTAGTGACGCAACTGCAAACTAGGACCTTCAGGGTCAAAGGTCAGCCCTCCTCAGAACCATAATAATGATTGGCTTGACATGGAGACCAATGCAGTGAACAGTGTTCCATCTTGTTCTTGTACCATAAGAAGGTCAGATATGCAGGGACATATCCAAAGTAGCAACATCTCACCTGCTTCAGTACAGATGATTCTTGTCCCCTAAGGATACATATGAAACCTAGAGTTGTGGCTGTCAGACGCAGAGCAAATGAGCTAATGTATAGGAAGGAAAGAAGGAAGGAAGGAGGAAGGAAGGAAGGAAGGAAGGAAGGAAGGAAGGAAGGAAGGAAGGAAGGAAGGAAGGAAAGATGGATTTATTAAGAACCTACTGTGTACTAGGCAGTGTGCCAGGCACAGGCCAAATTATTGAACTCAGGTCTTCTGACTCCAGTGCTCAATCTACTGGGCCACCTAGTTGCCTCTTTGTCAGCCACAGAGTGATTGGTTTTAGCTAATAGCTAAATGAGGAATGGCCTGTGGGCAGACTGGGTGCTATCCTGGAGATGTCAGAAAGCAAGGTAGGCCTCTATCATGGTGCAATCCTGGCCTCGTCTCTGGAGGCCTTGGCCAGTGCAGGTTTTGTCTTGCCTCTGACAGAACTGAGATTCTCCTATGTGGAGAGCACTCTGCTACTCTCCGTTTATGGCCTAGATGCTAGTGTCCCTAGAGCCGAGCTGAAGGAGCTGGAATCATCCACCAAAAGCTGGGCTTGTTCTTATAGGGTGGATTGGGATCTTCTTTTCCAATGCTAAGTCTTCTACTAATAGTAATAAAACTGCAAGAGAATCTTGGTGAAGCTGTCATTCGGCATCATTTTGGGCTTTGTTTGTCTCTGGCTGTCTTGATATCTTGGGCTCCTTTATTTGACCCTTTTGTCCCCTTTCATTTACCTTCCTGTCTCTTTCCTTCCTTTCACAGATGGCCACTCTGTGAATGAGGAGTTTCCAACTGTAGATTCAATTTCCTTGATCACCAACAAACACTTATTAAGCACCTACTACAACTGGAGATTCAAAGATATAAAAGGAAGTCTCTGCCCATGCATAGGTGTCTAGATGGGAGATTTCATCAATGGTAAGGGTGTGTCTCACAGAATGGAAGCTCTTTGAGGGCAGGTCTGATTTCTGTCTTTGTGTCTCTTGCACCTAACATGGTGCCTGGCCCAAAGTCACCTTCTTTTTCTCTTTCTGGTCTCCCTTTAGCATTGTCTTCCTCTTTCAACCCCCTGTGGTTGTCTTCCTCCATTAAAATGTAGGTGTTTTTATTATTCCCCTTTTAAAGATGTGAAAAATGAGGCTGAGAAAGATTCAGTGACTTGCCCAAGATCACACAACTGATGAATGTTTGAGACAGGTTCAACTCTTCTTCACTCCAAGTTCAACACCTTACCCATTTGCCATCTAGCTACCTCTATCTGTCTTGGACATTCAATGAATGTTGAATGAATTAACAATCTTCCTCTACCAATGAGTATTCGCAATCTCCTATAACTTCTAGTCATAGAGAGTTTCCTGGGACACTGTTTCATTGATTTATTTGCTGCCATGCAAAGGCAGAACTTAACTCACTGCTGTCCTTAACTTTGTGAATTCTAGTTTCCACTTGTCTCCCAGAAGCCATAGAGCTTGGCTCATTCTGTATAACCCTGGACCCCTACTCATCTTCCCCAGGCTTGAACTTCTCTCCTCCATTGGTTTCCATGACACCGTCCTCTTCTACTTTACCTATGCTTTCCTTCTCTGCCTTGTATGTTGATCCCTTTTCATCCTCCTGTTTGCAAACTGCCAATAGCCTAGGCCAAGTCCTTCAACCTCTCTACTTGTCCCTCGCTCATCCTCTTTCCGAGCTCCAATGCCCCCTTCTCTGCTGAGGATTCCTCAATGTGCATTTCCATCTTAAATTCTCATCCTTCCTTCCAGCGCCATGTCTGAAGGTGCCTGTGGGGCTTCACTGTTTGCATGGGACATTTAATAAAACTGCATTGAGTAAGTGTGAGCTCTATAGGCATTGGTGAAATGATGAGCAGTTAATTGCATGGGTATCTCTGGGTCTCCAGCTCACTGTCTTCAGGACGTAATTCTAATGTGAATGTTTCAAAGGCTACTGGAAGCTGTAAGTCTGCTTAGATGAAAGAAATTGCCCAAGGAGTCCATTAACTCTGTATGATGCTCCCCAAGCCATTCTAGTGCTCCCTTTTCAAACCTACACGTTGGCATCTGCCAGCTCAGCCCCCTATTTCATAGGCCGGGTCCCTCACGTCCCCCCACTGCTAGTCTTCTCTAATTAGCAACCAATTTCTCACACTTTGAAGGAGACTCTCATGCAAATACAAGGTAGAAATTGTCTTTGATGACTCAGGGTTGAGTAAACCTAGAAGGGAAAACTAAAACTATTCCCTCAGACTGAACCAAAGTAAAACACTCCTGAACTAAAATATTCATCAAGCAGAGGAGGGAGATAAGCTGGCCAAAAGGTTAAGATCCAGTTTCAATTCTTGCCTAACGCTTCCTAGCTCTGGGAGCCTGAGCAAGTCACACCTTTACTGAGCATTAGGCTTCTCCGTTAAGTTATGGACAAGGGGACTGTGATCACCCATTTGCTAAGGAAATCACTGATCTGTGTATAGCTGTGTCTGAGAAAGGACAGGGTTTCTTTTTAAAACCCCAACAAATTTGATTATGAATATAAGAACTAGAGAGAATGCCACAATTGGTGGCATGGTTGCAAGGTGCTTATTAAAGTAATCAAATTTTTAAAAGCCAAAAGAACAGAGAAAACTTGAGATTACCTTTTAGCCTTTTAGCCAGTAGCATAAACCTAGATAAACTAGATAAGAAGCAGATTTGTTCTTTTCACCTCGGATCAAAACTGTAGTTTTAGTCAGGTGAAAGCATAGAATTAGAAGTCAAAGGCCTTTAGAAAATTACAGGTACGTGGATTAAAATACAAGAATTAGGGTGAGAAATGAGACACATCCCATGGTCACCTCTTCCTACCACTTTGGACCTAGGATCATAGGTTTCCTGCTGAAAATGAACTTAAAAGACCATCCAGTTAGAGCTCTTCCTAATAACGATGGTTGACATTTATATGGCCGAGGAATCCACATACCTGACCTCATTCCCTTGTCACAACAGCCTGTGAAGCCAGTGCTCTTCTCTTCCCCTTTTCAGAGATGAGGGACCTGAACCTTAGAGAGGTTAAGTGCTTTGTCCAGGGTCCTGATTTCAAGACCACTGGATGATTGAGTGATTTATTTCTTTGTTTGGCTAGTTGAAGGACCTTGTGATTTCATCAGTATATGAAGACGTTCCCCTCTCAGTATACATGGTTAACTTCTTTCTAACTTCCAGTCTTAGAGAGTTATCTAGAGCTCAGGGCCACTTAGCCAGGCTGTTTCTATGGTAGGACTTTAACCCAGGCCTTCCTGAATTCAAAGCCAGCTCTCTAACCACTATTAGCTTGTTAGTGAATGAAAAAAAACAGCCCTGGATGGGGAAGTGTGTTGGCCAAAGTAAGGCAGAGAAGAAGTGGTGGACCCCGGTTTTCCACCCCAGTCCTCTCCCTGCCTCCACTGTAGCACGCTGCCTCTGTCTTTTACATTTTCCTCCCAGTCCTATCTTACAAAATTATTGTGAGGCCCTTTTAAAGTCCTTTGCAAACCACAAAGATCTGAATAAATGCTAGCTATTAATATGCCCAGCAGCTAGGCTCCTTCACTAGGCAAGTTATCTAGAGGCAACTTGAGACTACTTTCTTCTAAACATGCTATTCTCCTAATTGTCAGGAGAAGTGGGTTCCAGGCCCCTGACCTCCTTCCCACTGCATAGTTCCTAGGTGTGTGGGTCCAGGGGTTCACATGTTGTCAGGCTGGGTACTTATATATCCCTGGTCTAGAGGAAAGATAATAGGACCTGAGACAAGAGACCTGTGTTGTTTTCGCAGCTCTGGTACTAATGATTTGTGTGACCTTGGCCAAGATATGGAACATTTAAGGTAATCATACCTGCCTTGCTCACAGTGTTATTGAGAGGAGAAAATGAGATATTATAGATGTCAATGCACTTTGAAAAAAGTGAATATTTTACAAGGGAGTGGGATTATTATTATGAAACGGGATGATCTCAAGATCCTGTCTAGCTTGAGAAATTCTCTGATTCTATTCCATTTCTTTGTATCTCTGACCTTTTAATTTCATAATGTTTATGCAAAATACTGACCTGGAGAGCAATGGAACAAAATGGGAGGCGTGCCACATGCGTCGCTTAGATGTGAAAAACCAGGCAGCATTCTCCTTGATAGCACACATGTTCAGTCCAGCCACTCATCTTGTGGCAGCGCTGGTCCTGGCTCATTTGAGAACCCTAAGGAGCATGTAAGCTTGGCTTTCTTTGTCACCAATCTCTGAGAGTGACATTTGATTCCCAAGCATCAAAAAAGAGGAATTAAATGAGAGCTCACTTAAAATGTGACAAGGAAGATGAAATGTTTGCCAGATTAAGTTATTCATGAAATATTGACAGATACTGCTCTGAGTTGCTAATGATAAAGATGTCTTTGTTTGGGATTTCCCCCATCCTTCCTGAAAGTTTGTGGGCTGGTGGCAAAAACTGTTATCGTTACCATAAATTTTGTTCATGTGTTTTGTTTTTGCATCACCATTATTTCTGGATTCTGGTGTAACTGCTCTCCACTGTCTATCAACTGAGCCAGCCCTTGTAACAAAGACAAACAAGTAATACAGTGGCCAGGAGCTAATTAAGAGAAAGGAGATGCGATTCCTTGTCTGTTCCCTTGGCCCACTGTTGGATTTTCATTTGGGAAATATTACTATTGAAAAATGGCATGTGGTTGTTATCCATCCAAGGAGATGTCACCTGGCAAGGCAGAGCATTTCGAATAGGACACTTCAGTAGATGAGATACTGGAAAGTGAGGGTTAAGGCCACTAAAGTAATGAGTGTTTAAAGAACATGGCACAATGTTTCAAATCTCTTTTCATCCTTGCTATTCCACTTGTGCTTGAGGTTCCTGAGACCCCAGGCATTTTGATGAATTCTCTTATGTTCACATTAAAGAATGTAGCATGCTCAGTCATAGGCTGTCTCTATGGAATGCCAGACAATTCAGAGGGAGGGAAAATCACTCAAGGTAGTGTGTTAAAACAGGCAAACAATTCAAGTGGTTGGATTTGTCCCCTTCTACCAGGTTATTTTGGAGGTAGATATGTAGACATTGCAGTGGACCGGATCATTCCCATCTCAAAATCAGCTGAAAGATGTAGAGAATCAAAGTCACTGTTGTGCTTATTGAGCAATAAAGCATTTAATTCGGTAGAACAAAGGCTCTTTTATAACATCTTGTCTCCCATCCATATGTCAAATTCAGTAGGGATTTCTTAAAGATGTAACAACAATACCCTTGTTCGGTGACTCTCTGAACAGGTGAAGCATAAAGCAGGGAGATGAAGGATGGCCAAGGGGTGTCCCCCACTAGGACAGAGGAGATCCAGGGCAGAATCTAGGCCGAGGAGGGATTATGGAGGAGCACATGGCAGAGTGAGTGGGCTGCAACATAGAACAAACCAGTGAGGGACACCAAAGAAAAACAGGAGTGAAGCCATGGAGCTGTATGTATGACTATCAGAGAAGATTGACCAGTAACCTGGTTAGAGTGAGGGATGGCAAGTGAATAATCAGACTTTGATGCTAGATAAAAGTGAGGAATGACTCTGGCCTATTGGATGGCATACTTTGGGAACAGCACCAGCAAAGATTTACACAAGACGGGTAGGTGTGGATGAGTTGCAATCTATACCATTGGGGGATAATCACAAATCTGTGAGATGTCATTTAAGTTTTTGAAAAGCATGTTTGAGGGGTTGCATAGGGTGAGAAATTGGCCCTGGTCCTAGGGTGAGGTAGCCTGGCTTTTGCCTGAAGGTATGACATTTAGAAAATAGTGATAGTACTCTGAGTCCTTCACCAAAGTAGGACCAACAGGGTTAATTAGTTAGAAGATGACGGTACCAGATAGCAGGTTTAGCATTGCTCCTCTCCTGACCCTGCAACAACTCAAAGTATGTTTCTCACCACCTACCTTCAACATGGTCTTTGGAACAGACTTTGGGGGTACAAGTCCTGAGTTATGGCTCTGATGATATGCTTCCTAAGCTGGACTTTTACAGCTGCCAGGGATCTTTCCAGAACTTCTGACCGAGGCATGTGAGAAGGAAAGTTGCCTAATCCTTGCTTGCTCTTTATGCCCAAGGTCACCCAGTATGGCCCAGCCCATAGAAGCTCCCCAGTGATAGTCTTCAGCTTTTAAAGCCCTTTACAACTTGTCCTCCTCACCCCTATCTTTGCAGTCTCATCCTACTTTACTCAGTTTCCTGTTCTTGGCAGTTCAGCTAATTTGGCCTACTACTAGTTCCTTGTCCATGGTGCTCCATCTGCAGGCCTCTGTCCTGGCTGTCCCCTTGAATGCCCTCCCTCCTCAATGCTTTGCTCAAGTGCCATCTTCTACAAGAAAACTTCCCCTCTAAGGCTACCTTCCCCTGTTCAGAAGGCATGTGTCTGGTAAGGCAAAATGGGCTCCTTAGCACTTAGTTCAACAAGTGCCCTTGAA
>CM053628.1:11464744-11493079 GCA_028646595.1 Phalanger gymnotis
ATTTCTATTTTGCCCTGTGGCTCTAGAATATCAAGGCAGTTCTCCTTGATAATTTCTTTAAAGATGATATCTAGGCTCTTTTTTTGATCATGGCTTTCAGGTAGTCCAATAATTTTGAAATTATCTCTCCTAGATCTATTTTCCAGGTCAGTAGTTTTTCCAATGAGACATTTTACATTGTCTTCCACTTTTTCATTCAAGTCTGGTAACTGCTGAAGCTCATTGATTCAGGCTGCTAGGGCATGCTCCGCCCGGCTCCTGCTCTGGTTGGTCTGTGCCATCCACGCTGGGCTCTGCTGGGCTCTGCTCTGCTCAGCTCCACTCCCCTCCACTCCCAGCTCTGTGCGGGATAGACCTTACCCAGAGACTATCCAGGCTGTCCTGGGCTAGAGCCCTGCTTCCCTCTGCTACCCTTTGGGTTCTGCAGTTCTAGAATTGGTTCAGAGCGATTTTTTATAGGTTTTTGGAAGGAATCGGCGGGGAGCTCATGCTAGTCCCTGCTTTCCAGCCGGCATCTTGCCTCTGCTCCCCCAGAATCTACCTTTTGCAGGAATCCTTTGTTGATCCCTTACTGCTGGTCCCTGCCCTATGAAATTAGCTCCCATATGCACTGTATATATAGCATTCAGTAAATGTTTTATAAGTGGTTATAGCCTTCCAAAAATATATGTTGTAGGTGCTCTTAATGAAAGGTCTCTGTCCATTGACCAAGGAATGACCTGCAATGTTGGCATATAGTCCAAAGGCAAGTGAAACCAGAAGATAGAAACTACTATTATTAAAATGCCAATAGGAAGTTGTGCATATTACACAATGAAAGGGTAAAAATTGTGCAGCACATCATGGTAGATGGGAAAAAATTTAACGCTTACCAGATCCCTAGAAAGGCACAATCAAATCCCTACAATTATTTACTAGAACTTCACTTTACTGTAGATAACACATAACAAGTCTCCACACTCCAAATATAAACTCCCAAGTCACCTTGAGTATTCCACAAATAAACTGTCCTGGAGCCAGAGCATCATTAGAGACAAAACTCTTGCCCACAGTGGTCCAGACACAATATTGAGCCATAAAAATTTAAGGATACCATTTTAAATAGATGTCACCATACCAAATACTCATCATCTCTAAACCATATGGGCTGAAAAGCTTTCCAAAAATAGAAACCTAGTGGAAGAGATTAAAACCATGTGGATGTATATGTCATCCATTAAATTTCATCGTCCCGTTATCCCATCATCATGTCAGGCTGTCTGTTACATACAATATCCCAAAGATGATTTCTCCAAATCTACACAATATTATCTTGTATCCCTGTGCTCATTTTGCAATTACAAAAAGCAATCATTTTATTTTCTTACACAATAGGTCACAGAACATTAAATATACAGGAATAATAGCAGAATTGCCAATTTCCCATGAATAGTTTTTATCTCTACCCCATGAAAAAAGGACCCGAAGAACTAGTTAACCATAATAATAATCACAATAACAATAGTTAAATATCAAAGAATAATAGCAGTATATCAAGTTGCTCTTGGTGCTTTTCTCTCTTAAGTACAAAAGATAAAACAAATGAGATGCCAAGAATAACTGACAGCACTTTAAGTCTACCATGTTCTTTCTGTACATCTTACTTGACTCTCAATACTCATGCCATTAATATCTCCACTTTACAACAGAAGAAACTGAGGCATAGAATGTTTAATTGACTTGCCCTAGGTCACATAACAAGTGAGAGTCAGAGCTAGAATTTCCGTCCTCATCGTATTGCCTCTAAGTGCATTGCTTTCTGTCTTCCACCCATGTTATGTAATTAGAAAAATTCAGAGGTTCAATTGTATGTCATGCTCCTGCAATTCTACAGCAACTTTGAGAGGCCTTCCATATACTACCCAATGCTGTCTATACTTCGTATGCATGAAGCATAACCCTGCCCTTTCTTCTGGTTTGCCAGGCCCACCACAGTAGTGAAGTTATTTCAAGGCCTAGTATAAAACTCTAAGAAGACAAGTTGTTGTTCAATCACTTCAGTCATGTCCCGACTCTTCATGACCCCATTTGGGGTTTTCTTGGCAAAGCTACTGGAGTATTTTGCCATTTCCTTCTGTAGCTCATTTTACAGATGAGGAAGGTGAGACAAACAGGATTAAGTGACTTGCGCAGGGTCACATAGATAATGTTTGAGGCCTTATTTGAACTCACAAAGATGAGTCTTCCTGACTTCAGGCCCAGAACTCTGTCCACTTCAGCACCACCTACCCACCCTAAAGAAGAAAAGTTATTTCATTTAAAAAAGAATATGCCACATAATAATTTTTCCCCCAGAGATTTCTTTTCTTTTCTTTTTTAAATTAACTTATTTTAAATGTAATACCCAATAAGAAAAGAAAAAGAAAGATTATAAACTTAAATATTAAAACTTAAGTACAAAATAAGAAAATAAAAAAAAATTTGCTATGTGCCCAGCAGAACATAAGAGAAGATTGAAAATATACGGCATTAAATTTCCAATTCAAGAAAGCCTATAATACACACACATGCACACACACACACACACAATACTATACTATACTATACTATACTATGCCATAATACATACAATACAGTATAATACTACACACTGTGTTCAGGTCTGTCCATCTTTTCTTTGCTTCCTTGTAATTTTTCTTTTGTTCTCTGCTGTGTACTTTTTACTTTGTTGTTTTTTTCCCCTTCCTTCACCCCAACCCCGAAGGGCTACAATTAAGCACGAATGTATATGTGTATGTGTGTGTGTGTATACCGAGAGCTAAAGAGAGACCACTCACTCATCATTTCCTATTGCAGCAGTATTCCAACCTTATGCTGTCTAGTAGTTATTTTAAATAGATGAAAACAGTATTGATTAATATGGCTGACATATAGTGTAGTGTCCCTATTTTTCTCTTTTGATTAAATATATTTTAGCTTTAACTTTGTCTGAGATCATGATTATTACCCCTGCTTTTTCCCTAACAAATTCTACTCTTGATTTTTATTTTGTGTATAGCTCTGTGTTGATCCCTCCTGACTCCTCTACTTTACTTCTACCCACTACCTTGCCCTCCTGTTACTTTACCTACCCCCTTCCAAAGATCCATCTCTATCCTCCCATTCCCATTAATCTAAACACCTTTCTATACCCACCATTTATCTTATTCCTTCCCCATCTTATTTCTTTATAAATTTGGAAGATTTTTATTCCCTTCTAAATGTATATATTGTTTTCTCTTTAATCTACATCTGATGTGAGTGGGATTCTTTCTAAAAATCTCTCCCTTCCCTTCTCCCCCCTCCCTATCCCCTTAGCCTTTTATTTGTTCCTGAATTTTTATACCCTTCTAGATATATATATATATATATGTATTGTTCCTTCTTTAACCTATTCCCAATGAGAGTTCCCTCTTTAACCCATTCAAGAACTACCAGTCCTCCTTCCCCATCTAATTCCTCTATGTCATTTCTTCCTTTTGCACTTCATTTGTATTACTCTTTTTACCTTTTCCTAAATGGTTACTTTTAAAAAAATCACATCATATTCATATCTACCCCAATCTTTCTTTCAAACTACCCAATCACTAATAAGAATCTTAGACATACATTTTACATTTCCTCATATAAAAAGTAAACAGTCTGTCCTTATTGAGTCCATTGTAATTAGTCTTCAGTATGTATCTTATATTTCTCTCGGATCTTGCATGTCAATTTTTTTTATTGAGTTCAGAATTTTTCGTAGCAAAATCCTGAAAGTCTGACAATTCATTGAATGTCCTTTTTCATTCAGGAATTATGCTTAACTTTGCTGGGTTTGATATTTTCAGCCCCAACCCCAGTTCTTTCGCTCTTTGATATATAGTGTTCTAAGATCTGCAGTCTTTTAGTATCACTGCTGCTAGGTCTTATGTGGCTCTAATTGTGGCTCTGCCATATTTGATTTTTTTCTCGTTGCTCATAATGTTTTCTCCTTCAGCTGGGGGTTTTGGAATTTGATTATCATATTCTTGTGTGTTTTCTTTGTAGGGTCTCTTTCAGGAGATGATTGGTAGATTTTTACTATTTCTGCTTTCCCCTATTGTCCTAATGCTTCAGGATAGTTTTCTTTAATTATTTTTTGTATTATTGTATCAAGATTTTTGTTTTTGATCATAGCTTTCAGGTAGCCTCATGATTCTTACGTTTCCTCTTCTCGATCTGTTCTCCAAATCAGTCATTTTTCTTGTGAGGTGTTTCATATTCTCTTCTACTTTTTCATTCTTTATATTTGATTTTATTATTTCTTGGTTTCTTATAAATTTGCTGCTTTTCCCTTGCTCAATTCTAATTTTCAAGGAGTCATTTTCTTCCTTAAGATTCTGGATCTCCTTTTTTAGTTCGTTGACTTTCTTTTCACAATCTCCTTGTTTGTCTTAGATTTTCTTATTGTTTTTAAAAGTTTTACCTCAATATCTCTCATTTAATTATTAAAGTCTTTTTAAAATTCTATGAATTCTTTTTTGAGCAGGTGACCATTTGATGCTACTTTATTGGGGTAGGAGAGGGTTTTTTTGTTTCAATATCCTCCCCTGAAGATGAACCCCTGGTCTTCTCTCTTCCCACAGTAAATTTTCTTTGGTTCTCCTTTGGTTTCCCTCCTGGGTTCTTTTTCCTTTGCCTGCTCATTTTTTTTTATTTGTAGCAACTTATTATTGTACTCCCCTCTAGTCCTGGGGTATATGGAATGATGCCTCTGTTCTTAGACCCTCCTTCCATTCTCCCCTCTATCCTGGAAACCGAAACCAAGAACTCCCCCTGCTGTAAGTGCCCACAGCCAGCAGCATCTCTGACCCACTGCTTCTTTACCCCTCCCCTCCAGTGTGTGCTGGTTCCTTCTTCCGCAGGGCTTGCCTCTTGTTGTTTTCAGCAGCACTAGCCTGGAGGTGTTTACATTTTCCAGGACCAAACCTCAGTCCTGGGATTTTTCTTTGGATATTCTCTCAGTTGTTCCAGGAGGACCACTGTTCTGCCACAACTCTTGTTTATTTTTACCACTCTACGTTCACCCTGAGGCACTATTTTGTCTTGTTTGTGGCGGAAATCTAGAGAACTTGAAATTTTCTGACCTATTCCACCATCTTCCCAGAATCCTCAGGAGATTTCAACCGATGTCATCTCAATGCTATATATGAGGTTGGAAATCACTAAGGGTCAAAGCATTTTAACATACCTTCCTTAAATTTTATTTAATCTGATCTTCCATAAGTTTTATTTGAACTGATTTTCACAGTTAACAATAAATATATCCTTTAGAAAGAAAATCTCTTGCCCATAAACACAATAGTAGTGTCATTATATTGTCTTATATAGTCTTATTATATTGCTCATACTATGTAATGTTCAAAAAACTCATAATCTTCCCCACCCCAATAAAACTTTCCTCTCCTCCAAACTTGCCAGATATTCTGGTTCATAACTTCAGAGTCATCTTTCACTCTCCATCTTATTCCCAAACTCCTGTTTATCTAAACATTTGGGAGGGCATGTTGGTTTTACAGTTAGATGGCCCAGTGGATACAGTGGTACACCTGCAATCAGGAAGACATGAGTTCAAACTCTACCTCACAGACACTTGCTAGGTGTGTGACCCAGGGCAGGTCATTTAATCATGACCTGCCTCAGATGGGGATAATCATAACACTTCCCAGGGTTACTGTGAGCATAAAATGAAATATTTATGAAGTACTTTGTAAACTGAAACATTCTATAAATTCTTGTTATTATTACTTCCACAATGTCTCTATCCTTCCCATTTTTTCTGCTCCTCACACAGCCACCACCTTAGTTCAGGCCATATCACTTCTTACCTGAATTATTGCAAG
Organism: Phalanger gymnotis; assembly: GCA_028646595.1. Classification (NCBI taxonomy): domain Eukaryota; kingdom Metazoa; phylum Chordata; class Mammalia; order Diprotodontia; family Phalangeridae; genus Phalanger; species Phalanger gymnotis. The sequence goes on from CM053628.1 coordinate 11,470,627, forward strand.
AGTCTCCTAATTTTTCTCTCCCCTCTCCAACTGAATCTCTGCAGATAAACTTTTGACATGTTTAGGTTGCCTCCACGATATTGGTTCCTCTGCCTAGAATGTCAAGTACTTCACAATCTGGCTTCCGCCTACCTTCCAAGGCTTATTGCACACTTTCCCTTTCGCATATACTAATATACAGTTAAAATGCTTTATTTCTTGAACTTAGCCTTCTCTATCCCACCTCTGGGCCTTTGCAGTGTCCTCTGTGCCTGGAATACAGCCTCTCCTCACTCCTTCCTCACCTGTCCTCACTTCCCCCTCACCTCTCCTCACTTCCCCTCACCTCACTTAGAATTTTTAGCTTTCTTCATTGCCAGATTCATATGTTACTTCCTACATAAAATCTTCTCTCATCACCTTAGGCATTAGTATTCTCTCCTGCCTCAAACTTTCTTATGTTTGCTCTTCTATTTACAGATTGGGCATAGTATAATCTCCTTGAGGACAGGTACTTTTTTTCATTTTTATCTGTACCTCTGATACCCATCACATTTCTTTGCACATATGTGGGTTTTGATAATTTTGAGAATTGATTGAATTGAATGATTTGGTTTTGGATACAAATTTAGATTTATCAGAAAAGCAATGGTAACCAATTACAGACTTATTTTGAAGGCATAAGTAGCTATTTTTGGAGAAAATATTTTATATACAGTTAAGCAGCTGGATATTCAAAGACATTTGACACTGTACATTGTATAAATGTGTATTTTCACCGTGTTGGGCCATCTCTTTCCTTTCTCTGGGCTTATAAGTATGCTTGCTCCTATTTTTCCTGCTATTTCAGAGCAAACCACAGGCAACCTCTGCACTATTAAGCCTGAGCTCGCATCAGTAGAAAGTGTACTTTTCATTTCATTTTAATTTTTCCATTAATAAATAATACACTAACTTGGACAGCCTCCTAATACCAGTTAAGATATCCTGAACAAGGTCCATGCAAGGCACCTAATTCTAAACCATGCACTGAGACATTCAGGTCTTCTTTCACAGTCATTTGATGATATCTGCTTCTTTTTATGCCTGTATGTATTATAGGGCTGTTATTGAAATGCTGATATTAGGATGCTCACAATTACATTTTGATGGCTATCCAAAATGCATTATCCATAAGTCTCATTCCAGAAGGGCTAAGGTATACCTAGCCAGCTATGCAGTAGTTCTCTAATATGCTGTGTTTACAGTCTTTCCCTCTTTGGACAAAGAGCCTGTGGCCCTCCAAAGTTTACTTCCTGGGCACTGCATCCCGAAAGCTGAGATAGGGAAGTTTTTCCTTGTTGGCAGATCCAGGTGACCACTCTAATGACACATAGAGAACCAACCATATTGAACATATTGCATTAATCCCACTTCAGTATTGCCCCTCAAACTACTTGCTTTAGTATATCACCTCTCCTGGGGCTTTTTGGCACTCTGCAGTCATTTTTCTTGACATTGTCTTCTTCCACTTTGTCCTTCTCAGAGAATGGGGTGATCTTGGCTCATTTCGCTCTAAATAATTGGTCTTTAATTACACCTGAGGTAGAATCATCTGCAGTAGTTGTTAAGAATATGTCAGCTCTCTGATAATGGAATAAAATATTATCAAGGCTGACCTAGCCCAGGCCTTTGTCCCCAAAGAAAAGAGAGAAACAGAGAGATAGAGATACAGTGAGAACATTAGAGACCCAGAACAAGAGCAAGACTTGTGGTCTAGGCCGTTCTTAGATATCACTCACCTTCTCTTAGCAAGTTTGCAATTATTTGGAGGGCATTTGGCAGCTCAATTATTTTTAGAAACACAAAATCATTGTGGATTTCTGAGGAATAGGTCACCCTTCAAGCTTTTCTTAGGGAACCTGTTGTAAGACACTCAACATTTAACTGGCTGATAGGCAATATTGCCTGTTATATCTCAAAGGAAACAGAATCTAATGGATATTATTCTGAACAGGTCTAAAAGCAAAGGAGTGGATTTTAGTTTTTCTCTCTGATAGACTCTGCCTAAATATGACCTTGTTTTCTGCTTTTGAATCATATAGGAGAAAATGGAAGGTAGAAAATTAAGCCAATTACAGAGAACATTTTTAATTGACTCAAAATCATAGATTCTTAAGGACTGGAAGGGATCTCAGAGGACTAATCCAACCCGTACCCCCCAAAAGGAGCCATTATACTTAACTATTAATGGTGCTGTGGAAAAGGAGGCAGAACCTGAGGAAGATGTCTCTTTTCTTGGGAATAAAAGGAAAAAATAGACTATTGGAACATTCCCTAGCAATGCTGAGTTTTCAAAAGTATTTACAAAGTTTGGGTTGGAAGCGGCCAATTGATGTGCCATTTTCTTGCCTCTTTTCCATAGGAAGGACGATATAAGAAGGAAAAAAGAAGGAAAAATATTCTTAGGATATGGAGAAAATAGAAGTTCTCTCCCATCCCTCCAACATAATGTTATCTAACCCTTGATTTTCTACCACATTCCTTGAGTATGATACAGGTCCTTTCATTTAAGTTTCTTAGGTGTCTCCCATTGTGAAGTGCATTTAGGTGCTAGCATCACTGAGTGCTGGGTGTCATTGAGACAAAAATATGTCATTTACTTACAACAGCATTTTCTACGGTTTAATAGAGGTTAGGTTCTGTATGCCATTGGGGATGGAGTTGAGATGGTCTTTCACCATGCACAACCTTACTAGTTTCCATTTTCTTTTGTTGCACAATCCCTACAGCGTTCCTTGATATCCAAGTTCAGTGAAAATTAAAGAGGGCTCTCTCATTCATACACATACACACATATGTAATATTCATTTGTAATCATTCAGAAACTATTGTTCCATGTCTCATATTCATATCCTAGTATTGCCATACTTGAACAGATTTGTAATCTTGTCAGAATGGGTCCTATCTCAAGTAATGCAGATTTTAGCCCATCCATGCTTCCTCATGTGGGATATGTCTATGGCGTCCCATATATTCTCCAAACGGGGTCTACTCTATATTCTGAGGGCCTTCCTTGAGAGATTCTTTAACATTGTGTTGATACCGGTAAAGCACACAAGTTATTTTTTTTTTTATCACTCACGTAACTACACAAATGACCCACCTCCTTTTCTGCTCTTTACTAATCTCTGATGGCAAATTTCACAGTGCTTCCCCTGCCTAATCTGTCTTTGGTGGTATTTAACAATCACACCAGATATGTGCCTCTCTTTTTTCCTAGAGATACATGAAGCACTCTTGCCCATTGTCAAAGATTAATAAAACCTTGCAATCTAGGTCCCAGCATCCCTGAGGTTGGTGCTGTCTTCTGTGCTATGTGGATCATGTATAACCCCATTCCAATGCCTTTCTTGTCTTTTCTTGATGCGTAATGATGCTTTTACTCATTTTAGCCAATCCTTCCTATAATTTTACATAGTCCAATTCTAATTCTTTCACTGAGACACCTTTTCCTTGCAATGCACAATTATATTTTTCTTTTGCAAGCACAGAGAGGACAGATTGGTAAATCAGAACCTTGTATTGTCCTATATGCACCAGAGTCTGATGGTTCTCCAGACCTATCAATAGCTTCCTCTCTAGTACTTGCATTCTGTGTACCAAAGGACTAACCCTTTGAATTTAAAAGTCAATAAAATGCTATCTGGTTACTCCCACAATTTTTGCCACATGGTCCTCAGCTCCAAGTGCCCCCATTCAAAGTTGACCAGCAACTATCCTCAAATATAAACACTATTCAAAGTTCCATTTGCCACGTGATCAGGTCTTCTCATGAAAATAATAGCCTTTAATGCAACTCAGATTGCCCTAGTCTTGAATTTTGCCAACTATGTCAACATTCTCTCCATAGGAATCTATGACCAGCAAATTAGGACCCCCTTGGGCCACCGGATTATTGTAAATACTTAAATTTAGAAGTATGTGTGAAACTTTTACTCATGTAGCTCATGAGTATGGTCTATGTTATAGCACTGATAGCAACCTGACTCAGCTCCTCAAAGAGTATTATATAACTTTGGAGCCCCTCCCACCAGCAGTAGTTTTGCTGTTCTTCACAAGCAACCCATCAAAATCAGAATCTCTTCTCAGTCCTAGTGTGCTATCCCATAGGAATCAAGTTGGGGTGATTGTTATAGGTGTGTTTTTTCTTTGCCAATCAGGTATGCCAATCTTTAGCCTATCAGCAAACTAATTCTTTTTATTTTCCTTACAGAAGTTGTTCTGTGGCTTCCTGTCATCTTCGTACCCTGAAGTGTAACCCCATCTAAATCATGTAATGCAATTTAGTGTAATGTGACTTACTACAAAATTATTACCAGTTGAATAACACTAAGAGTAATAATTTCATCACGACTAATTTCAACCTATTTAATAACACAAACTTATCAAAATCCCTGCATATTACTATAGTAACTCTATGCTATTCCAATCCTAGTAGGGTAGTGAATCATCCAAATCTTGCCCGTGAAACTATCTAGCTGTGTGACCCTGGCCAAGTCACTTAACCTCTCTATACTTCTGGTAATCATAAAAAGGTTGCCTTCTACCTCAGTCGAGGTAGTCTCTACACCAGGATTTTCATACTCTTCACAGATCATTTATTTGCATATGCCTATCTTCACATACTGTTACGCTTTGCTCAGTATCTTATAAACATCTTCTTGATATCCATTCACCAGGTTAGTGTAATAACATTTCAGAATTCTGGCCTACTATGTGTCCCCATTTCTGGATTTGGTATGTTGATTCAGATCATTTAATGCATTTTCTTTTTTTCACGTTTTAAAGAATATTTTATTTTTTGCAATTATATGTGAAAACAATTAACATTCACTTTGAAAAAAATTGAGTTCCAAATTCTCTCTTCCCTTTCCCTCCCCCTTCATTAAGAAGGCAAGTGATTTGATATATATTATACATTTGCATGCATGCAAAACATATTTTTATATTTGTCATGTAAAAGAAAATATAGACCAAAAAAACCCCAAGAAAAATAAAGTTTAAAAAGTATGCCTCAATGTGCATTCAGATTCTGTGAGTTCTTTCTCTGGAGGTGGATAGCATTTTTCATTATATATCCTTCAGAATTATCTGGGATCATTATATTGCTAAGAATAGCTAAGTCATTTACAGTTGATAATTGTAAAAAATTGCTGTTCTCCTGGTTCTGCTCGCTTTACTTTGCATCAGTTCATATAAATCTCCAGGTTTTTCTGGAAACATCCCGCTCCTTATTTCTTATAGCACAATAGTATTCTATCACAATCATATATATCACAACTTGTTTAGCCATTACCCAATTGATGGGCATCCCCTCAATTTCCAGTTCCTTGCCACTACAAAAAGGCCTGCTATAAATATTCTCGTACACATGGATCCTTTTCCTTTTTTTAATCTCTTTGGTAGTAATGGCATTGCTGGGTCAAAGGGTATGCACAGTTTTATGCCCCTTTGGGCATAATTCCAAATTGCATTCCAGAGTGGTTGGGTCAGTTCACAACTGCACTTACAGTGCTTTACAGTTCAAATTTTCCCACATCTCCTCCAACATTTGTCATTTTCCTTTTTTGTTTTGTTAGCCAATCTGATAGGTAGTACTTCATAGTTGTTTTAATTTGCATTTCTCTAATCAGTAGTGATTTAGAGCATTTTTTTTCATTCGACCATGGACAGCTTTGATTTCTTCTGAAAACCACCTGGTCTTAACTTTGACCATCTGTCAACTGAGGAATGACTTGTATTCTTATAAATTTGATTCAGTTCTCTATGTCTTTAATAAATAAGGCCTTTATCAGAGAAACTTGCTGTAAAATTTTTTCACAGTTATGATTACTCACTGTATTTTTCTTCATCCTATTTTTCTCATTTATCCTTCTCTCTCTCACTTTTTACCATGTCCCTTCTGAACAGTGGTTTGCTTCTGACCACCACTGTCCTCAGTTTACCTTCCCTTCTATGAGCACCCCCCTTTTCTTTTTCTCTTCCCCTCCCACTTCCGTATGGAGTAAGATAGATTTCTCTACCCAACTAAGTATGTGTATTATTCCCTCTGTGAGCCAATTCCAGTAAAAGTAAGGTTCACACCCCCTCCAAAGTGGCTCATCTTCCTCTTCACTGTAAAAGCTCTTTTGCATCTCTTTTATATGAGATTATTTATCACACCCTATTTACCTCTCCCTTCCCCCTTCTCCTAGTGCATCCCTTTTTCTCACCCCTTAATTTTATTTGTTTTAGATATCATCCCATCATAGTCAATTCACACCCATTACTTCTGTCCACTTATACTCCTTCTAACTGTCTGAATAATGAGAAAGTTCTTAGGAGTTACAAGTATCATCTTTTATGTAGGAATGTAAACACTTTGACCTTATTGAATTCCTTGTGATTCCTGTTTACTGTTACCTTTTTATGCTTCTCTTGAATCTTGCATTTGAAAGTCAGATTTTTTATTCAGCTCTGGGTTTTTCATCAGGAGTGCATGAAATTTCTCTATTTCACTAAATGCACATTTTTCCCCTGAAGAATTATACTCAGTTTTGCTGGGTAAGTAATTCTTAGTTGTAGTCATAGCTTCTTTGTCCCCCAGAATATAATATTCCAAACCTTCCAGTTCTTTAAGGTAGAAGCTACTAAATCTTGTGTTATTCTGACTGTGGCCTCACAATATTTAAATTGTTTCTTTCTGGCTGCTTGAAGTATTGTCTCCTTGATCTAGGAGCTCTGGAATTTGACTGATATTACTGGGAGTTTTCGTGTCGGAGTCTCCTATAAGAGGAGATTGGTGGTTTCTTTCAATTTATCCTCTGGTTCTAGAATATTAGGGCACTTGATAGTTCCTTGAAAGATAATGTCTAAGCCCTTTTTTTGATCATGGATTTCAGATAGTCCAAGAATTCTTAAATTATCTCTTCTGAATCTATTCTCCAGGTCAGTTGTTTTTCCAATGAGATCTTTTACATTTTCTTCTATTTTGCTGTTCTTTTACTTTTGTTTTATTGTTTCTTGATGTCTCATGGAGTCATTAGCTTCTACTCTTTCTTGCTTTTTGGCTACAGGTGCACATATTTATCCTTTCAGAGTAACCCTGAAGGGGCAGCTAGGTGGATCAGTGGATAGAGCACCAGCCCTGGAGTCTGGAGGATGAGTTCAAATCCAGCCTCAGACACTTGACATTTACTAGCTGTGTGACCCTAGGCAAGTCACTTAACCCCAAGTGCCTCATTAAAAATCAAAGTAGTCCCGAAGCAGATGTTTATTAAGTGAAAGTCAAATGCTAGGACTGGGAACTTGAATAAGTATAATTGGCTGTCTTAAGAGGTCCTTCCTCACAAGAGCCCTAGGAAAAGCTTTGAGACCATTTATCTGGCACATTGAAGAAGGGGATGCTTGTTGAATTGTGTTAAGAACAAAGAGACGTCACATATAGATTAATCAGGTGTCATCCTTCCCTCACTGTAATTCTCCCCAGTTAAAGATGACAGGATTGCAGGTTTTAATAGATTTTGGAATTCTGGGGCAGTCGTGGAAGGCACAATATCCACACTCTTCTGAAACATACAACCCTGCAGGAAGTATGGCAATAAGAAAAGTGTAGGCAGGATCTAGCACTTCAATGAAGGTCCAGCTGGACTAGTGCTTTAGGATTCCAAGGGAGGGATTCATTTACCCACGCTCTAATTTCTACAGAAGCACACAATGTACACTCCAAACAAAGACCTGGTTATACGGAGCAGCTGGCACAGCTGTCCCCAGCTGCCTATTCATGGTGGATGAAAGATACTGTATAGTTTCAGAAAGGAAGTCTTTTCAAGCTGTGGGTTTCCAGATGCTAGGAGCTGAAATCCATTTTCTAGAAAGGGGATGTTGCCATGGTCCAGGAATTCCCAAGTGTTGGCATGTAACTGCATGGAATGTATTTTGGCAGATGTGCCAGCATGAGGATTGTGCCAGTACTGTGCTTAGGGCCACTGGCCAGCTTTTGCCATAGCATTTCTCCCATTTATAACCTACATTTCACTGTATTGACCTCAAAGTGAAATCACCTACATGGAACAGTTCTTTAGTTACCTTCTCTAGCGTCCATGCCACCTTTTACCTTTGTACCTTGATCTTGGGAGCTACCTCAGTCTTTACAGGTCCCAGGAGTTGAAGGAGAAATGCATAACTTATTCCCTAGCCAAGCCTGAAATGAATGGGTACAAAGTTGTCTGGCGAGTGTCCCCAGATTGTTCTTTTTATTTATTTTTTAACAGTATGTTTTATCCCAAAGAAAAGAAGAAACAATGTGAACTAAGAGAATATCCATGCAAAGGAAAGTGGAGAAATTAATAATTATCCAGCTAATTGGAGTTTACAAAAAAAACTATGTCCCCCAAATCTTGATAATTGAGTCCCCAAGATTCACTTTTGAGCCTGGAAAGCATACTGCACTTCCTTTACCATTTTTGGTTTTTATATCCCCAGTCACAACATAGTGGGTGTAGGGCTTTGGGTGAGTCAGTGTATATGCATGGGAAGGGGGGGTCATTTCATTGCTATAGGGAACTCCCAGCAAGGAAACACCATGTACTAATATAGATTTGCAACTATTTCACAACTTCTGGTATGAGAAAGTTACTAGAGGTCTAAGAGATTAAGTGACCTTCTTTGTGTCCCACAACCAGTATATGCCTGAAGCACAAGCCTTGAACCCAGTTTGTACTCACTATGTGGTTAGTTTTCTATCCCCTGGACCCTACCTCTTCCCTTTATACACAGTAGACACATAATTAATGTGTGTTGAATTGTAGAAGCTTAGTCCAATCCTTTCGTTTTCTCTCCTATTAGAATTCATGCTCCAACCTCTTTGACCCTAGGCTCTGATGAGTATTTCACCTTACCTTTCTTTATCTTAGACTATGAGGATGCTTCCCATTTAACTCTATACTCTTCTCCCAAATAACACACCCCTGGATCCCTACCAACCCTGGAAAAATATCACAACTACCCTATTTCTCCAGTCACTTCCATGTCCAAAACACTTCCTCCTGACTTCAACTCACCCGTATATGTTGCGTTAGAATGTAAGTTCTTGAAGCTAGAGGCTGTTTTGGTTTCTTAGATTTGTATCCCTGCTACTTAGCTCATTTCCTGGCACATAATTAATGCTTCATTCATTCATTCATTCATTCATTCATTTTTGAGGAAACTTGAGGTTGTGTACCCAGTGAGCTAGCAGCAGAACAAGAGATAAAATTCAAGACTTTCCCATTTGCATTCAGGATCTTCTTCATTGAAGCTCACAGGATGTTGGTCCTGGAGTTCATTGCAGTTCGTCAACATTCTTTCTCCCTTCCCTTTGCATTTCATGGCCTAACGAGAGTTATTCTGAAAGGAAGAGCTCGTTATGAACATATTTCATCTACTTGATCTTTTTTAATCTTATTGCCACTCAGAAGTCTTCTCTAGGCTCTATGCCAAAATAATAATATAAAGAGCCCACTGCATGTCTCCTTCAGTGCCCAAGTTGGTTGCTGATCCTTGTCTGAGTAGATGCTAATTTGCTTAAAACAGTATTCAATTTGCTTTTCAAAGAATCCAATTTGTTGTACACCTGTAGCTCTCAGGGTCCCAGAGTCTTGGATCTAGGAGGTATTTTCCATGTCCTTCTAAATGCTGCTTCCCAGCAATTGACCTCCAAAGTAGAAGGATGTGAGAGGGAGGAGAGAAGGTTTCATAAAGTGGATAGATGTGAAAGTGAGGGGAGAAAGTCTCTCAAAGTGGATGAATGTGAGAGAATGGGAGAAAGTCCCCCAAAGTGGATGGATGTGAGAAAGAAGGTCTTGTTTCAGAGGAAATGACCACAGGCCTGTGAGACAGCCATGATGTCTTAGAGTTCATAACTAAAAAGAAAATCTGATATTCATTTAATGAAACACAAGCCAGATGATTAACATAAAAAGGGAACTTTAAGAAGATCCTCCTCACATATGTTGCTTTCGGGATGAAAAAAAAAACAACATATGTAAAGAGCTCTTTGATCCATATGTTTTGTCTTTTAATCTGTTTGTATGCTTTCTCATTATAGATTGCCATGTAACTCATGAAAATGCTTCTTTTTCTATTCTGGACTGCCCTCGCCTACTGAGTGGCATCATGAATACTTCCTTGTTTGAGTGGAGAATCAAGTGGTTTCTTTGAAAAGTGAGGGAGTTGAGTAGAAGGTGTACAGAGCTTGAGCTGGATAGCGGACATGAATTTTTTTTTGGTTCTTCATTTTCGTTTCAAAATTAGGACAGCGGACCTAGTCTGGGAGTCTGAAGTAGAGCAAGAAGAGTCGGAAGTGCCCACCATCTTCACGCCACCCCCTCACCCATAATGCTACATTCCGGAGAAAGCCAATTGCCCCACCCCCTCCTGATAGTGCTTTAGGCTAAAGGGAGGAGGAGAAGGACCCTTGTTCCACTTTTAGCCTCTTTAATTTCTATCTCCCTTTTAAATGTGTGCAAAACACTGGGACAACAACCTTCCCTTCTCCTTCCTTTCTTTTCTCATTGCCTCTTACCTCTTTTTGTCCCATCTCTCTTCTTCCGCATAAAGAGACATATCATACGTGTGGGTGTGGGGGGAATGAGAGAACTCCAGATTCACTTTGTTCCCCCAATTTAAGCCCAAAAGCTGAGCTCTCCTTTTCTTTTCCATTTTCCTACTGTGCTCTTGCTTTTTCTGTAACTTCAGTGGTAATATCTTGTGTCTAGGCCCTTTGGCCCATGTTTCAACAAATGGGATGTTCGTTTCAATGCAATGATAACATTGCCCAGACTAATCAATCCATATAAATGGACTCCATGGCTTAGTGGCCCTCTAGAAGACTCTAGGCTCACGTGGAACACGGTTTGATCCAGGGGGCCTGCCCCTCATCGTCTCCATTTATGTTTCTGTCTCCACCACCACCATAGAGTAGAACTCTCAAGAAATATCCCAAACACACAACTTAGGTATGGTCCATGTTTCAGTCTCCCCAGATGTGGTCAACAGGGTCCCCTCCAGCAGCTGTATTCAATGTACAGTACGGGTCTCTGGTATGGGGGAGTTTTACCTTCTTCCACTACAGTAAATACATAAGACACAAAGCCCTCACCAGTGCCCATGGATAAATACAGGAAGAGTCAATAATTCAAATGCCCTTTACAATTAATATGCTGCCTCACAAGGTAAAAGCCTTATATACAGGCAGATACATCCCATTCGCTTTAGCTCTACACTGTTTGAGCAACTCACAGCAATTACCCTGGTCAGTTGGCAAGGTAAAGGGCTCCTACCCCGCCACAACATGTCTTTAGTCCTTCAGCTGTGGGATTCTCCACTTGGCAGTCTTCTTCTCCAAGACACATGCTGTTAAGGAAATCGTGGCAGCTGGTGCTAAATTCCATACTCAGAATTCTCTATAATGTATCCCCTAAGGCTGGAAACAGCCATTTCTCAGGACTAATCACTGACCTGTGCTCGGAAAAGAATACATAAAAGCAGACAGAGGCAGCCAGGAATTGGGATGTCAAAAACTTCTAGTGTCAGGCTCTCTTGGGCACACATAGGTCCTTCACTATTGCTGTATGCTCCTCTTGAAAGATTCCATTTTCTGTTCCTGGATGAGGGTAGGGAAAGGATCATCCCTTCCTATGTGTGCTACTCTCCAGTCTAGAAGTATAAGAGAAAAACATAGAAATGGATGGAGCTCTTTCTTAGCTCATTTCCATTGGCCATAGGGAAGGTGGTTATTCCAAGAAGTCTGTCCTTCAAGCTTCAATTACCCAATCATCATGAAGATGCCCCAGTTACTGGAGACAAAGCAGAGGACATCCCTGTGTCCTCTCAGCAGTGCACAGGAATGTGTGTCTCAGTAAGAGCTCAGGATGCATATTGGGCTCTGCGAGAGGTACCCCTTTCAGACAAATATCCATATCCTTTTATCCCATGAGGTTGTTTGGAGGCATGAATCGGATTGATCAGAGGCTCTTTTAAGCCCCATTGCATCAAAGTTTTGGTAAGGGATTGCTCATTAAACATGAAACTGAACCTGCATGTGGATTGTTAGGCAGTTTTTAAGATGAGAACTAGATCTACTTGGAATAATACTATATCTCTTTTCAATCTTTACAGGATTTTATAGAGAGAAGAATGTAGACCTCTATTAAAAAAGTTAATGGCCCTATCCCTTTTAAAACTATTTAACATGTACATATCACTCACTAATCTGTATAAACTTTGTATCCTTCCACCCTTTCCACCAAGATAATGTAAGGTCCTTGAGGGGAGAGATTGTTGCTCTCCCAGATTTTTATCCTGTGTACTTGCACATAATGCAAGTAAGGTTAGGAGCTATCAAGCATTAGATGGCAGAGTCAAAATCCAAATAGAACATCGGGCTGGAACTCATAAGATAAGGTGAAAATCAATAAGGATAAATGTAAATGTCTTATATTTCGGCTCTCAAAATCAACCCAGCAAGTTGGGGCAAGAAATCCAGACGGTGGTTTGTCTTACAGAGTTCTAAAACTCAGGATGCATTAGCAATGTATGATGTAGCAGGCAAAAAAGTGAATGAGATCTTGGGCTGCATCAGGAAATGCTGAGCCTCCAGCATTGAGGACAGGAGAGGCCCGCTTTTCTCTACCCTCAACAGATCGCTGGGACCAAATGGCAGGAAGCAGATTTGAACTTGTTGTAGAGGGAAACCTGCCAACTTTCTGAGCTGTACCTAAAATGGGCAGTGGTCTGCCTTGGAAAACAGTAGATTAACTCTGCTGGAGGTCTTCGAGCAGGGCCAGATTCCCACTTGTTGGTGTGTTGTGCTGGAGACTCCTTCATTTTGACCCAGATACCTATAGAAGTTCCATCTAACTCTAAAATGCTGGAATTCTCTAAATGTTTGTAGAGTGGATCATAGGATTGAATTGCATTAAAAAACCCAATAATTTTTAAAATTGTCATATGTCACATAATGAGGAGGTTCTATCTCTATTTGTAACACTGATTTTGGAGGGAAATGGGGGTAGAATTCTCATTATGATTCAGGGTTTTTCTGGTTTCTTAAACTCTAGATAATCAAAGAAAAGAAATATTCTCCTGCATTTCTGGCATTAAAGTTTTATGTAATTGCTTTAGGTCAGACATGGCAGAGAAACTGAGGCAATGCGCCTCGGAAAAACCATGTCCTCTAAAGAAGATCTGAATAGAAAATTGTCTAAGGCAAATAAACGCAAGGCTGTTCCTGACTATTTTTTGAAGAGCCAATTTCTGCTTGCCTCTGTGCTTTAAAAAATAATAATAACTGTCAGCCACTGTCTATACTACCAAATGTAATGAGGGGCAAATTCTCCAGAGTAAAACCCTCTTTGTTGTTGCCATCCATAGAGTTCTCAGGAGGATTCAGCTACAGATGGGGTTTCCATCTGGAAGCTGTCCCTGCTGATAATCTTGGATAGTTTTATTGGTTTAATTCTCCAGAGACAAGTAAATTCTCCAGTTGGCTACTTAGGATGCAGTGAAAGTCAAATTCCTCGAGAATCTCTATAGTGAAGACATGGGTGAACTGCCTTGGAAGTTGTGCTGAAATAGAAATTCGCCATCCATAAGTAATGCTGGATCGAGTAATTACTGTTTTCCCATCCCTTTTAATAAAGGCTATAGACACAGCTTAGTGACTCACATTGTTACAATCTGAAGGGCCGGAGTAAATCACTTTGTTTTAATTATAACATGTTTTCAAGGGAATTCTGTCAGGGAATGCCACTTTCTTCTGCTCAAATATTAGCCTTTTCTGAAGAGCCACGAATAGCTGATTAAAATGGAAGTTGCATTTCTTCTATGGGTTAGAGTGGAAGCAATGAGAAGAAAAGCAAGCCTTTTACAAAGTGCTGCCAGGATGTATAATTTCCATTCCAAATAATCCTCTTGCAGTGTTAAGGCAAACTCATGGATGCTTGTGTGGCAGTAGAGAGATTGCATATGAAGAAAGTATACCAGTATGTATCACTGAAAGTGACAATTTCAGTACTAGAACTGGAAACTCATTTCCTCCCTGACCTTACTTGTCTATAATTTTGTTTAAAAACATTTCAATGTTTTACATATAATTGGGAAAAAATGAAATAATATTTTTAAAAGACATTTAAATTTAAAAAGGACATCTATTATGTGCTAAGCGCTGGGGGTACAGATACCAAAGAATGCAACGCTACTTACCTGGAAGGAGCTTACGTCCTCCTGGGAAACATTTGTTTCTGTCCTACTAGGGTTGGAGTTCTCACCTGTCTTAATCTTAATATATTCTCCAGTTCTACCAAGGAAAACCATATGGTGAGTGGGAGTCATGGTTTAGGCCAAACATTTGGAATTACGCCTGTAGAGACCTAGTATGCAGCAGTGTCTACACATTTATCAAGTCTACTTTTTTCCAGTGATTTCCATTATGGGGAAAATTGATATCTGATGCATTTGGTCAAATTGTCTATTCAGTTTGGTTGTTAAAACAATCAAACAGTACATTTATGAGGGAAAAAAAATATTTAGGCTGTGCTTTAAAGATGTTGATGGCCTAAATCTCCGTAGAAGGATTGTATCTCTGAAGAATCATTGTAGCCTGTTCTTTGGTATAGGCTTCGCAAAGCCAATGAGGAGAAAATATTTTGGATATTATTAGGGAAGAACTAGAAAGAAAATAGGCAGCTCTCTAGCCTTGGCTGTAACCATGGAGTGGCTCAGTATGGATTGCTGCAAGTGATTCTGGTCACTTTATCTCAAGCAACAACTAGAGTTGGAGAATGTACAGGAGATAGTGACAAAAAGAACCATTGGCCTTATGAGGTTTGTAAAAACATGAAATCTTCATTGTGGAATGATGAAAAGTATGAGGAGAGAGGGAGGTCCATTCAGAATCCTTAATATGATGAAAGTTCCTTGAGGGAAGGGACTATTTTGCTTTTTTTCATTGTATCTTCAGTATCTAGCATAGTACTTGGTATGTAGTAGGCCCTTAATAATTGGATATTGATTCATTGGCTTATGTGAGGTAGGATTGGGTTAAACACTGATTTATTAAACAAGTTCAGAACTAGGAGGCATCCTTTGAAGCTCCAGGGAATATAAAGAAATATACAATTCCTCGATTGGATATGAAGTGAAAATATGGATATTTGGAGGTGCATCCTTAACCTTTGGGGTTGGCATCCTGAAGTATATTCAGGTCTATCCACAAACCATCTCTTGGTGCTCTTGCCAGTGACAGAATGCTGGCTTTGATGGGCCACATATCTGAATAAATATGGCAGTCTCTATGCTGTTCATCCATTATCGGGATCATAGGTTCATTGGCATTTTAGAGCTGGAAGGGACTCTGTAAATAATTTGTTTAGTCTTAGAATGATCATAAGATCCTAGATTTGGAGGTGGAAGGAATCTAAGGAGTCATCTAGTCCATATCCCTCACTTTACATACTAGGAAAATGAGGCCCTAGGACATTATACGAATATCCCAAAGTTATATAGACAATAAGTGTCAGAGGCCAGATTTGAACTGAAGTCCTCTTTCTCCAGGGCAGCTAGGTGGCATAGTGGGTAGAGCTCCAGGCCTAGAGTCAGGAAGACTCGTGTTCGTGAATTCAAATCTAGCCTCAGACACTTTCTAGTTAGGTGACCCTGGGCAAGTCACTTCGTCCTGTTTGCTTCAGTTTCCTCATCTGTAAAATAAGTGCAAGAAGGGAATGGTATCTTTGCCAAGAAAATCCCAAATGGGGTCATGAAGAGTTGGGCACGACTGAAAAACAGCTCAACAACATCGACCTCTTATTCCAAATCCAGTAGTGTTCCCATTCATTTCTTAGTACCACAGTGCCGCATTTACCATTTGAAGAATCTGGGACCCAAAAAAATAGTTAGTAAGTTGCCCAAGTTTATTTAGTTACTTGAGGAAGTGTAACTGAAACCATGGTCTCTTGGCTCTTAGGCCACTTGGTTCTCCTGTTTCCATCTCCATGCTCCACCCTTCCATGGTACACAGAATCTTAGAATCTCAGAACTCAAGATATATGGAGTCCAACCTATACCTGATCTGGAATGCCCTCTCCATTTGAATTTCTTGTCCTACTTTAGAAAAGCTAAAATTTCTTATTCCCTGATCTGTAAACATGTACTATCTTGGGTAATTTACATCATGCAAATAGTGTCAACTCTGCATTCTACCAGACAACACTTTTGTTTAAAAAATGAGGTCCTTCTGGCAGATGTGAATGCAAATCTCTTGCAGCTGGGGCAAGGAGTGGAGTTCTGTATTTGGTTCCATTCTCTGTAGTGTGTTTTGGGATTAGGAAAGTTTCATTTGCACACCCCATCTAGTAACTTAATAGCTGAATCGTTTTGCCAGTGGAGAAGGGCTGAAGATGTCTTAGACTAGGAATGACTGTTTGTTTCTAGAGTTGGCTATAGTCACTCTAATGCAGGCATGCTCATGAATTTTAAAAGTTAGATTTTAAAATACTTGTAGCATGAGGACAATATTGCTGGCCATGGATCTATGTACACAGCAACCATCTCATTTCAAAAAAAATGTTTTGCAACTGATTTATAAAGTCAATTTATAGAAAAAGGTTTTGGTGTGCCTGATTTAAAAATAAAACAGAATATTTAATATAATTTTACATGGAACATTGTTTGAGATTAATTCTCTGGCATTCATGCTATCTTCCTTACCCCATACCAAATCAAACAAAACAAATCTACCACATGCCATCATCCTGAAAATGTTGAGATTAGGGAGCCAAAGTCCATGATCATTAATATGTATAATACATGTCTTCCTTTCACTTCTTAGGGCAGTCTCAGCAGTGGAAAAATTTGTACAAAGGAAAAAAACACAATATTTGAGAGTCACTGAAAGTTCCTAGTATTGGAAATGATATTTTCCTTTTCATTCTGTCATCATCAACTTAACTGATAATTGTTTTTTTTCAAGAAAATTTGACATTAAATATCAATCTCCACTTGATATTTCATATGCCAAATTCATCTCTGAGTGCATTTTTATGAATTAAAAGTCTTTTAAAAAAACCACAGGGCTTCTTATTTATAAATATATATTTTAATTACAGGCTTCCTATCATAAGGAACATCGCTGTGGTATTGAATTTTTTCTAACATTCTTCATTAACCTTTTTTTAAAGAGCTCACAGAACTTGAAAAGTTATATTTCTTGAAATTAAGTCCTACTGACATCCCTCCCCAGGAATGCCAGTTGGGCATGGGTAGAATCTTTCTATGGAACTATTCCATATAGGGTTGGTTAAATGAGGAGTAGTGATCAAAGAATGCCAGTATGACTTCATTAAGAACAGGTCAGAAGTCATACCAGACTAAATGCATTTTCTTTCTTAACAGTTTTTTAAACTAGTCGATTGGGGGGGGTCTGTAGATATGAATTTACCTTGATATTAGCAAAAAGTATTTAACACAGTCCATCACACTATTCTTGTGAACAAGAATGTAAGTTCAGTGACACCACAGTTAAGTGGATTTGGAACTGATTGATTGGAAAGACCCATTAGTAGTTCAATGTGAACTTTGAAGGCAAGTCGCTAATAGTGTCCATGAAAAGAGGTAATGTGTTCAGGACTAAGAAGTTGACAAGTCTTCACTCTGCCCTGGTCAAAACACAGAGTAGTGTGCACACTTGTGCAAGGATATTTATAAGCCAGAATGTGTCCAATGGGGAAGGGCTTTGAGACCATGCCTTATGGAGATCAAATGAAACAGATGAAGAAGAGAAGATTTGTAGGGGTTTGGGGGTACTGCGAGCCATCTTCAAGTACTGGGAGGGGTACTCCAAGTCTTCTGCGCTATGGAGGAGGGGACACCTTTCTGTTTAATGTCAATGGACAGAGCAAGGAAAGAACAAGGAGGAGTTCAAAGAAACAGATTTTTAATTTCATATATAGAAACCTTTGCTAACAATTAAAGCTTTCCACAAGCAGCATGGGCTTTCTGAGAAAGCCTACAAGGAAAGGATCGGTGATTTCTTGTCAGATAGATTAGAGAAAGGATTATTGTTCTGGTTCTGGTGGGTGTAGAAGACATCACCATGAAGATATCGTCCAACTTTAAGATTCTGTGATTCTTTGATCCTTTTTAAAATTATAGATTTCTTACAATAAGCTATTGTGGTGTATTTGAAATCAAAACAAGTATTTCAGGGAAAAGAGAAGGAGGAGGAGAAGGAGAAGGAGGAGGAAGAGGAGGGGGAGGGTGAGGAGGAGGAGGAGGAAAAGGAAGAGGAGGAGGAGAAGGAGAAAGAGAAAGAGGAGGAGGAATTTCCGGTTCTTTGCCACCACAAAATGAGCTGCTATAAATATTTTTGTACATGGGGGTCCTTTTCCTATTTCTTTGATCTCTTTGGGATGCAGCTCTAGAAGTGGTACTGCTGAGTCAAAGGGCATGCCCTTTGGGCATAGTTCCAAATTGCTCTCCAGAATGATTGGGTCAGTTCACAACTCTACCAACAACAAATTAGTTTCAGTTTTCCCACATCTTCTCCAACATTTATCATTTTCCTGTTTTGTCATGTTAGCCAATCTGGTAGGTATGATGTGGTACCTGAGAGTTGTTTTGATTTGCATTTCTCTAATCAGTAGTGATTTAGAGCATTTTTTTTTCATATGACTATAGATAGCTTTAATTTCTTCCTCTGAAAACTGCCTGTTCATATCCTTTGACCATTTCTCAATGGGAGAATGGATTGTATTCTTGTAAATTTGACTTAGTTCTCTCTATGTATTTTAGAAATGAGGCCTTTGTCAGAGACAGTAGTTGTAAAAGTTCTTTCCCAGTTTTCTGCTTCCCTTCTAATCTTGGTTGCATTGGCTTTGTGCAAAAACTTTTAAATTTGATGTAATCAAAATTATCCATTTTGCATTTCATAGTGTTCTCTATCTCTTGTTTGGTCATAAATTCCTCCATTCTTCATAATTCTGACAGATAAACTATTCCTTCCCCTACTTTGTTTGCAGTATCAGGCTTTAAATCTAAATTGTGAACCCATTCGGACTTTATTTTTTTATACAGTGTCAGACGTTGATCTATGCCCAGTTTCTGCCATTCTGTTTCCCCCCTGGAAGTTTGAATATGTGACTTTCAAACATTCAGTCTGTGGACTGATAGCCCCAGGAGTAGCTACTGCCACTCCAGCAGGCCCTGAACAGGACTGCACTTCTCCCTCACCCAGTTCTGACAGACTCCCCCCCACCTCATGCGCTGAGAGGTCTGGGAATGGCCAACACTGCCAGTGATTCAGTCTGCTGGGGTCTGCTCCAGCTTTGCTATGGTTAAGGCTGCGCTGATGCAGCCTGTGAGCTAGACTTTGCTCCTCTCCCAACCCGTGCAACAGACCCTTCCTGTCAACCTTCCAGGTTGTCTGGAGCTGGAAATCTGCCACATTCTGTCTCTTTGTGGTTTCTGCCACTCTAGAATTTGTTCAGTTTCACTTTTTAGAGGGATTTGAAGGAGGTAGTGGGGGAGCTCAGATGAGTCCCTGCTTTCACTCAACCATCTTGCCTCCACCCTCAGTTCGCTCCCTTCTAATCTGCGTCTTGGCTTCCATGGCTTCCGTCAAGTTCCAGTTAAAATCCTACCTTTTCTCTGAAGACTTTCCAGATCCTCCTTAATTCTAGTGCTTTCCTCCACTACCTCAGTTTTTTTCTAGGTATTTACATTAGACTGTGAGCAGGGACTTTTCCTCTTTTTGCTGTCCCTAGCACAGTACATAGCACAAAGTAGGTACTATAAATGTTTATTCCCTTCTCTTCCCTACTAGGTCCATTCCCTGCCTTTATCTTCCACATTCAAACTAGTAAAAGAACAAAATTCGCATTGTTTTTTGTCATTAAAAATGCCAATACTATTAGAGCTCTTGACAGAAATATTAACATAAAATTATTTGCTAAAAGATATATTCCAGCTTCAGGGTTTTTTTTTAAAGATTTGTTTGTAATTGTTGAAATGGATTTAGTCGTCAGACTTTTGGTTTAATCATACTGTGTTAGATATTTAAAAATGTTCCATGTGCCATAAAGCAACTTAATAGAAGATACTATTAAATTTTGTTTAGGGGGTAAAAAGTCACATGCAATAAAGATGTGAAATTCCCTTATAATTGTATTAAATGTAATTTACAAAGCTGAAATAAAAGGGTATGTAACCTTAATGAAGAAGTAGGCAATAAACTGTGCAAAGACAACTCATACAGTTAATGAGAACATTGTTTTAAAATATGCTCAGATTTGCTGTATGCCTTCCCCCAACCTAGTTTAATTGTAGGATGAATAGAAGACCAGATCTTTAAGGCAAACAAATTCATTAATTGTGAGGTCTAAAGTCATCTTTTTATTTCATCTAATTAAAATTATGGAATGAATAAGGAAATGGAGGCAGAATGGTTTTGTAGTAGGTCTTAGTGGACAAGCCTATCCTTGTAAGGTGTTCCTACTCATTCAGATTTTCATCTTAGTAATGGTAGTGATTTTGGCTTTCAGAATTTTCCTGATTTGGGTTACATGGAAAAGTAGGAAGAGAAAGAAAAAAATTCTATGTATGTATTATGTGTAATATGTGCGTTTGGTTGTACATACATATATATGTATATACACATGATGCCATATATAGTATATGTGTATAGAATTCATACATATATATATATATATATATAGAGAGAGAGAATATATATATAGAATACATGCCCATATATGTATATATACACATATGCACATATACATACATATACAGAATATTTATTAGCAAGCATTTCTGTATTTCTGTAGAGTTCACATGGATCCTTTGTGCTTTCTCCAGAATTTTCTCCTATCTCCTGAGCAAGGTGAGAATTCCCAGGACAAAGGGTGAATTCTCTTGGCTAAGGTTGATATTCTCCTAGTTCTGAGTACCCACTGCCACACTTGGCAAGGTATTCTGGTCCTGGTGCAAGGTCACACAGCTTCAGAGTTGGGAAAGCAGTAAGGATGACCACATTGACATATCAGGAATCAGAAACCTCACATACCTGAGCTAGTCCTCTTCTAGATGTGACCTTTAAAAAAGAGTCAGATACAAGGAGAGGTACAAGCATATAGACATAGAGAAACCATGCTTTAAGTCAACCTAGGGAGGGGCTGATGTAGCCACTTGATCTCCAGAGGGTGGGCACTTAAGAGCTTGTATCATGTGTGGAAAGTATTAGAGAGGAGAGGAGAGATTTGAAAGGAGATGAAATCATTAATAATTGGTACCATCTGTTCAGGCCAAAGGGGGAAGAAAGATTTGCACACCAGGGAACAACCTAGACTATCTTTTCATTAATATGATGAGTGATGTGAACCATGTAGGTAAAAAGAGAAGATACTACATGAGAGAGAGAGAGAGAGAGAGAGAGAGAGAGAGAGAGAGAGAGAGAGAGAGAGAGAGAGAGAGAGATTTGGTGTTTTCTGAAAAGTATTTTTGATTGTCAAGTGACTTGGATATAAGCCCCTCCCATTCTCTCTCTGTCTCTATCTATTTCTCTCTCTCTCCGCCTCATCTCCAATAAGATAAATAAAACTTGTCATTTGTCTGAAATCTTTGTAGAGTTTAGTGACTTTTTTATATGATAATTCCATATTAAGTTCCAAAATGTTTCTACCACTTCACAATTTCCAAACATAAAACTGCTCTAAAATTTTTGAGACACTAAGTATGTCAAAAGGCTGATAATTTTTGTGTTTATCCTAAATCCTGATGTTTTACTCAAGCTATATTTCAATTCATTTTTAGTTGAGTCTTGGGTTCTCTAAGTCATCCATCATATCCTCAGCAAAAAGTGATAATTTTATTTTCTTCCTTGTGTATGCTAATTCCCTCAATGTCTTTATCTTCTCATATTGAAATAGCTTGCATCGATATATTAAATAATAATAGTGACAATGGAGAGCATTGTTATTCTCAAATATTATGGAGTAGATTTCCAATATTTCTTTATTATAGGTAATGTTAACTCTTGATTTTTGACAGATATCCTTTGTTATATTAAAAAAAACAGTTTTTGCTGGGAAAATTGGAAAATGGTAGGGCAGAAATTGGGCATAGACCAATATCTTACACCATACACCAAAATAAAGTCAAAATGGGTTCATGATTTAGAAATAAAGGCTGAAACTATAAGCAATTTGGGAGAGCAAGGAATAGTTTACCTATCAGATTTATGGAAAAGAAAAGAATTTATGACCCAACAGGAGATAGAGAGCATTATAAAATGCAAAATGGATAATTTTGATTATGTTAAATTGAAATGTTTTTGTACAAAAAAAGCCAATGCAACAAAGATTAGGAGGGAAGCAGAAAATTGGGAGAAAATCTTTACAACTAGTGCCTCTGATAAAGG
>CM053628.1:11493579-11514530 GCA_028646595.1 Phalanger gymnotis
CAGAAAGGCCTGGGACAGTGCCATATACCTCCTGGGAGCTCACAAAGTGCTGATTGAATTGTTGATTGACTTCCTTCTCAGGGAAAACTTTCTGTGATTTCTGTCAGGGCTTCTGCCAAATACATAGGAAGCTAATGACAGAGGAGGAGGGCTAATTAATGAGCCAAATACAGATCCAGGAACACCATCATAGTGTTTAAAAACATCCATGGTCTCAACAGGCTTACTCTCAAGAGGAAGATTGTTTCTCATCATTGCAACCAAAAATGTTCATGTAATGATGAATGTAGGTGTCTGTATTAAGGACCAAAATTTTGCCAAATTAAGTAGGAATTGGTATGTGCTGTGCCCCCTCCTTCCCTGCCCCCAAGCTGTGGCTAGTAATTCTGGCACCAGAGCCAAGTAGCACAAAACCAGCTCAAAACTGCTGTTTCAGAAAAATTTGCTTGAATTGAGGTTGGTAGTGCAATGGGGCAGAGATTTCAGAGTGACACTCAAGGTACCACAACACAAAGCTCCATGAGAAGAGAGACCTGAAGATGTTAGTATCTGTGTGTATGTGTATGTGTGTGTGTGTGTGTGTGTGTATGAATGAAGAAATACTAGGATGCTGTACAAATTAAAGAGTAGAGTGTGTTGGGGCAGGGAAGCATTTAATTCTCCTGGGACTCCCTATTTTAACTAGCTGTAACTGTTAACTAGTTGCTAAGTTCAGTTGTTTCTTTCTAGCTAAGGAGTATAAGTGGTATCAGGCTTCAGGGTAGAGCCCTGGATGCCCTGCCCTACTTCCAGCTTTGGCAGATCTGAAGACTAGCATGTGGATAACCTCACAGTGGCTTCAGGGCAGTAACCCAGTAGAGCATGAGGAACAGCCAGCCCCTGAATACTTCAAGCCATTGGAAATGTTTCAAATTAAGAATAAGATGTCAAGGACAGTAGATTTCCCTCCATTAATTGGATTTGGCATGAAGAGGAAAACAGGAAGAAATCCTCCAAGCCACCACCATCCTCTAAGAAGGAGCTTCACTTGAAATGAAGATAACAAATGACAGTGTATAGTAACACTTCAGGGAGATTTCCTTACTTTTAGAAAGAAACCATTTCTAGTTAGTGCTGGGGATAATCTTATTCTGGCAGGATTTCTTGTATTTTTCAAATATAATCTTCTTGATATCAACATTCCAAAAATGGTTGTTCCAACAGTATCAGCATGTGATATCATTAAAGGAGAATGTACCTTAAAAGAGAGGAAACACATAAGCATCACCATTCATTGATTCAGTAAGCCTTGTTTCTTTATTTCTTTTTTAAAAGCATATTGTGTTCTAGGCACTATGTTGGGTGCTGGGGAGATAAAGATAAAAATTAAACAGTTGCTACCCTCAAGAAATCTCCATTCTATGATAGAATGGGGTGGGAAGACATGAACATAGACAAGTGAATACAAAATATATATAAAGTATGGATAGGTAAAAGGGAATTATTTGTAGATTGTGAATGTGACCCCAATGATCAAAGCAACACTTTTAAAGTCATCCTCTGCTTAGTAACAGCTTATACTTACATAATATTTTAAGTATTTTCCTCATAACAACATGTGAGGTGTATGCTAGGCTAGAATTATTAGATGAGTTGTACAGCTGAGGAGATTGAGGCTCTGAAATCTTCTGTGACATATGCAGCGTCCTAGGGTTAGTAACTATAATTTACCACATGGAAGCCAGATCTCTTTCGACTCCAAGCTCAGTGATCTAGCCACTCTTATTACTACTACTACAACTACAGCTATGACTATAACAACTACCACTACTACTACTACTACCACCACCACCACCACTACCACCACCACCACCACCACTACTACTACTACTACTACTACTACTACTACTACTAATACTAATACTAATACTACTACTACTACAAATAGCTGAATTTATTTAGAGACTTAAGATGTCCCTGACAAGGCAATGAAGAAGCTGATGGTAGACATTAATTAGGCCGAACCTCAACAAATAAGCAACTACAAACAACTGGAAGAAAGGATATTCTCAAAGAGATGTCTAAGAACATATGAATAAAAAAAGAAGAGGGTCTGTTCACGTAAGGAGAGCAAGGGATAGCTCACATGTCCCATGTGCTCCACTAGGACCATGGACATATTAGGATAAAGTGCCCAGCATCTTTGGTGGACTTCGAGTGGGAAAATTATGGGATAGACACACACAGGACATGCAGGGCACAGAAGGATGAATGGGCTGTCATCTGTATCACTGGAGGGAATACTCCTATTACTAAGATCATAGATCCTCATTGGACCATCTAGTATTGGGCCATCTAAGTTAGAAAAGGCTTTACATATTTATCTCACTGCTATCTCATCACAACCTCATGGAAAAGGTTAGAAAAGAATTTCGCTCTTTGCAGATAAGGAAACTGAGACTCAGAGAGGTTCAATGACTTGCCCAGACTCACACAGCTAGTAAATGTCAAAGCCAAGATTTGAACCTAGGTCTCACATGACTAAAAGTCCAGAACTTTTCCCCACTGCATCACATCTCTAACAAGAATAAAAAGAATAAGCATGATGATGATGATGATGATGTCAGTAATTATAAAAATTATAAGAAGCAAAGATTCAAGGGTTAAAGTGAAATTAGAAGTCAAAGCAGCACAGAGAACAAAAAATAAACAATTTAACATTTATTGAAAACTTTACTATGGAGGCTTGAGAAGTAAAGCAATCAGGGGCAAGACAGAACTCATCAAAAAGAAGGATATGGATAGCTTTGCTCATCGAGATGGTCGTAAAAAGTCTAACAAATAACAATTCAAGTTGGATTAAAAGAGAAACAGGAAGCTTATGGAACCACTACTATGAGGGATGACAGAACAGTTGTGTCAAGGTTGGTGAATGAAATTCTAGCCTCTGCGTAAACCTGGAAAGTGACAAGGTAAATAAGATCCAAAATTATTGGTTCAAAGGCTTTACGGTGGCATGTGAATTCCTATTAAAACACTTTAACAGCTTTCTCTGAGACAAACGTCTTGACCTCACTTTGCCTAACTATTAACATTATGTTATCGATTTTTAAAGAATGAGAGCATCTGTGACCCCTACAAATACATAGGCCAATTTCATGGCCATGCACTCTACACAAAGAATTCACAGCTTTTATCACCAAAAAACAGTCCATAAACACTTAAGAGAATATAATGTATTGGGCAAGGAGGAGCAAATCTCAGAGCACATAAAGAAAGAACAGCTTATTATCAATTTGGTAATTATTGAACAAGCTGCCTGAAAGCACCATAACATTGACACTGCTTCTGTTGAATATCACAAAGCCAGTTCTGTACTCACAGCTTATTCATATACTACAAACATAGAAAATTGGCCTAAGTATAGTCAGATTGCTAGATGATCTGAGGTCCAGATGGAAAGTTATTCTATATTTAAAACATGATACCGACACTACGTGAAGAACAATTCATAAGAAATGTGGCATTTTTCAGGGAGCCAGCTCATTATGATTCTTTCTAGCCTTAAATCCATGGTTGTCTCTCCTAAATAAAACTAAGTAAATTTCCAAATTTAAAAAGGTGAATCAAAACATCTTACTAACCACTTCATGGTTGATGGTTTGCATTGAGCTACATGGCTCCCTCCAAAACACACATTAAACAACTCCTTCATCTTGTAGAATCTTTCTCCGATGATATCGAAATGTCCTTTGGACTCAAAAAGTGTAAAATTCTTAATGTATTCTTAAAGACTCTGAGCATGATCTCAGAGGTCACAGAGAACCAAAGAATGAAGGCAACACATACAAATGCCTTGGTCCTCTCTAGGCAAGACACACAAAGCATACGGATACAAAAGGGAAGGCAATGGCTGAATGATGGCATTCTGAAATCAAAGTTGGATGGAAAGAACATGTCTAAAAATTAACATCTATGCAATACCAGTCTTAATGTATACTTATGTAAAATGGACCATAACAGATGTGGAAAGTACCCTAACAAAAACTTATACAATATTAAGAAAACAGAGTTTACCACCCTAAAGCAACTGTAAAAAGATTAACACTTCCACACCACAAGGGCGGGACATAACTGATTGACATTTGTAGAGCACTTCCATAACTTAAAGAAATACCATAGAAATAAGCAGAAATTGTTCACTTAGCAGTAGTAAAGACTGCTGATGGGTACAAACCATTAGATTCTTCATAGGTAATCAAAAGTACCTTGCCTTTGTATGGAGCTTATGACATGACCAAGATTCAACAGTATAATCCAAAGGTCATCCATTGGCAATAGCCAGTCAAAGTTAGCCGACGATATATCAACAACGAAGCACCAAAGATGGCAATGATGGCAATTCGGGACTAGGTCACTGACATTAGAAACTAAACGAGGCTTATCCTTAAGGAGCCCAGACTTAATGATCAATACCAATTATTTATGTAGAGAAAGAACAACATATTACTATAGGCTATACAAAAATAGCATCTACCGAATATCTAGCAAGACATGATCTGGTGGCTAGAATTATATTATTAGAATTATACGCATGGCCTCATTTCTCAAATATATAGAAAACGGAGTCAAATTTATAAAAAAAATAAGAGCCATTCTTCAATTGATAAAAGGTCAAAGGATATAAATAGGCAGTTTCCATAAGAAGAAATCAAAGCTATCTATAACCATATGAAAAAATGCTCTAAATCACTATTGATTAGAGAAAGGCAAATTAAAACAAACTCAAAATTATTAGAAATGACAAACGCCAGATGGGATGAGGGAAAATAGATATACTAATCAACTGTTGGTGGAGTTGTGAACTGATAGACATATTCTGGAGAATAATTTGGAACTATGCCCCAAAGGCGATAAAGTTGTAAATTCCTTTGACCCAGCAATATCATTACTAGGCCTGTATCCCAAAGAGATCAAAGAGAAAGGAAAGAACCTATATGTACAAAAATATTTATAGAAGCTCTTTTTTGTAGTAGCAAAGAATTAGAAATTGAGGGGATGCCTATCAATTGAGGTATGGCTGCGCAATTTGTGGCACATGACTGTGATATGATACTATTGTGCTATAAGAAATTAAAAGCAAAATAATTTCAGAAAAAAACCTGGCAAGACTTCTAAGAACTGATGCAAAATGAAGTGAGCAGAACAGGAAGTCATTTTACATAGTAACAGCAATGTCACAATGATGATCGATGGGGAAAGACTTAGCTACTCTGATCAATATAGTGATCCAAGACAATTCCAAAGGATTCATGGTGAAAAATGTTATCTAGCTCCAGAGAGAGAACTTATAAACTCTGAGTGCACATTGAAGCATGCTTTTAAAAAAATTCATTATTTTTCTTGTTTTTGAATTTGCATTTTTTGCATCATGGCTAATATAGAAATATGTTTTACATAACTTCACATTTATCATTTATATCATATTTCTTGCCTTCTCAGTGAGATGGAGGGAGAGAATTTGGAGCTCCAAATTTTTAAAAAGATTGGTAAAATAAAAAGGAGTTATATTTTAATAGTTGTCTTCATATCAAATACTCAATCTCTAAGATATATGGAACAATTTTTTTTTCCAAATTATTAGAAACCTGGCTGATAATCTCAAGATCATGTGGGAATAGGAAGAGGTATATGTCATCCCCATCATTCTGTTTGCTACTAGAGGTTTCCTGAGGATTCTCTCAGTGAGTCTATAGAGAGTAAATTTACATCTCATATTTTGAGTAAAAGAAAGCATTTATTTTATCAGCTTGTGCAATATTCCATAGAACACTGGATATAAAGAAATAAAAGCAAGAAAATGACTTGTCCCAGAATCACTTCTGTCTGAACCCCTTGAAAAAAAAAGATGAGAACAAAATATAATAATGGCAACATCAAAAACTCATGTCACTAGCACAGGAAAATATGGAATAGGTCCTAGACCAAAAGAGAGTACCTTGAAACATTTCCTTCACCGGAAAAATAACAAATAGAATTACTTCTAGTGTGTAATTGAGATCTTGTAAAAAGAAAAAAAAAGCTAAGCAAAATCCCAGCGAGGGTTCCCAGGGAATTAAGTCTGGCTTAAGGCTAAATACCATTTGGAAAGAGGATGATAAGGGAAGGAATGAAGGCCCTAAGCAAAGATGTTTTCCCCCTAAGTGGAGACAGAATCCATATGGAAGTATTGATTAAATTCAGGATCTAACCACTTGGTTACATTTGTTAAAAATGAAACATCACATAATATTACAGTAGAGCAATATAGAGTCCAGTTTGATTGAATCATTTGGAAAGAAATACTAAGTTTATTTTCCCTGCATCATGATGTAGTCAGAAAAAAAATGACCATGAAATCTATAGATATCCCACTCATAATCTATGGAAAATGCTTGTTTAAAAAAAAGACAAGGCTCTCTTTGCATTTGGCTCCTATTTACATATGTAGTAAGTCAAATACATGAATCAAAGAAGACATTAACAATGTTGTAAAAGCAGTCTTGTTAATACATCTGGTACTGAAGTGGAATGGAAGTTATTGATTGCTATTTTTGATAGTTGATTCCATTTATTGAAAGAATTTTTTTAAATGGAGAAAGTTGGGAATGGAAAAGGTAGTGTGTGGTAGTGGAAAGAACACAGAACTAGGTGGTGGAGGTGTTCAGCCAGGCACTAGTTAGCTGAGTGGCTGTGTACAAATTATTTAAATTGTCTGGACCTCAATTTTCTCATCTGTAAAATGAAGACAACCATCCCAACACTAGAAAGCTCCTTGGGTTGTTGTGAGACAAGTGCTTTTTTAATTTTAAAATGATCTATAAATCTAAGTTTAATCCTCTCACGGAATTAATGATGAAGAATATCCCATCAAACTGACTGAGGCTGGCTGCTCAGTTCAGCCCTCATGTAGTAGAAGGAAAAAAAGCACACTAGAGAGATGAAGGGGAAGGAGGGCTATGTGCACTGGGTGTGTTGAACAAACTCAGGAAGAGAAAAATGATGGGAAGGCAAGCTCAGAAGGTTGTGCGGTATAAATGAATGCTACCGTTTTTTTCTGGCTGAAGAAACTGACTGAAATTGTCCACACCTCTGGGTAGTTAACAAGTCCTGAGTACCATCTGCTTCTCAGTGCTAGAAGCATACAACCAATAATCCCTCACAGACATTATTCAGCAGGCTTCAGCTGTAGCAATTTCCAGGAGACCAAACTTTAAAAGAAAAAAAAGACTAAATATAAAACAGGAATGGCAGATAAATAACCATGCTCCAAGGGAAAAAAGAAAAACAGCTGAATGGGAATGGTATAGCCATTAGCTCAACTTCTCCCAGGACACAAGTTGACCTATGAGAAAGTCCCTGGGATCGTGGGATGGAGATGCTCTTGTCACTTGAGCATGTGTGCACTTAAAACCAGCATAGCATTGGATTTCCACGCGCTCCAAGAGCTGGGTCCCATTGGTTCACAACAGAAGGTCTCTGTCTGGCATCTAGATTAACTTTTAATCTGCATGGCCAATGTCCATGGATCTGACATTACAACATCAGGCCTGGCTATAGCCAGAGAAATGGCTGCCGGCTCACTCCATGGCTTATTCTTTCGTGATACTGTGATGATGGAGAAAGGTTTCAGTGCACAGCATTCACCATTGTTTTGTCTAATATAGTCAGTAAGCTGCATAAGAGATAGAGGGTAGTTAGCATCTGCAGTAGTTAGCGTATGATGAGAGGGCCAAAACCAAGGGGAGCCTGTGTCAGGGCAAAGTCTTCCTTGGTCCATCTAATCCATTTCTATAATGTAACTCGATTTTAAAAAGAAAGAGAAAAACCAAATTAACCATATCCAAATTATAAAACAAAAAAGAAATTATTAGGAAATATGTCACCCAATTATAAAGGAACACACCTGAAAATCTACAAGAAATGGATATTTAAACAAATATTAAATGGCCAGAGTAACAGAATAAGACGTAGAGGACTTAAATGGTCATATCTTTGAAAAATAAATTGAAGAGGCCATAAATGAACTCACAAAGAGAAAATACTTGTGACCATATAGATTTACATATAGTTATATAATTATATAGAATATAATATTCATGTAATATATAATGTAATAATATTATAATGCATTAATTATGTAAAATGTTAATAGAGCAATTACAACATTACATAAACTGTTTAAAAATATATGAAAAGAAGTCATACTTCATTCCATTTATGAAACAGATACAGTTTTGATACTTAAACCAGAAAGAGGCAAAACAGAGAAAAAGATATATTCACTAATATCTCATTAGTATTGATGTGAAAATTTTAAATAAAATATTATCAAGGAAATTAGAGTAACATACTATAAAGATACACATTATGATCAGACTGGATTTGTATCATGAATGCTGAGATGATTCAATATTAAGAAAACTATACAAATAATTATTTATATTAATAACAAGATTGACAAAAATCATAGGATTATGTCAATAAACGCAGAACAAGCTTTTCAGAAGATATAACACCCGCTCTTGTTTTTTTTTATTTATAAAACATAGGAATAAACATCTTTCTTTGATATGGTAAATAGTACTATCTGTAACGGGTATAGACTAGAGACCCTTTTAATAAGATCAAAGACAAAGCAAAGATTTCCATTATTACCATTACTACTCAAAATAGTGCTAAAATTACAGTTATTATAGATAAAAGTAGGAAAAGGAATTGAAGGGATGAGCATAGGCAAAGAGGAAACAAAATTCTTGCTTTTTTCAGTGTATGTATTTTTTTTTAGAGAATCCTAGAGTCTTCGTTAGAAACTAACTTAAATGATTAACAACTTCAGCAGTTGCTCAATATGAAATAATCCTGCCAGCATTTCAATAAATTACCCACAAAATCTAGCAGAAAGAGATAAGAAAATTCCATTTAAAGTAGCTACAGAGGGGGCAGAGCCAAGATGGCACAGTAAAAGCAAGGACTCATTTGAGCTCTCCCCTAAACCCCTCTAAATACCTGTAAAAATGACTCTAAACAAGATCTAGAGCAGCAGAACTTACAAAAAGACAGAGTGAAACAAATTTCTAGCCCAAGACAACCTGGAAGGTCCACAGAAAAGGACTGTTGCACGAGTCTGAGAGTACAGTCCAGCATGGGCTGCGCCGGCACAGACAGGGCTGGAGCAGGCTTCAGGGGCATGAATCACTGGCAGCTGTAGCAGTTTCCAGACTTCTTAACACACAAACACCAAAGACAATTTAGAAGGTCAGTAGGAAAGGTCTGAAAGGAAAGGGACCTGGGTGACAGAGGAATGTGGTCTGGGCCCCAGCCTTGGGTCAGTAGAGGTGGAGGTGGAGGCAGCAGCAACAGCAGCTTAACCTTAACAAAGAACTAAAAAGTCAAGTAATTGGCTGGGAAAATGATCAAAGGAAAAAAAACCCTCAGACTACAGAAACTTACTTTAGTGACAAGGATGATCAAAACATACAACCAGAAGACAACAAACTCAAAGCTCCTACATCCAAAGCCTGCAAAAAAATATGGATTGTTCTCAGGCCATGGAAGAGCTCAAAAAGGATTTTGAAAATCAAGTAGAAGTAGAGGGAGAATTGGGAAGAGAAATGAGAGTGACACAAGAAATTGATGAAAAACGAGTCAACAGCTTGCTAAAGGAGACTCAAAAAATGCTGAAGAAATTAACACCTTAAAGTAGCTACAGAAAGGATAAATACTTGGGAGCTGACATTTTAAGACAGAAACAATGTGAACACAATTACAAAGCATACCTTAAAGAAATAAAGACAGATTGAAATAATTGGAGAAACACTATTTGATCCTGGTTAGGCTGAATCAATATACTAAAAAAAAATTCTATTTAATCTATTTGTCCTGTGCCATATCCACCAAGCTAACAAAGAATTGCTTTCTAGATCTAGAAAAAAAAATAACAAGCATAGTCATCTGGAGGAGCAAAAGGTTTATAAAATCAAGGGAATTAAAACAAAATCAGGAAATACTAGATCTTAAGCTATACTGCAAAACAATAATCATCAAAACAATTTCAATCAATCAATCAATAATTATTAAATGCCTACTATGTACCAGGCACTGTGGTAAGCTCTGGGGACACAAGAAGAAGCAAAGAACTTTCCCCAACCTCAAGGAAGCTTACAATCTAATTGGGAAGACAACGTGCAAACAAATATATACAAAGAAAGATTTCTACAGGATATACAGAAAATAATTAACAGAGAGAAAGCATTACAATTAAGGATTAAAGTTGAGATTTTGGTTGGAACTTAAAGGAAGCCAGGGAGTCAGTTGTCAGAGTCGGGGAGGGAGAACATTCCAGGCATGAGGGGCAGTCAGAGAAAATGCTTGGAGCTGAGATATGGCATGTCTTGTTTATGTAACAAACAGTAAGCCAGTTGCTGGATTGAAGCGCGCATGCTAGGGAATGGGGTGTAAGAAGACTAGAAAGATAGGCAGGAGCTAAGTTATGAAGGTCTTTGCATGCCAAACAGTGCATTTTATATTTCTGCCCGGAGGCAATAGGGAACCATTGAAGTTTATTGAGTGGAGGGGTATGTGTGTGAGTGAGTGAGTGAGTGAATGAGTAAGTGAGTGAGTGTGAGTGAGTGTGCATGTGTATTTTGTGATCAGATCTGTTTTAGGAAAATGACTTTAGCTAGTGTATGGAGAATGGATTAGAGTGAGGAGAGACTTGAGACAGGAAGACCCAAGGTGATAAGAGCCTGCACTAAGGTGGTGGCAGTGGCAGAGAAGAGAAGGGGGCATATTGGAGAGATGTTGCCAAAGTGAAATATATGGGCCTTGGCAACAGTTTGGATATGAGGAGAGTGAGCCTGAAGGACTGGAAGGATGATATTGCCCTCTACAGTAATAGCAGAGGTAGAAAGTGGGGAGGACTTAGGGGAAATATAATGAGTTTTGTTTTGGACATATTGAGGAGTTTAGCAAAAGAGGAGTTGATTAATGAAACAGATTAGGTACACAATACATAGAAGCAAAAGAGCACAGTAATCTTTTCCCATCAACTGGGAAATGGCTGAACAAGTTATTATGTATGAATGTGATAGAATACTATTGTACTATTAGAAATCATGGAGATGGTTTCAGAAAAACCTGGGAATACTTGTGTGAACTGATGCAAAGTGAAGTAAGCAGAACCGGAGAAAACTTTATACAACAACTATATTGCAAAGATAATAAATCTTGATGAGTAATCACACTTCCAAAAGACTCATGATGAATGAAGCATGCCACCCAGTATGAGATAGAGAATTGATGGAATTGGAGTACAGATTAAAGTATATTTTCTTTTTGTCTTTTCTTTCTTGTTTTCTTATATAGTTAATAGGGGAATTTCTTTTGCATAGCCCTACATATTTGTTTTTCTTGCCTTCTGAATGGGTAGAGGAAAGGGCAGCCTGGAGTGAAAGAATGCAGAATTGAAAAAAAATTTAAATGAGGCCTGGAGACCTGTTGAAGCATGTTGGAAAATACCACAAGTTGTGGGAGACAACTGTGCTAGAACTTCATTCATCACGAGAGCATGAAGCATCAGCAATGTGCTATGTTCCAATCGAAAACCCCAATGGAGTTTGTAATGAGGGGCTTTGCCCTGTAAAGAGGTTTCATATGCCACCTCTGAAAAAAACCCAACCCAAAGCCAACACAGCATGTTCTATCTCCCTTCATGCTTCTTCATGAAGACAACCACAGAGTGATGGAGGGTCTCAGCAGCCAGGAACCATTGGTTTAGTAAAGGGGTGGGAAACTGTAGCCTTGAGGCCACATGTAGCCTTCTAGGTATTTGGGTGTGGCCTTTAGACAGAACAGGACACACAGACAGAGAGGGACACAAAGGCAGACAGAAGGGGACACACAGACAGACAGACGGGGAAACACAGACAGATGGGGACAGACAGAGGTTGACAGACAGAGAGAGAGGGGACACACAGACAGAGACAGGCAGGGACACACAGACAAAGAGAGGCAGAGAGGATACATACGCAGAGAGGGACACAGACAGAGATTGAGAGGGGACACACAAACAGACCAAGACAGAAAGGGACACACAGAAAGGAGGACTGAGAGGGGCATAAATACAGACAGGGGACACACAGACAGAGAAAGAGTGGGACAGACAGAGAAAGAGTGGGACAGACAGAGACAGAGAGGGACATAAAGACAGACAGGGACACACAGACAGACGGGGACACACACAGACAGAGTGGACATACGGAGAGACAGAGAGGGACACACAAACAGACAGAGAGGGATACACAGACAGAGAAAGGGAACACAAGGACAGAGAGAGAGAGGGGACACAAAGATAGACAGAGGGTACATACGGACAGACAGAGAAGGGACATATGGACAGAGGAGGATGCACGGACAGAGAGGAACACACAAACAGGAGGACAAACAGACAGAAAGGGGGACCAACAGGCAGACACAGAGGGACACACAGACAGACAGAGAGAGAACACACAGACAGACAAAGAGGGACACACAGACAGAGACAGGCAGGGGCACACAGACAGAGAGAGATGGAGAAGCACACATTGACAGAGTGGGACAAAGAGACTGAGAGGGTACAGACAAACAGTCCGAGACAGAGAGAGACACACAGACAGAGGGTAACTGAGAGGCACATACAGGGACAAGGAGAGGACACAAAGACATACGAAGAAGGGACACACAGACAGAGGAGAAACATGGACAAACAGAGGGGACACACTGACCAACAGAGAGGACAGAAGGGCAGATAAAGCAGACACAAAGACACAGAAAGGATACACAGACAGACACAAAGAGGGACACACAGACAGAGTGGACACACAGACAGGCAGAGAGGGACACACAGAGAGGGGACACACAGACAGACAGGGGACACACAGAGAGGGACGCACAGACAGAGAGGGACACACAGACAGAGAAGGACACAGAGACAGAGAGGGACACACAGACAGAGAGAGACACACAGACAGAAAGGGGACACACAGACAGACAGAGAGGGACACACAGACAGATAGGGGATACACAGACAGAGGGGGACACACAGACAGACAGAGAGAGACACACAGACAGAGGGGGGACACGCAGACAGACAAGGACACACAGACAGACAGGGGACACACAGACAGACAGGGGACACACAGAGAGAGGGCGATACACAGACAGAGAGGGACACAGACAGACAGGACGACAGACAGACAGAAAGGGGGACCAACAGGCAGACACAGAAGGACACACAGACAGACAGAGAGAGAACACACAGACAGAGAGGGACACACAGAGAGGGGACACACAGAGAGGGACACACAGAGAGGGGACACACAGACAGAGAGGTACACACAGACAGACAGAGAGGGACACACATACAGAGAGGGACACGCAGACAGAGGGGGATACACAGACAGGCAGGAGGACAAACAGACCGAAAGGGGGACCAACAGGCAGACACAGAGGGACACACAGACAGACAGAGAGAGAACACACAGACAGAGAAGGGACACACAGACAGGGGACACACAGACAGAGAGGGACACACAGATAGAGGGGGACACACAGACAGAGAGGGACATGTAGACAGAGGGGGACACACAGACAGGCAGGAGGACAAACAGACCAAAAGGGGGACCAACAGGCAGACACAGAGGGACACACAGACACAGAGGGACACACAGACAGAGAGGGGACACACAGACAGACAGAGAAGGACACACAGACAGACAGAGAGGGACACACAGACAGAGAGGGACACACAAACAGAGGGGGACACACAGGCAGTGAGGGACACGCAGACAGAGGGGGACACACAGACAGGCAGGAGGACAAACAGACCAAAAGGGGGACCAACAGGCAGACACAGAGGGACACACAGACAGACAGAGAAAAAATGCACAGACAGACAGAGAGGAACACACAGAGAGGGGACACAAAGACAGACAGAAAGGGACACACAGACAGAGAGAGAGGGACACACAGAGATAGGCAGGGACACACAGACAGACAGAGACGGAGAGGCACCGGTTGACAGAGTGGGACACAGAGAATGAGTGGGGTCAGACACACAGTCCGAGACAGAGAGGGACACACAGACAGAGGGGAACTGAGAGGCACACATAGTGACAGGGAAAGGACACCCAGCCATGCGGAGAAGGGACACGCAGACAGAGAGGGGACACACAGAGAGAGGGCACACATGGACCGACAGAGAGGACACATGGGCAGATAAAGCAGACACAAAGACACAGAAAGGACATACAGACACAAAGAGGGACACACAGTCAG
This sequence comes from Phalanger gymnotis, assembly GCA_028646595.1. Classification (NCBI taxonomy): domain Eukaryota; kingdom Metazoa; phylum Chordata; class Mammalia; order Diprotodontia; family Phalangeridae; genus Phalanger; species Phalanger gymnotis. The sequence goes on from CM053628.1 coordinate 11,507,914, forward strand.
AGGGGACTCCCATATGGACAGAAAGAGAAGGGACACACAGACAGACGGATAGGGGAGACATGGGCAGACAGAGGGGGACATACATACAGAGAGGGACACACAGACGAGGGGACACACAGACAGACTGGACACACGGACAGAGAGGGGACACAGAGACAGACATGTTTGTGACATCAGAATCTTTTAGACAACACGGGTTTAATTCACATTTTTGTGAAATTTTTAGGTCACATGGGTGAGTTGCATGTGTGACTTATCTTTGACCTTGAACAAGATATATAAACCCAGAGGTTGCTGTTTTCCCTCAGAGCTCTGGGCCACAGGAGCAGTGGCGCTTGACTCTGGGCCAGCCGTTGTCGAGCTCCCCAGCTTGTGAACTCAGATGTTGATGCTTTTTGGTAACTATGAATTGTGATTTGGTCTGTGTCTAATGTATGTTTGTATTTGTATTTGTTCTGAAGTTCAGGTTGCTGGCTTTTCCTCCTGAACTAAGTGAGTTTATATGTATATGTTGGATTAAAATAAGACTGTTAACCCCTTAATGTTACTTTTCTTAGTAAAGCAGATCAAAAGAACCTGTGCTGGTAGCCTTCTTGTTGTTGGGTTTGTGTTGTTCTTTCACCCCCACAGCAGCTGCTAGCCGAATTGTTGCCACAGGGACACACAGAGACCGAGAGAAGACACAAAGAGAGATGGAGAAGGACACACAGACAGACAGAGAGGGAGAGGAGACACACAGACATGTGGAGAAGTGACACGCAGACAGAGAGGGGAAACATGGACCGACAGGGGGGACATATTGGCAGACAGAGAGGGGACACAGAAAGAGACAGAGGAGGACACACAACCAGAGAGGGACTGTTCCAACAATCTGGCTAGCAGCTGCTGTGGGGGTATAAAACCAACAACAACCAGCTCACAGAACGCTGCAAGCCCATGTTCTTTTGATCTGCTTTACTAAGGAAAGCAACATTAAGGGGTTAAGAATCTCAACTTAATCCAGCATACAAATATCATTCATTTAGTTCAGGGGAAAAAGCCAGCACACTGAACTTCAGAGCAAATACAAAGTACAAACATACATTTGTAAACAGACCAAATACAATTCACAGTTACTTTCAGCCAGGAGCTGAACAACGGCTGGCCCAGAGTCACGCGTCACTACTGCTGTAGCTCAGAGCTCCGAAAAAGAGAAAGCCAACTTCTGGTTTTACACCTTTTTCAGGGTCAAAGGTGAGTCACAATCTTCACAAAAATGCGACTTAAACCCACGTGGTCTAAAAGACTCTGATGTCACAAACATGTCACTCAAACCCATTCAAATCCTTTGAGGCAAGGAGGTCATCGAGGACTCCTAATTTAATCAAGGAAATAAAGGCCAAACTCTTGAAGGGCACTTGGTTGAATTAAGTGCTAAGAGCCCATTTTGATTGCCATTACAGGGACACACAGACAGACAGGGGGACAAACAGACAGAGAGGGACACACAGACAGAGAGAGGCAGAGACGGACACATAGACTAAGTTGGAGACAGACAGGGGGACTGAGAGGGACACAGACAGAGTGGACACACAGACAGAGAGAGGCAGAGACGGACACATAGACTAAGTTGGAGACAGACAGGGGGACTGGACTGAGAGGGACACAGACAGAGTGGACACACAGACAGAGCGGACACACAGAGAAAGAACGGGACAGACAGAGACAGAGAGGGACACACAGACAAAGAGGGGACACACAGACAGACAGAGAGGGACACACAGACAGAGAGGGGGCACACAGACGGAGAGGGACACAGACAGAGAGAGACACGCAGACAGAGGGGGACACACAGACAGACAGGAGGACAGACAGAAAGGGGGACCAACAGGCAGACACAGAGGGACACACAGACAGACAGAGAACTCACAGACAGACATAGAGAGGACAGACAGACATAGAGAGGACACACAGACAGAGACGGAGAGGCACACATTGAGGCACACAACGTCTGAGAGGGGCCACAGAGACAAAGACAGAGAGGGGACACACAGAGGCGGACTGAGAGGGACACACAGAGGCGGACTGAGAGGGACACACAGACATACGGGGAAAGAAAGGGACATACAGAGAGGGGACACAAAGACAGACAGAAAGGGACACACAGACAGAGAGAGACACAGTGGGACACAGAGCCTGAGAGGGAACAAAGAGACAGATAGAGACAGAGGTGACACACAGACAGACAGAGACAGAGGGGAACACACAGAGTCGCCTTCTCTTCCCACTCTTCAGTCTCTGACTTGCTGATCTCATCTGTTCCCATGGGTTCAATTATCATCTCCATGCAGATGACTCACAGATCCATATATTCAAGACCAGTCTGTCCCCTGAGCTTCAGGCCTGCATCATCAACTGCCTATTAAACATTTCAAACCGGTCCAGAACGGAACTCATTATCTTTGCTCCAAACCCACTCCTCTTCAGACATTTTCTGTTTTTATTGAGAGTACCACAAGGGTTCTAATCCCCTAGGTTTCCAGTCTCAGTGTCACTCTTGCCTCTTCACTTCTCTCTCATGCCCCTTACCCTCACCCCCATCTAAGCACTTGCTTTGTCTTGTCAATTCTACCTCCAAATAATTTAGCGGCTCTGTCCCCATCTTTACTCACTCTAACTCATGTCCTTATCAGCTTTCACCTGTACTACAGAAAAAGGTTCCTAATTGGTCTGCCTGCATGTACTCTCTCCCCTCTCCACTTAATTGCCAAATTGATATTTTTAAAGCATAGTTGTGACCATTCGCTACCCTACTCAAGAAGTTTCTCATTGCCTGAGGGTCAAAATAGAAACTTCTCTCTTTGGCATTTAAAGCCTTTCACAGTCGACTTCCAGCCTACATTTTTAGGCTTAGTATATATTACTCCCTTTAATGCACTCTATAATCATGCGCAAATTTTATTCTGATTGTTTTCTCTACAAACTTTCATCCCCTGCCTCCTTGGTTTTGCACAGGTTGTCCCCAATGCCTAGTATACATCCTCTCCTCATCTGCACCTCTTAGAATCCTTGGCTCCCTTTGGGGCCCAGCTTAAGTAATTATTTCTATATGAGGCTGCTAACATCCTTCTGTCCCTCTCTCCCTCTCCCCCACTACCCGCCCCACTCTGTCAGGCTTTTCCCAGGAGTGACAGCAATGCAAACCCAAATTAAATAGGTCCTGGGTTGATGCGGGTTAACTTTCCCCCTCAAGGGCGACATTAGCAGCAACTGAGCAGAATAATGGTCTCAAAGTTCAACTGCACATGGGTGCTATTATTCTATATCCCTAACTCTTCTGTGAGATCAAAATCTTTGTTTTTCATTATGGTAATTTTGTAAAATTCATGTTCACTCAATACAGCTACAAAGGGCTGAAGAATACAGTCGAGTGAGTGCTAGGTGACCCCACAAGACACTTTGATAGAGGAGGTCATGGCTCCTCCTTGGAGGAGGCTTAAGTTGAGAGATGGGGAGCTGACACTGTGCTCTGAAGCCCCTACTTCTTCCCTGTCCCAGTTCCAAACAATCGTAACAGGATACTCAATTCATAGTAGTGACTGACCACCTGCAAAACAGCTTTCCTCCCAGGTATCATGCTTTTCTCCTTAAATCATGAGCACCTCTTTGCCTTCTGCAGCTCCTTCTCTTGCTCTAAGACAAAGCCTGCTTTTAGGGAAAGGAATAGTTTAAAAGGAATAATGTGGATGCAGAAATTATGACAGGCTTCCAGGTACATATGATAAATATATTTCCTGATATATTGTATCCTCAAAGAAAGGACAATTTGTTCCTCTCCATTCTCTGTTTGGCCCTTTAGCTACTGTCACCACTATTTACCCGATACTATCTATATTTTAAGTATAACTAAAAGGATGTAATTTTTTCTCCCTTCCCATGGGGGATGGAAAGAGCCAAAGTTTGTTTCTCAGTCTGCTGTAGCCGCAAGGTCAAGGTAAGGAATTTATTTGGATGGAAATGTATTAATTATATTAGCAGGATTTATAAATCATCCTAGCTTTACCTTCCTAACCTTGAGCATCGCTTCATTAAAACTGCTCTGAGGAGCTCATAAAGTTTGGTCTATATTCTGCACAGTTATGCTTGGAAAAGTTAACATACGCAACAAACATAGCCACTAAAACAAATTCACTAATTGTAGAGAAAATAAGTAAAAAACTCTGAGGAGGAGAGAAGCCAGCCTCTCTGGATCAAGAGTACTGCAATGTAGTCTGCAGTCCATCAGTACTACATTTTATCAAAAAATATCCTCTATCCAGACATCATTTCTTTTTAAGCACTTTATTTAAAAAACTAATATATCTATTTTTAGTTTTCAACATTCACCGTTATAAGATGCTGAGTTCCAAAATTTTTCCCCCTCTCTCCCTCTTCTCCCCCTTACCCAAGATGGCATGCACCCTGATGTAGGTTATACATGTACAATCATATTAAATATATTTCCCCATCAGTTATGTTGTGAAAGAAGAGTCATCACCCCTGAGAAAGAAAAAAGAAAATAGTCTGCTTCAATCTTCATCAAACTCCATAGTTCTTTCTCTAGATGTGGATAGCATTTTCCATCATGAGTCTTTTGGAATTTGTCTTAGATCATTGTATTGCTGAGAAGAGCTGAAGTCTATCAAAATTGGTCATTGCACAATGCAGCTGTTACTGTGCATAGTGTTTTCCTGGTTCTGCTCCTCTCACTCAGCATCAGTTCATGTAAGTCTTTCCAGATTTTTCTAAAATCTGACTGCTCATTTTTATAGCACAACACTATTCCATTACATTCATATACCACAACTTCTTCAGCCGTTCCCCAATTGATGGGCATTCCTTAAATTTCCAATTCTTTGCCATCACAAAAGGTGCTATAAATATTGTTGTACATGTGGGTCCTTTGTCTTTTTTCATGATCTCTTCGGGATACAGATGTATTGCTGGATCAAGAAGTGTGCACAGCTTTATAGCCCTTTGGGATTTCCAAATTGCTCTCCAGTAGAGACCATTTCCAAACATTAGTACATAACAAAGATGAACTGAGGAGCTTTAATTCCAAGTTTCTTCCCTTTTAATTAGCTCAAGGATGGTCAGCTATCACAGGTATGGGAGCATTTCAGAAGATAGGGCCAAGAGGTGCTCTTGTGAACTACTGTAATACTTCAGGAAATTCGTTTTCCTTTCTTTATTACCTGTTAAATTTTTAAGAGGAACATTGAAAAGCATCTCACATCCAGGCCAACCTCTCAGCAATGTAGGCCCCTTACTGTCAATACAGCCTACAAATCAGTAGACAATGAGCAAATGAGAAAGATCAGAGCTAAGGCAAAGTATAGACAAATAGGCAGTGGGAGCATCAGCCTTAGGGAAGGAGAGAAGAAAACAAAGGCTACTGTGTAATGGAGACACTATGGAAGGAAGCAGGAAGTTAGGTCATCCCAAGGTATCTGTGGCTTGGAAAGGATAAGGAAGCAGGCCCTTCAATTTCTTCCTCAGTGGAACAAACTTCTTTTTCTCTTGATTGTGTAACTCTACTGTTATTGTTTGTCCTTCATTCTGAAAGAGGACCAATGGTGTCAGGAAGGTGATGGCTTGACTTGCAAATGAATTGGATTTAAGTGAGGCAGAACTGTGCAAAGTCACCAGTTTCACTCTCTCCTCCAGAGCCATCTGGGTCCAGTGGGAAGATATAGATCAGGATGACTGGAGATGGCCCCGGATGTAGTGGGAAACCTTGGCCTTTTTAAGCTAAGGTCTCTCCCACCTCTCAGGCTGTGTGAGGCAACACCCATTCAGTGATTAAAGCTAGGTAAGAAATGAGGCCAAAAAATGGCCTCTTTTACCTACTAAAAAAATCAGTCTGGGAGGGGAAGAACCTCTATAATGCAGGGCTCACCACTAATGCTTGCTGTTTTAAAAATGCAAGTGTGCTCCATAGGAAGGTAGGCCTTCTAAAGGCACAATGCCTTCATTTTCTGAAATGATTTTTACTTTAGACACTTTAGCTTTGGGCAGAAGAAAGTATGATTTGGAGTCAGGAGAGGTTTTCAGTGACCCTCACCTGATGCCCCTTTGGTGGATTTCTCACTCGTTTTTACACCAAACTAACCTGGCACACATCTGTGTAGGGCCTGGAATTTTCTTCGTAGACATTCCTGGAAAATGCCCCCGAGGAACAGAAACAATAAAAGTCATGTAGCTTTTGTAGAAACTTTTGACAAAATACAGTGCTCACTTATGTTTAAAAAACTGGTTTTTTATTTTTTTTTTATTTTTTTATTTTTAGATTGCAACAAACAGTTCTACATAATTTTGGGTTCCAGATTTTCTTCCCTCCTTCCCCTCCTCCCTCCCCAAGAAGGCATGGAGTCCCATATAACTTCCAGGTATAACTAGGCATTGAATTAAATTATACATTTTCTCATGACTCATGAGAAAGATGAAACAGAACCAAAAAAAAACACAACCCAACAACAAATACAAAAGAGAGAAGAAAAAAAAAGTGGAGGGGAAAAAAGGCAAGAATGAAGTGTGCCTCGATTTGCATTCATACTTCGTAGTTCTTTCTCTGGATGTAGATAGCCCTCTCCATCATA
>CM053628.1:11515030-11552338 GCA_028646595.1 Phalanger gymnotis
GATAGGTAGATAGATGGATAGATACACAGACAGACAGACAGACAGATGGATAGATAGATAGATAGATAGATAGATAGATAGATAGATAGATAGAAGATAGGTAGACGGATGGATAGACACAGACTGATAGATGATAGGTAGATAGATGGATAGATACACAGACAGATAGATGATGGGTAGATAGATGGATAGATACACAGACAGATAGATGATAGATAGATAGATAGATAGATAGATAGATAGATAGATAGATAGATAGAAGATAGGTAGACGGATGGACAAACACAGACAGATAGATAGATAGATGATAGGTAGATAGATGGATAGATAGATAGATAGATAGATAGATAGATAGATAGATAGACAGATAGATAGATAGATAGATGATAGACGGATGGATAGACACAGACAGATAGATACATTGGTAGATAGATGATAGGTAGACGGATGGACAGACACACAGACAGATAGATAGATAAATAGATTAGACAGATAACTGCTGGTGATTACTATGCCCATTACACTGTTTTTTTTTAACCTAAAGTTTGTCTATTTTATTTTTTACCTAAAAAAGGTGCAAGCCCAGAAACAGACTTGTATCACATGACTGGTTTTAATAAGCGGGTCACCAAAGAGCCACTAGGTGAATTTTTTTCAGAGAACCTTACAGGTGCAAAGGACCCCCGAGGTAATCTAGTCCAGCCTGTACCCGAATGGGATTCTCACTGCACTGTCCAGACGCGATTATATAGAACTTGCCCCCTCTCCCTTCCCCCCATCCCATACCTGTAGCCAATCAGGAGTCCTGAGCAAGGCAGCAGCACTGCTCTGCCCCATCACTGGCCCTGCTTCTTGCCTGGCCCCACAGTCAGCATTTAGGGGAGCAGATGTTTTAAGAGAAGCGACCCTACCACCACCTTCTGCTGACCAAGTGCCACAGAGAGGCAGGTAAGCGGCAGAGCCCCAGGAATAATATAGTTCCACCCCCTGCCCCTGGCCTTGCTTCCATCCTGGACCCCCACAGCCATAATCTAGCATGCAAGTGCCGCAGCCATGAACCCCTTAGCCTCCTTAGCCTGTCCTCCAGAAAACCTGGAAAAGAAAGCTCTTGCCACCAGTCTTTGGCACTGTCAAATGGCTCAACTTTACAAAAGGCCATGATTTTATGGGTCTAAAGGACCAGCAGCTGAAACCTCCTCCATATGCATTGTGTTCCCCTATTGAAATGGGAGCTCCTTGATAGCAAGAACAGCTTTTCTGTGTATCCCCAGTGGGTAGCACATAGTGAGTACTTAGCAAATGCATATTCATCCATCCATTCAATTCCAAGAGAGCCCATTCCATACATGTACAGCTCCAAATGTTAGGGAAATTCTTCCTTACATTGACGCCACTTCTCCTATTCCTGGGTTCTCTCTTCTGAGGACAAGCAGAACAAGCCAATTCTTTTCCCACATGACAACCCTACATCTCCTTTGCTTGAGCTAAGGGCTTTTTATGCTACTCCCCCTAGCCAGCCCCCATTGTAGGCCTCACGTTCTGAAAGCTCAGACAGCCAGAGCTTACCAGGCACTGCTCTACACTCCCAGCTATTTCTAATCCCTCCCCCCGCCCCCAACCTGGATTCTGACAGGTGAGCTTTCATCTTAAACTACCCAGAACCATACCTTTCTATCATTCCCCTGACACTGCTAAACCATGCTGTAGCAAGGGTATCTGGTGATCCCCTTTCCAATTCCCCTTTGTGTTTTTATCTTCCCCCATTAGAATGTAAACTCCTTGAAGACAGAGCTGTTTCGCATGCTGGTATTTGTATCCCCAGACTGTAGCATAGCCTGACACACAGTAAGCATTTAATAAAAATACCATTTCATTCATTCATTCACTTCCACTCCAAACTCTGGTACTGAGTGTGCCATATGGTTGCTATTAGGTCACTGCTCACCACCCCCACCATTAAAGTTACTTATATTCCTTCTATCATAGAATAACATATCTTGCAAAGCTGAGGATACAATCCTCCCTGTAAAACAAACAAAGGAAAAGCAAGGATTTTTAACAGAATCGATGATTTTGAAGCATACCTGTTGAGAAAACCAAAGGTGGGCAGAATCCTTGAAAAGCAAATGAAATGGACCAAAAAAAAAAAAAACCCTGATCACTTCTACTTGCTGACAGAATATTTTATTTAAAGAACCTCAGAAGTTCAATGAAAATCTTTATTAAAACAATAGCTTAAAATGTCACGATACAGAACAAAGCCATATATATGCATTACTTTAAAAGATTAGCAGATAAAATTAGAAAATTATATTCAGAGTAAATTATAAAATGCATAAAATATATGGGACTTAACATACTAATACACGCTCAAGATTTACATTAAGTAAGACTTAAATAATTGGAAAGATTCATTGATCTTTGTAGGGCTGTACCAATTATAATAGAAATGCCAATACTATCGAAATTAATTTGGGAATTTAATGCCATACTGATTAAACTACTAAAAAGAATGATTACTTTGCGGAACCAGACTAAATAACAATAAAATTTGTTTGGGGGAACAAAATATCCAAAAATTTAAAAATAATAATGAAAAAAAGGTAAGAATGAAAGGAGCATCAGCAGATGCCAAGTGATTTTACAAAACTGTAGTCAAGGAAATTATTTGGTGAGTTTTGAAAAAACAATATAAAAGAGGGCAGTAAAACCATCAATTAAATGAACACAGTACCCCAAGAACACAAAATATTTAAGGAAGGGTGACCCACTTGACAAGAACTTCTAGGAGGGAGGGTTGGATTTGGTATCAGGAAGACATAGATTTGATTCCTGTCTCAGGGATTAACTGACTGACTCTGAGCAAGTCCTTAACCTCTCCAAATCTGTTTCCTCAGCTATAAAGTGGGGGTCATAATATCTATTTCACACAGTCAAATTAAATGGAATCCTTGTAAAACATTTCAGAAACTCAATGATGCTATAGCAATTTCAGCTGTTACTACTTTAACTTTGCATATCTGAAATCCCAACAAGTTTTGTGGTTCTAGAATAGGTAAGGTGGCTAGACACTGGTAAACAGCAAATACGAATTGACAGTTTTCAAAGGTGCTAGGTCCAATTCTCCATTTTCTGATTTAGGCATAGCCTCTGCTAAATCCCAGCTTAACTGACACCACCCTTCTCTCCCACCTCCCTCCGCCCCCGCAAGTTTATTCTAGTCGCTACCTAACATAGAACATAACCTTCTGTAAACATTTAACAATTCTATCAGAATATACTCTTAGAAGAACAAATATTTTATTTCAATTCAAAACTTCGTTGTTTAACCCATTCAAATTATTTTACTAGATGAATGATCTGATGAAGCAGCACCACTTACGAGTGGCAATTTCTCTACAAACTAAGAACAGTAAAGCTTTGTACTTAAAAGTTTCACAACAAAGCTAGAATGAGGCAAAATGCTGTTGCCATAGCCATAGTGTTAATTTATTTGGCCCATTTTTCCCCTGTACCTGGAGGATGTACCAGGTAACACGAATCTGGGTCTAGTTCACAGATGCTTTGTCCTGAGAGCATGTGCACACATCTACCCATTTCCTTCTAGCAGGGATGCACGTCAATTATATCTGATAAAGGGATGCTGCTCCTTATTAGCATCCCACCATCTCTTGACATGTTTCTAGAAACAATGAATGGTTTTCCCCACATTTTACAATGCATATTCTTTTGACCTTTAAAGCAGCTGCTGCTGCTCTTGGTGACCTTTGGTAGGTGCTCCTAGAAACCATGAAGGTCTCAATTTCTTTTTCTAAATGTCTAAAATTCACACCAAGACTAAATGTCAAATGGGCTAATTCACATATCTAATTAATGCCAATAATGTCTAATAATTATTAACATGCCATTTTAAGTATATTATATAGAAATATAATGATACATTAGTAAACATGTCTAATGCTATTGTAGCTGAAAATTGTGGCAACTGAGGTTCTTATTGAAGGTATTCTTATCGAAAACCACTATTGCATATTGAAGTTACTCTTCTAGCAAGGTAAGATTTAATTAAGACATTTATATGGCTAAACATTCCAGTTTAAAATATTGCTAATTCAGTATCACATTTAAAGACAAGAGCAAAACAATTCAACGACCGTGGTGTTGATCTGTAGTTGGTACACTTGGGCAGCATCCAAACTTTTGCTGAGCAGGCAGTTCCTTCACAATCCTTTGGGTTGCTTTTAGTGGCAGTTGCTTCTTAACACTGAGTTCACCAGCCCGCCTTGCCACAACCCTTCCTGGAAAGCAGATTTACAGTTCCTCCTCCTGGGGAGGGCTTGCAGAGGCAGCCATGGCAATACTGCTCTGTCCTTCTTGGCTCTCCTGTCTGGTTTCAGCTGATGGATCACTGACTTCTTGCTGCACCTCTAAGTAGGTGATGATATCTTTTAGATGCTGTTGGATCTCAGTAATCTGCACGTGTATCTGTTCGCAGGCTTCCTTCTGAACTTTCTCGTCCTCCTTATGCTGGCTTTCTAAGAGAGTGTGGTTGGCTTTCAGGTTCTTGTTTTTTTCTTGCTCCTCCCTGACCTCAGTGAAGAGTTGGGATACTTTTGTGTTCAGTTGAGTACACTTTTCTTCCGCAGCTTGCTTTTGTTGTAGTAAGTCATTTATTTCACATTCCTGTTTACTACATTTCTGAATTGTTAAGGAAAGTTTAGCCTTCATGTTGTTAATTTCCTCAATGTGCTCCCTTTCTATTTGCATTATCTTCTGTTCCCAGAAGATTTGCTGAGATTCCAGACGTTTTGACAGTAAATATGAGTACTCTAGCTGCATAGCAGCAATTTTATCTTCATTTGTGTATTTCTCGTATTGTCCCATATTGCTAAAGCTGTAGTGTGTTTCTGACTGGACATAATTATCTTCAATATAGTCCCAGACTTTGTGGTCATTTACTTGCATCCCATATGCGTGCTTTGTTTGATCAAAGTGCTTGTCAGCATGCCCTACCGCAGCTCGCCCACACCCGAAATAGCCACAAATCAAACAAATGTGGAGGCTTCCTCTAACCCCACATTCAAAACACCTAGGTTCTTCTTGCTCTGGCATATTCAAGTAACTGCACACAGGGCACATCATGCTACTTGGGTTCTGGTAATTCTCGTCCTCAAAGCTTTGCTCACATAACCAGGTAAGGATGCTCTGCATGGAATCACCGGTTTTCTCTAGACATATGGTGCACCGAGGAAGTTCTATAAGGTTTCTCATTGGAAAGCTGGGCCTTTCTGATGTTAATGCTTCAAACCTCCCCACATAAACCAGCTGACACACCTCATTGTCCTTTTGGTTAAAAGAGCAACCATTGTACACCATATAAAAGTTATCAGCAATGTCTTCAGCCACAAATTTGATCAGTGCCATATACTGAGTAAGAGTAATGTCTTTAATAATTTTTACCTCATCGATGACTTCCTGAAACGGTGCCAAGAAACTGCGTAGGTTATCCCGAGTCATCGTGGCTGGAATGTTGAGGATACCCAACGTGGATCTGTACATCGCCCTTTCTTTCATTGCAGCTTTGCTGGAAGTCTTGTACAGGTGCAGAAAACCATGGATCTCTTCCGCCTCCGGCCATGACTGGGCATAGGCTTGGCCGGCGGCCTGCGCATCTAGGGCTGCCGAAGGGCCGCTCTCGCTTTCGTTCTCGGTCTGGCTCTGGCTCTCAGTCTCTGCCACCTCAACCGAAGAGCCGATCTTGCTATAGTCAAAACTGCACTCGCTCTCATCTGGCTCGACTGCAGGCCAGACCTCAAAGTCATCCAGGCCTCCTACCTCAGCCAGGCCTGACGGAGGATTCTGAGGTGGAACTGCCACTGCACCCTCTACTTCAGCTGGAACTGGAACCGTTTCTTCAAGGCTGCTCCCAGCAAAAGCTGGTAACAGCTCTTTGCCCTGGTCATCAGACATGCTGTCCAGGGATAGAGTTACGGTTGGGATATGGGGAGAGAAATGGCCGCCGGAAGACCAAGTCCGCCCTTGAGCTCTCGGGAAGGAAGTGGCGCAGTTAGAAATTTTGTTACTTGATTGGCTGGGCTGAAGGAGGGCAAAGGTTGGAAGCAGAAGTGCGCCTGTGCAGCCATCCTGCCTCAGCCCTTCCCCCTTCCGCTGGGCCCCACCCCAGCAGAAGGCACTCCAAACACTTATTTGAGAACTACTTAGGCCTAGATTCCTGAGCGCCCTGCCTGGAGATCTATCCAACCTAGTAGAAGCGGATGTATTTACATATGTAGATGTAAAGCTAGATGGTGCACTGAAGAGAACACCAGCCTTGGAGTCAGGAAGACTCCTCTTCCAGAGTTCTAATCAGACTAAAGACAGTTACAGGCTTTGTGACCTCAGGAAGTCACTTCACTCCCTTTACCTCAGTTACTCATCTGGATAATGGGTACACACTGGAGAAGGAAATGGCAAACCGATCCAGTATCTCTGCCAAGAAAACCCAAATGGGGTCACAAAGACTTGGGCACAACTGAAACAACTGCACAATAACAAATTCCTTTTTCATTGCCTTACAATCTAGTTCCCCACAAGAACTGTTCCAAAATGTGTTTCTCTCAGCCACTTCTCCCTTATCAGCAGATGATTTCGTCTGCTTTGCAGAGGCCAGCCTACCTTTTCCTAGGAGCACCCCAATTCCCCCCCAGTTACCTCTGACCATATTTATCTTTGCCCAGCCCTCCCTCTTTCCTCCTTCCTCAGTGAAAGGACGTCCTTACTAAAGCTTATCCCCTTTCCCTTTCTCCCTCCTGCTACTGTGATCTCACCAGCTTTTTTTTTCCTCTAGCAATCAGTTCCATCTACACTCTGTCCTCCATCTGTGAATTTATGTTCAGGTCATTCCTATCTTTAGAGCCTTTCTCTTTTTGTTAGGTTTTTTTGCCCCCCCCTTCCCCCCCATCCCACCTTTGTTTCACTGCCAAACTTTTAAAAGGACTAATGGCTTCCTGTAGCTTTAAAGTTTGCAAAAAACCCTTTACATCCATGATGTCATTTGGCTTCACAACAATTCTGTGAGGTGTGTGCTCCTCTGGGTGTTACAAATGAGAAAAGTAAGACTCACAAGTAAAGTGATTTGCATATGGTCATCTAGATAACAAGTTTCAAACAGCTAATCTCAGAAACAGGATTCAAACCCACATGTCCCCAGTATCAGTTTAGTACTGTATCCTCTACCTCAGGCTACTTCTCTATTGCCTCAATTAGGCTGCTTCCACTTCTGTCTCACCAATTCATTCCCCTGCAGTCTGGTTCTAGAAAACATTCCCAACAATAAGCTTTGTATACCTTCCTATCTATACAAACAAATGTCATCAAGACAAGTGTATACAAAATCCAGAAGAATAATTCGACTCTCTTGCAAATGGACTTGTACCCCCATAGCACCTTATAGTTGAAATTAGATGAAAGTGTCTAAAATCTGACTGCATCATTGATGTCAAAACTTTGGTAAGATCAGGAGCAGTGAAATAACATGCAACTAGATATACCACAGACAACAGAGATGCACCTAGATGACAGGCCCATTAAAAATTACTTTTCCATATGATCATAAAATATTCCCTTCATCTACATAAATACAATCCACATCAATTTGCTCTAAGTCATGGCAAATTGAGATTTGGTGAACCCCTAAAGATTGCTAGGTTTCCACATTTGATGATGCTTCACAGCCTGTTACTAAGGGAGTATCTAAATTATATGCCCAAATGAAGAATTTCCTGCTTAATTGCCAGTTTTGACCAAATCAGATAAGCCCTAATGGCTAAAAGAACATGAATCTGCTATGCCACGACTGCTTTGGTGGGCCGTTCCCCCATAAAGCTCTTTGTCCCCTCCCTCAGCTTCTCATAATAGGTGTAGGGCTAGTACAGACTGTCTTGTGTAAATTTCATCCTACCTGGAGGGGAAGAAGTCTTTGTTATTTTTCACATCTGCGTTTAATATGCCTGCCACAGTCAGGGAGATGAACTCTGCAACTGTGCCTGAGAATTACAGGTTATTAAGTTTTGCTTTATAAATGAGATGCTCAAAATTGACAAAAAATTACTACCTCTCAGTTAATTTCTTTCCATGCTCAGTTACTTCCCTGACTACCTTGGCAATAACTTGAACAAAGAAAATTTGTCAAATTCATTTTCACATTAATAATAAAACCCATCATAGATACCAGACCAAGGAATTCATCGTTGGATATGCTCTGACTGAATAAATGCTCTGATGAGCCCTGGGGCCTCAACTGCCAACATCCCTTAGGGAATCAGAAACTGGAGTCAGATCTTTACCTTCCCCAGCAGCCAGAAAAGAAGTGCATGTCAGGGGAAAAAAGACTCATTTACTTATTGTTTCCCTGGCCTATAACTCACCCCATATAGCTTCTGTTTAGAATAGGCTGGTGCTCAAAATTAGCGAGAGTTCCATTTGGCAGTTTCCAGCTGCCTTGACCTAATCAATGGATTCCGCCTCATTTGAAAGATAAAGGTTCTTTTTTATGTTTTTTTTTATTTCCCTTGGGTCCCCTACACAAAACTGGAGACTCAAGAGAAAGGGAAGAATTACAAGTGTTCATCCCCCCAAACCATTGTGGATTACCCACAAGAAAGTTGGGCAAGCTTCTTTTGTCTAGCTGTCGCGTTTTCTCCTTCAATGGATGCCTACCTCTGCTGCTTGGCTTATAGATTTATCAATTTCATATTAGCAACCTTAGCAACCGCTTAACCCAACCTATCATTTTATACATGAGGAAAAACAGGCCCAGAGAAAATGGGTGATTTGTACAAAATCACATAGGTAAGCAAGCGACGATTTCAAGATTTGAATCCATGTCTACTGACTTGGATTCCGCTGTTCCTGCTAATGTACCTCTCTGCCTATGAGATGTTTTTTAGCAAATTGACTCGTTGTTGAACATTAAATCCCTTCATTTCTCCTCATTTGCATCATATTTTATCCTTCTAAAAAACCTCTAATTCTGAAAATAGAGGTTTTGGGGATGTGGACTATTACTTTGGTTGTCTGGACTATTCTAGCCCTGGTTTTCCCGTGACTTGGCACCCCCTCCCCATAATTGCATATGTGGCAAAATTTCCTCAGCTTGTAGCCTCTCTGTGATATTCCCTTTGGCATTTAAAACATCTCCTTTATGGCCAAGTTTCCCAAAAACTCAAGAATGCTGTCAGGCCTCCTGGAGGCCTTGTCATGCAACATGTAGTGAGCTGGGAGACTCCTTTGTCCATGCTCATCGCTGTGCTATGGAGGTAATAAAAAAATCCAGAAAGTGTTCCTTCTAGCAATTTGTGATCTGGTTAAAAATAATCTTCTCACAGCATGGTCTAGCCATGCCACGGCTGTGTTTAAGAACCATCAGTGGCTCCCTGTTACCTCTAGGACCAGTTACAGACTTGGAGTTTGATACCAATCACGGTCTGGTTCCAGCCTTCCTTTTTAGACTCATTTCCCATTAATCTTCATCATTCATTTGCTGTTTTAGCCAAGTTTCCAAACCTGGTGTTCTATTTCCTGCCTCTATGCCTTTGAACAGGCTGTCATGCATCCCAGGAATACCTCCTTACAGCGAGACAGCTACATAGGTTAATGTGTAGAGCACTGGACTTGGAATCAGGGAGACCAGAGTTCAAATCCAGCCTTAGATACTATGTGATCTTAGACAAGTCACTTCACCTCTATTTGCCTTAGTTTCTCATCTGTAAAATGGAGATAAAAATAGCGCCTATCTCCCTGGGTCGATTTGAGGATCATATGAGTTAATATTTGTAAAGAACTTAGCACAGTCTGGCACATAGTAGGCACTTAGTAAATGCTTGTTTTCTTCCTTCTTCTGCCTCTTAGAGTTCATTACTTCGGGGCAGCTAGATTGTGCAGTGAGTGCAGCACCGGCCCTGGAGTCAGGAGGACCTGAGCTCAAATCCAGCCTCAGACACTTGACACACTTACTAGCTGTGGGACCCTGGGCAAGTCACTTAACCCCAGTTGCCCTGCCTTCCCCCAAAAAACATGATTAAAAAAAGAATTCATTGCTTCTTTTAAGACTCAGCTTCTGTGCCTTTCCTGATTCCCATCATTATCATTACTCTCTTCTGCACCAGTTATGGCCCAGGAGTCCTTTTCCCAGTCACCACTGTCCCTACAAGAATAATCATGTCAGTCAATACTTAAAGAAATTAATTCAGGCTATTCACTGGAAGGTCAAAAGCTAAAGCTTAAATGCTTTGACCACATAATAAGAAGACAGGACTCATTGGAAAAGCCCCTGATGTTATATGTTTAGTATGATCGTACATGTATAGCTTGTATCAGATTGCTTGCTGTTTGGGGGAGAGGGGAGGGAGGGAGCAAAAAAAAAATTGGAATCCTATAAAAGTGAATGTTGAAAACTATCTTTATGTGTAATTGGGAAAAAAATGAAATGCTATTGAGTAGAAAAAAATTAAAAAGTGAGAAAAAAGACCCTGACGTTGAGAAAGATTGAAGTTAAAAAAAAGGGGAGAGCAGATGTTGAGATAGATAGCGTCATAGAAACAAAAAACATGAACTTGGCCCGACTTTGAGAGATATTGGAGGACAGAAGGGCCTGGTGTGCTGGTCCACGGGGTGACAAAGGTTCAGACATGACTGAATGATTGAACAACAACAACGTACAGGGGTAATTTACCAGCAATACAGAACGTGGACCCAAGAGGAGTAGACTTGCTCCTTGAAAGCTAACCTTTCAAACCTAACCCCCAGAAGTTATAGCAAACATACCAACATACCACATACTTTACTGGTGTGTAGTGACTTCCCAAACTGCATTTTTTATATGTCAAATCCTGTGTGAAAAAGCAAGCTGAAAAACCTGCATATTCACCTAGCTCAGTTCTATGTAACTTTGTATTTATTAACAGCCAAAATAACAGGTATAATTTATCATTGTATCCTCAGAATTCAGTGATTAGCATAGAGATGATGTCCCCAAAATTATACTGTAATTTTAAGCTTAAATAGCTTGTTTGGTTTTTTTGTTTGTTTGTTTTTGGTTTTTGGCAGGGCAATTGCGGTTAAGTGACATGCCCAAGGTCACACAGCTAGTACGTGTGTGAAGTGTCTGAGGACGGATTCGAACTCAGGTCCTCCTGACTCCAACGCCAGTGCTCTACTCACTGTGCCACCTAGCTGCCCTAAGCTTAAATAGTTTGGAGGACCCTGTCTGTATAAATGTAAATTTTCTGTATATATTCTATGTGTGCAGAGATACTAAGAGCTATAATTATGGGTATATGTAGATCTATGAGGCTGGATAAAAGGGAGCCACTGACAATTCTTGAGCAGGAGTTGGTGCGGTCAGGCTAGACTTCACCAATATTATTGTCAATTGGATTAGGTGATCCTAGGGGTTTATGTAGCTTGGTTTGGGTTTTCGATATCATCAGTGTATGGAACTACTTCTGCCCATTCAGCTCAGAGACTCACCTGTATGAAAAATGCTAGCCATCTTCAGACAGAGAACCGATGAGCCCTAAGTGCATATTGAAGAATACTTTTTCCATTTGTTAAATTTCTTTTGCTTTGTTTTGTGACATGGCTAATATGGAAATATATTTTGCATGACTTTATGTGTATAATTGATATCATGTTGATTGTTTTCTCAGTGGGTAGAGGAGGGGTGGTAGGGAGAGAATTTGAACTCAAAATTTAACAAAATAAATGTAAATTTTTTTAAAATAAAAAGCCTTATCCATAACTTAGGGAGTCAGAGAGACTTGCCTGGAGCATTATGAGGACTCGCCCTGGGTCACACACTTAATATGTGTTAGAGTCAGTTCTTCCTGACTCCAAGGATGTCAATCTATCCACTGTGACTCCTTCTTTCTCATGATACATATTATATATACACACATACATCATATAGATATATAATATAAATATACACACATATATTGTATGCACACATATATGTACTCAACCTATGTAGGACAGTCTAAGTTCTTCATACTTTATAGAAGGAACATTTTAAAAGAAATTCACTTTGGCTGCTGGAAACCTCATTTCCACTTAGAAAATAACTCCGCTTGAAACAACACCTGACAGTTTATGTATTTGCTACTTGATTCAGTTTCAGACTTCAAGTAGTACAAAGTGTTGTATTACAGTGCCATGGAATAGTTTCAGGATGGATTGCCTCTCCAGATCTCAGCTACAATTTCATTATGTTGTTGAGCCATCTTCCCCCTTAGCATAACCCTCTCCTGAATTTACTTTGCTCTGAGTTAATAGCCATCAATAATAGCTACCATTTCTATAGTACCTACTGCGTGCCAGGCACTGTGCTAAACACTTCACAAATATTATCTCATTTGATCCTCACAACAACCCTGCAAGGTAGCTGCTATTATTATCTCCATTTTGCAGATGATAAAACTGTGGCAAACAGAGGTGAAGTGACTTGCCCAGGACCACCCAGCTAGCAAATGTCTAAAGTTGGATTTGAACTCAGATCTTTCTAACTCCAGGCTTGGTGCTCTATCCACTACTACCTGCTTAGAAGACATGTACTCAGTGTCTCCTTGTGACTCAATCCCAACAGACTTGTGTTACAAAGAGATACTGAGTATATCTTCTTCTCTAACATATTATCTGTCGGTGAATCTGAAAAGAGAGTTGAACTTGTAGCCCCAACTCAGTAGCTGAAATTTTCATGCATGTCAAACGAGAACCATGATGAAGGCCTTGTCAAACGTTAGCCTTTGGTGTCTTTCCTGATACTATGACAATGTCAATGCTAAATAAATAAATACAATCATGTTTACCATTTTTATGTTCTAGCAAAAAAACTTGGGCATATGCTCCATATTTGCAGTGCCACTCAACCATAGAACAATATTTCGTCCTCTAAGGAGTTGACATTAACTCTTAGTGCCATTTAGGAAGCAATGATTATCATAAATCACCATACATAATGCCATGCAAATTACAGAGAACTTAGTGCAATATTGGGTATAAAATACTTTTTGCTAAAATGAATAAAGGGGGCTTAACAGGGTTGGGGAGTTTGGGGGTTTGTTTTGCTTTTAAGAAACCCACTAGAAGATACTTGGGGAATTTGAGGTTACGCTTTGACCTAATATTTATATGAAAGTAATTGATTGTGATGTTTTTGCCAAAATATACATGCAATGTATGAACCATTTACTGACTCAATTTTGATCAAAACATAACATGAACCAATAGACATAACCCTTAACAGAAAGACAAGCTCTTATCTCATTCTGAGTTTGACTCCACCACATATGGCCCTAACAGCTGCTTTTATTCCCTAAGAAAAAGGGAAGACAGTAAGATTACTTCCATATCTGAATCCTATGCTGGAAGATGAAGACTCTACTTAGTGTCTTCTTTATTTTAATATAGTTTTTTTAGACTAAGAATTTCATGGATGTCAATGTATTCCCACGCTGATAAATAATCCTGCTTGCTTGTACAATTATCCCTTCTACATCATGGGGGGCTAGGGATGTAGCACCACTGCACTCTGGAAAATCCTGTGTAAAATTTTTTGGCTCTTCCTTTGTACCAGAGAAGTCTGATTTTTTTCTTTTTCTTTAACGGGGTGTTTACTAGTAAGTATTGTAAAATTTGGGTTGATATCATACAATACTAAACATATATTTTACGCGTTTACAAGTGTCTAAACTTTTGCTGTGTCATCAGTGGCTTCCGCAAAACTCCCAAAAAATTTCCAATGTCTTATGCCGACCCTCAGTGTATCGAAACAGCAATGGGAAAAGTCGTGATGTGGAAGGGATAGCTGCATGTAGTACATATTGGAACATGGCTTTAAAGGCCAAAAGGGCAATAGGAAAGCATGTAGCTGATGTGAATAGGTTGTAATGCAGCATAAAAATAGAATAGTGGAGAAGTGGTATTAATTATGTCAGCTGGGAAATGTATGAGTCAAAAAAAATGAGCTGCTGTTCACCTGGATCATGATACTCCTAGGATAGTAGGATAGAGGAGCAAGCACCCTTAGGATGAGGCTACCACTTCTGCTGTCATGGGAGCAAGGCAGGCAGAGGAGGAAGTACACCCAATGCAATGTTGGGGGGGTAATTCCCCCAACATTCTTTTAGTTGATGCCAACTAAGTTATGCTGCCTGTTGGTAGCCTTTAAATATCCCAACCTGGGGCAAAACTCTTGTAACTTTCCCTCACTTATAACTCAGAATGATGTTGACAAAGATCTGGATCATGTGATATAGAAAGATAAAATGAAAAATGGAAAGGTGGAAAGATGGCTCAGTAATAGAGGCAAAGCAGTTGTCTGAAATTGGCAGCAGGAAACAAGGAGTACCCCCTCTCCCTTCTTTCCCAGAGTATTGTGGCACAGTGGCACAGGGAGGCACAAGAGAAGGAAGACCCAGGACTAGAGAGGGTAGCCATGGAGGGCAGGTTTCTCTCAGTACCAAAAGACGGAAGGAGTGAAAAGCTCTAGAATTCTAAAAAATAAAGTTTGTATTCCGCAGGGCATGGTGGAATGGGAAGGAAGAGGCTAGGACCTTGGGTTGAGGTAGATAGGGGTGGGTGTACCTGGAGAGATGTGGAGATATGTGTGTCCTGGATTATTCCCACAGGAGATAGAAACCCTGAATCAGAGGAATAAGGAGGGCATAAGCAGGGAGTGTGCCCTTCTCAGGATGGGAGAAGAACCAGTTGATTGGGTTCCCCATCCACCACAGTCCTCTGGTAACTCAGCACAGCATGTAGGGCAGAGTAGTTTGAGGAGCTTCCAAAGTCGTTCACCCGTCACTTTAAATGCAGGATTTATGAATGAAAGTAGCAGGGCATCCAAGTCAGTGAATAAGTGATGTTCAATCCTATAGCCATACTGAATTTATAATCAAGTCTGCTGAGCTTCCAGAGATTTAATGGTGAGGTCACAAAGTGCTGACTGTACATGCTAGACATCTTGGTATGTCTCAACCACAGCATATAGAGACAGCACTTAGCCCCTTAGTCACTAAATCCATAGAGGCTTGGCCCTCTATATCCTTGGCATGCCAAGGAGCAAGATAAATCGTGGATCTCTTCAAGAACTTAGATCGGTACAGGTCCCACTCAATGCAGGCTTTCTTCCCCTTTGGTTCCCAGAGGCTTGGGATCTTGTATTCTTCCTCCAGCATTGAAAGATAACAGCTGTGACTGGGTCTGTAAGGTCTAACTGAATTCATGGTAGGTGCCAACTCCTTAGTGTCATTCCAAGGTGGCAAGGCTCACTCAGAGGACATCTGCCACATGAAGTCAATAGTCAGTTCTCTCTCTTTGAGTCCCCAGGACTTCTGCTACCTTTGGTACACTGAAGTTTGACATACCTGATGGCCATGAGTTTTCTTTAAGCAGGGCCTCTGTTGCCTCTCCCTTGTACTTAGTAAATACTTAATAACTGTTTCATGAATTGAATTTCTGGCATACAGATATAATATGAATAATGTTCTCACCCTGCCTTAGCTTTATTATTTTTAAAGTCAGTTTTATTGATGTTTTTATGTCAGTCATTTCCAGATATACTCCCATGCATTCAACAAGTGCCCTTCCTTGTAACAAACAAGAAGATTAAGCCACATTCACTGCTATGGTGACTGTGTCTAATAGTGTATGTACCATTCTGTTCCCTTTACAACCTTGTTACCTTTTGAACCCCCTTCTTCTCCACACAGATAACCCAGAGAGAGAGGACAACCTCTGGAGCCAATACTTGGCGCCTTGATCAGGTTGCATATATGGTGGTCCAAGGCTCTGGAAGTCCATGTACATTTGGTGAAATTTTGGCAAATGTTTAGGCTCTTCGAATGCAAGCTGGCCATCCTTGCTGGAAAGCTGAACTGTAGGAAAGATTTATAACACCTTTAACTTCACTTAGCTTAAGTAGCAATGTACGTGGCAGTGTAATATTGTAGCCTTCCACATTCCAATCGGCATGCACCAAAAATGGGGCAGCAAACAAGGGAGTCTGTGGCTCCTACCACAAATGACACTGTAGTTTTATACCAGTTGTCTCTTAGTACCTATGGTTTGCTACCTTAGCTCATGAATATTACCAGAGTCGTTCCAGTTTGCCTTATGACCTGTGGCAATGTGGCAAGTGCACCGAAAATGCTATTTGGTGTCTGTAGGTTGTCATTTTCGATTGGGAGTTATGGGTTTTCAAAACTTTTCTGAAACTCTTATTTCAGAGGTAGAGAGCTCCTGGTGTGGAAACTCCTTTCACTGGCACTGTTTGATAGCTGGTCTGTTAACTTAGAGTCTTGCAGAGCTGCCTGGGGCACTGAGTGGCTAAGTGAGTCACCCAGAGCTAGTATGAGTCTAATTCAGTTCTTCCTTACTCTGAGGCTGGCCCTCTATTCACTGCCTCTCTTCTAAAGCTTATAGACACATTAGGAAGGACTTGCTGCTTCTGCTCACCACTTGTGCGTCTTTGGTGTACAATGGGATATGTGGAAGACTTTGCTGTATTTTGGTGAATCCTTTGAGGTACACAGCATTTTTCTTATCAACAAAGTTAAATTTCTTTTATGCTAGGTTTGTGTGTGTGTGTGTGTGTGTGTGTGTGTGTGTCTTCAGCCACAATCATTTACCAAGAGATATAACTGAGGATTATAATGCTTAAATGAGACATATATCTTTAATTTCATTGAATTAGTTCCATCAACTCTATGAAAGAAAATCTTGGAAGTCCAGAATGTCAATAGTAGTATTGGCCAAGAAAGGCTTTCTGAGATTTTCTTAGGGGAGAAGAGCTCAGAGAGGAATTCCTTTTAATACCTGGTTCATTTTACCACAAACTAGCTCATGCTCCTTTGTCAATGCTGACAACTTTTATGTCCCTAGAAATCCATTTTCTGCATCAAACCCTCTGAATGGTTAGTGTTGCCTTCTTTTCTCTACTTTTTGGCTCTGTGCCTCCATTGGGCTGATAAGAAGCATCTCCTGGATTCAAGACTATGAAGTTTGTCAAAGTCTGGACCCAAACATTAGGCAATGTTTTGTTTTGCTAGAAAGCAATTCACAAATGTGGCCATTAGTAAATTAGTTAAGTTTGAAACACCTCTTGAGCATTAATCACCACATACAATAGGCTTACCACTTCATAAACTCCCGTGGACACATTTTGCCCGATACTCATTAGCTATTCCCAGTGCAGTTTGCAAGCACTCGACATCAACCTGGACGTGGCAGTTGAGTGAGCTATAGGTTACGACAAGATTATTTAAAAATGGCAAAACCACATAACCTATCAGAGAGCAGCTCTGAGGCACTCAAGGGAACAATTATTATTTACTCGTTGGGAATGTCCTAATTGATATTGAAAGTGATACGCCATAATTAGAAACACAAAATGTTGATGACCTTCAAAGCATGATTTTACTAATTATATGAGTCTATATTATAATTTGTATTGTTAATCATTTAATAGCTGTGTATTCCTAAGCACCATTTCCTAGATGTCATTCTTCTCTTCAGGTTTCTTCACTGTTGTTATTGTTGTTTTGAGAAATTATTTTTTGTTTGATAATTACTTAAAATGCCTTGCTGAATTTTAATGAGTTCAAGAATTTTCAGGGAGAGAGGAGACTCTCTACCCTATGTGCTGACCAGATCCAGTGGAGCCTTC
The DNA here is from genome assembly GCA_028646595.1 of Phalanger gymnotis. Taxonomy (NCBI): domain Eukaryota; kingdom Metazoa; phylum Chordata; class Mammalia; order Diprotodontia; family Phalangeridae; genus Phalanger; species Phalanger gymnotis. The sequence goes on from CM053628.1 coordinate 11,532,756, forward strand.
TCTGTGATGGGCTAGGGTCCACTAAAATGGAGGGCTTGTTCAATCAGCAAGCACTGGTTAAGAAGCTGCTCTGTGCAAGGCACAGTGTTAGGCACTGGGAAGTTACTAAGAAGTGCGAGGCACAGTCTGTGTCCTTAAGGCATAGTTGGGGTAATAATACATGAAAACAAGAGGACTGAAAATAGAAGGCAAAATATAATAAGTGCTAAGTGAGTGATACAGAATTGAAGGGGAAAAGATCTCATGGAATGATCACTTGTGTTTAGGGTCAAAGTGACCATTCAGGTTTCTCTCAGACAAAGGGGTAAATCTGATTATCTAGATCAAAGAGTTCCATATAGAGGAGCAGTGAGAAATAAGACTGAAAATGTAGGTTCATTTATGCATCCAAGAAACATTTACTGAGTACCTACTCTGTATAATACTAGGTATTAGGTACTATAATAGTAAGATATGATCCAATGTGTCTATAATCCATGGCCCAAGACCAACAGATCATAGATTTACTGTTGGAAAGGACCGTAGAGACATGTAATATAGCCCACTAATTTTATAGATGAGAAAACTGAGGCACAGAGACGTTAATGGACTCACCCAGGATCACACATCTAGATAGTATCCAGGGTAGGCTTTGAACTCGTATAGTACTCTAACCACTGTACTACCTATCTACCTTAATGGTTTATATAGGCCAAGTTCAGTTTTGGGTATGTTTCACCCAGATCTATTCTTTGGCTTGTGTCCCCACCCAGAATTTTCCCTAGGACCATCAACATTCTGTATTCCCATGACACAGAGGAAAGGGCCTTCACCTTCCAAACAAGCGAACATTCAAGCTATCAACAGAAGAACTTTAAGCCAAGCTTTATTAAGCTCAGCAGAAAATATAGAGCATTTGTAACCAAATCTGTGAACAATCTAGGTAACTTTCTTTCCGTCTCCAGTGGGTATCCACCTGACCCTGTGACCTACACAGTCCTATAGTCCTCAAGGCCAAAATAAAGGCTTCATATATGTTAATGTTTTGAAGAATTTAGTGTTATCAAGCAAATGTCATAGCAAGGTCTTATCACTTTCTACTAAGATCTTATAGTCCAGAGAAAAGAGAGAGATTGTGTAAGACCTAGGGGACCAGACTAATGCACTCAATGCATCCTATCATGCAGGCAGAGTTAGTGGACGTTTGCTGCCTGTTGGCTTTAGAGGACATTAGCAATGAGTTTTATGTTTAGGTAAAGGCTATTTGGTTAAGGTTATTCCACCTTTTTGGGGAATGGATCAAGATTGTTAATGATGCACACAACTTAGGTGTAGTTCCCCCTCCTCCCCCGCCACACCTCCATCTGCTTCTTTCCTCTCAGGAAGAATATGAATATATCATTGCTAAAGTCAAGGGCAGTATAGATAGCTGTAAGAGATGATCATTAGGCTGCTCATTTATTAACGTCTACAAAATACGTGGCCTTTGTGCTCTTTGGAGAAAGACTGATACATAAATCTCGCCATCAAGTAAACAGTGCAACTTGCCCTGAGTAGCTGTGTTCAGGCTATCTATTTCTGAAATGAGAGGCAAGTAAATTAACAAGATAGAGAAGAGAAACCAAGAAATCCATCATGACTTGTCTGGGTTGCCTTGTTATGGGGATGGGCTCTCCATTTGACTCCCTTGGTGGTATTCCAACTGATGCCTTCCTGAAGCCACTATCAGAGAAAATAAAGAGACCCGCACTCTTTTCCATGTGTGCCTGGTGGGTGTTCATATTTATATTCATCACTGCCAGATCTCATTGGACCTCAGACTGCAGGATCATGGATTTAGAGTATGAAAGGACCTTACAGGCCTTCTAATCTAGCCTCCTCATTTTATAGATGAGGAAACTGAAGCCTAGAGAGGTTGTGTGATATAAGTCTGGTCACATGACCAGGAAGTGGCAGGCCTGGGACATCAGCTCAGGTTATAACTTTATGCCTAGTGCTCTTCCTCTTATACAACATAGTATACGCTCTGCAGCCTACTATATGATGCTGCCTGCACCATAGTAAGAGGGAGAGCCAGGATGCAAACTCCAGATTGAGTTTTCTTTCTACCACAATGCCCTGTTTGCATCCCCGTATCTTTCTTTGTCATTCATTGTAGATACAGAAGATATGGCTGTCGATTTTATCAAATAAACTAAGATTTCATGTTGGCCAACCTCTGTAGAGCAGGGGTTCTTAATGTGGGGTCTGTGAGGAATTTTAAGAGGGTAGAAAGAATAGCAATGCCATAATTTTCACTCACCTTTTATTTCCTTTGTGACCCTCTGTATTTTATTGTATGCATTTATAAACATGATACCCAGAAGGGAAGGGGTTGATAGGCTTCACCAGACACTGCCCAAGGGTAAAGGTAAAGAAAGCTGTGCTCCCAAGAGAGGCCTAGGACCAGGCACAGAGAGCCAAGAATAATGACAAAATCTCAGAAATTCGGATTTGGAAGGGACCACAGCAGTCTGACCCATCCCTGAGAAAAGTGTCCTCATTACAACACACAAGTGACAGACATCCACAGTTTGCATAATGCCCTTCAACCAGAGGGACCTACTATGTCCTGAGGGAGCACATTCTGTTTAGAGACAGCTCTAATTGTTAAGAAGTTGTTTTGAACCCTAAGCCAGAATTTGCTCTTTGTAATGTCTACACACTGCTCCTTTGTCTGTGCACTGGGGACAAAGAGATAAAATATGCCATTCCTCTCTCACATGCCAGCATTTCAGGTACTTGCCATCAGGTAGGATATCTCCAATACATTTTCTCATTTTTTTCTCACTCAAGTCACCCTTTTTTAGGTGTTCTTCAACTCATCAATGTGCCTAGAACTGAACATAAAGTAGAAGGGGAGGAGCTTAGCTAAAGGTGGCGGGAGGACTGACAGATGAGAGAGCAGACTAAAAGAGACAGTACACAAAAGCAAAAAACTGTCAAGGAGAGAAAGGGTGAAAGGAGAAAGAGGACAGACAGGAGGAAAATTGGATGGAAGGGAAAACATAGTTAATAATCATAACTGTAAATGTGAATAGGATGAACTCCTCTATAAAATGGAAGCATACAGCAGAGTGGATCAAAAACCAGAATCCTACAATATGATGTTTACAAGAAACATACTTGAAGCAGAGAGACACACAGAGTAAATAAATGTAAGTGGCTGGAGCAGAATCTATTATGCTTCAGCTGAAGTTTAAAAAAAGCAGGAGTAACAATGCTGATCTCAAACAAAGCAAAAGCAAAAAAAGACCTGATTAAAAGAGATATGGAAGGAAACTGCATCTTGCTAAAAGGTACCACGATAACATCCGAATTCTTAAAGGAAAAATTAAGTGAGTTACAGGTTCAAGACCAAAAAAGAGATAGAGAGCATTACAAAATGTAAAATAGATCATTTTGATTATATTAAATTAAAAAGCTTTAGCACAAACAAAACCAATGCAACCAAGATTAGAAGGAAAGCAGAAAGCTGGCAAATAATCTTTACAGCAAGTGTCTCTGATAAAGGCCTCATTTCTCAAATATATAGAGAATGGGGTCAAATTTATGAGAATACAAGCCATTCCCCAATTGATAAATGGTCAAAGGATATGAAAAGGCATTTTTCAGATGAAGAAATCCAAGCTATCTATAGGCATATGAAGAAGTGCTCTAAATCACTTTTCTTTGGAGAAATGCAAATTAAGACAACTCTGAAGTACTACTTCACACCTCTCAGATTGGCTAATATGACATAAAAGGAAAATGATAAATGTTGGAGAGGATGTGGCAAAATTGGGACACTGGTGCATTGTTGGTGGTGTGAATGGTGGGTGAATTTAGATTAAAGCATACTTTTTCACTTTATTCTTTTTTGTTTTTTTTCTTTTGATCTGTTTCTTCTTTCACAAATGTGACTAATATGGAAATTTTTTTGCACGACAAAATATTTATAACCTATATGAAATTGCCTACCATTTTATGAAGAGGTGAAGGGAGGGAGGGAGAAAAATTTGGAAGTCAAAATCTTGTAAAAATGAATGCTAAAAATTGTCATGACATGTAATTGGAAAAAAATACTATTTTTTAAAAAGAGAATACAATTGAAGACCAGACAAGACAAAAAATATTATTTCATTTGTTCCTTATAAGAACCCTGAGAAGAGGTGCTATTACTACCCCCATTTTACAGTTGAAAAAAACTGAGGCAGACAGAGGTTAAGTGACTTTTCCATGGTCACACAGCTAATGAGTATCTGAGGCCAGATATGAACTCAAGTTTTCCTGATTCCAGGCCCAGCACTCTATCCAATGGGAAACATAGCTGAAATATGTGTCTTTAATTCAGTTCAGTGAAATTCAACTAGCATTTCCTACCCTGAAGGAGTTTACATTCTGGTAGGAAGAACAACTCAGGTCTATATGAAAAGTGCTTCATTAACAATAGGACAGGGTTACAAGGGCTGTAGTGGAAGCACAAGGTGGAATGGGATGGGGACATGGAAGGAATGGGACTGACCTGGATGGATGCAAGGGAGCTGGGAGTGATGGCCAGGGAAGCAAGCTTTGGCCTGGGCAGCCTGCAGTTCAAAATCACAAGGATTCTAGGTGGAGCCATAGGGCAGTAGATTGTTATGTCCTTTGAAATAGCATTGCTAATGTTGATTTGATTATCAGTCCCTGAGTAAAAGGTGGAACACTGGGGATGGGAGGACAGGTGTAGCAATAGGGAGATGTCCAGTGTGTGGTTCTGTCTGATAAAGGCCTGAGGCCTAACTGGCAACACATGTTTGAGGTGCTCACCCTTCAATATTCAAGGAGGAGAGCCCTGTCCTAGGACTCACTCTTTAGTTATTGTTATTTTGAAAGAAACATGCCTAAGTGTTTTAGCTTGTGATTTAGGGAATGCTAAAAGCATTATTTGGGAAAAGTTTGTCTAGTGAGAGATTCTAACTGGAAACTATAAATAAATATATTAAAATGTGTATTATTAAGGCCCCTACTTGAAGGCTAAACAGTTGTTTCCATGAAAGCAGCATTCATCCTCGATAGCATTAGAAACATGGGAAAGAGTTGTTAAATAATTAACTTTCTACTTTGCATATTGCATGAATTTCTTCTTTTGTGTTCATCTATAGTACTAATAACTTGTGGCACATGAAAATTGTGCTCTTAAGTGGGCAAAGCCATTCTCATCAATCAGGTGTTTCTGGGACTCAGTGGGCTGTTACAGAGACCACACCGGGCCCTTGCTTTCCCTGCAATGCAGCAACTGTTTTTAAGCTCCTGTCATGTATTTGGCCTTGTGTCAAGGGCTGAGGTTATGGTACAAGTATAAGGCACATGCTTGAATCACTCACCTTCAAGAAGCTTGTAATTTTTCAGATAAGAGAAAACTAATAAGCATAAAAAGATGTTCGCCTCAGTCAATCAGTAAACATTCAATAAGCACCTACTAAGTGCCAGGCATTGCTCTAAGCCCTGGGGATCCAAAGGCAAAAGACAGCCCTTGCTCTCCAGGATCTTGCAGTCTAATGGGGGAAATAACATGTAAAACAACTGAGTTTAAAGAAGCTGTGGACAAGATACATGGGAAGTCATCAACAGAGGGAAGGTGCTATAATTCAGGGCTTTGGTAAAGGCTTCTTGTAGAAGGTGAAATCTTATCTGGGACTCGAAGGTGGTCAAGGAAGCCAGAAGGCAGAGAGGAGCACAAATTAGGAAAAAGTCTAATAGCAAACCATTAAGCTGACATTGTACCGACGGTTCTTAACCTGGCCTTGCATCTATTTTTTAAAAATGTTTTGATAACTGTTTCTATGTAATTGTTTTCCTTTGTAATGCTATATATTTCATTTTATACAGTTAAAAGCATTATTCTGAGAAGGGGTTCATAGATTTCACCAGACTGCCAGAGCAGTCTAGGATACAGAGAAGTTAAAGCACCCCAATGTAGTGCTAGGGGCAATGGGGAAGAGGAGCTGGGAGATTGATGATGACACCATTGAAAATCTAGTGAGAAAGTAGAAGATGAGGGCCATGTCCCATGTTCCCTTTGCTTCGTAGAAAATGTTGTACAAAGGAATGAAATGCCAGCCAATATGTCTCCTGGAGATTGCTGGCTCTGACTCTGTAAACGATCATGAGGTAGGAGATCTCCCAAACAGGAGCATGGGAGGAAGTGTGTAAGAGCTCTTGTTAGCTCCCCACTGAGAAGCAGCTAAGCAGTAGGAACCACTTCCCCTGCTCCTCCATTCTGTTTACGATGTCCTATCTCTTATGGTATGAACAGGGGAGGCATCCAATATGGCATGAAACATTAGCACAAAGTTTGCTATAGGAATATTGTTGCCTGAGATATTTGAAAGTTTGAGCAAATATAACCAGAAGCCAGAGGCTTCCAGGGATCATATGAATCCCAGGAACTGACATGTTATCTTCTGGCCAAAGGTGTAGCAAGGCCAGTAGTTCATGGAACCTCCATAACCTTATCTTAAGGCAGCTCCTTTAAATGACTCAACAAGATACTTCCAAATTTTTCTCTGGAGCAATCAAGGAATCAAGGCTAGGAAGGGATGAATCTACAGCACTTAATTGGGGCTTTTAAATATCAACTTTTTAAAGGTTAGCTCAGTATCTCTCCTAGCTCTTCCCCACTCTGACTCCAAACATAGAAGTGGAATTACCCTCTTCACTACCGTTCTTTTCTCTCACTGCAGTGGTACCCCAATGGAAGCTACGTTCTTTCCTGTGCCTCCTGCAACAAATGGTTAGCTAAGCACTTTTAATGCTTCATTGCCTCTTCAGTCTCATCATTCTTGGTACTCAGTCTACCAGGTTTTATCAACCTTCCCTCCTGCTCTTTCATCCTGTGTCATTCTCACCCATGGCCTTCCATCAGTTCTCTATGGAAGATTAACCCAATATACAAGAAGACTTTCTCTGTTTTTTTAAAGATGTTTTGTATACTAGTACGACTCATGGGATGTCCATCTCATATCCTTCCCCCTCACTCCTGGACTAGCTCACCTGCTTTTGTGACCACGTATAGTCTTTATGGTGTCTTTTACTCGGCTTCTTCCATACAAGTCATCATGGAAAGTAGGAGTCATTTTATTTGGATTTTTTTACTTATCAGTTACTGGAACTTTGTGTTTGATTAATGCCTGATTGATCAAGAAAAGATGATGTCTTTTGTAACCCACTATGTACCTATACCTCTCTGTTGCCTTTGGATTACCTGTAATTTTTATTCCTTGGAAATCATGGTAACTTATCATTTCATAGGCTTGTAATATCACCAGAGGAATGTTGATGATTTATTAAGCATCAACCATGGACAAGCACTGTGTTGGATGCCAGATACACACACACACACACACACACACACACGTATATATACATATATAATGTATATTCATACATATATACATATATATCATATAGATATGATGAGTAGAATTGTGAGGGTAAGTCAGTTGCCATGCCCCTTCCAGAAGCAATGGAAGTATTGATTTGATTACTGTTTCCAGAGCAAGAAGGAGAAGATAGAGAGGGCTGTCAGTGCAGACAATAAGATGCCCAGATGAGCCCAAGTTTCTTGGTAGATGAATGGATGTAATGTGAAGCAAGGCCTAATCTATGGTTGGCTGGATACAGTGGATTCATTTTTTGTAATCATTTACCAGTGTTAGAGTGCAGCCAAGAAGGCCTGAGTTCAAATCTCATCTATGATACTTACTGGCTCTGTGACCCTGGGCAAGTCACTTTGCCTCTCTGAACTTCTGTTTGATCATCTGTAAAATGAGGGAGTAGGCCTCGTTGGCCTCCAAGTTCCCCCTCAGCTTGAAGTCTTTGAGCCAATGATGAATTAGGATAGCTCAGCCTCAGGACCAAGTTTCAAAACTGAGTGGATGACTTCCCCCAGGGATGGGGTATATATTCATTAGGGGGCTAACCTGAAAGATGAAGGGAAGGGAGACATTGGCAGGACAAGTTGCAAGACACCTGGGTAAGTGCTGGTTTCTTATGAGTCACTCACTGCATGCTCAATTTCCAAGTCAGCAAGACAGGAAGGCTCTGTTGCAGCATCTGAAGTCTTAGGCTTATCACTTTTTCAAATGATTTCAAGGGCTACCTTCTCTCCACCCGTTTTCTGGTGTCAAAAGGGTGAGCTTTTGTAGTGGGAAGTAGCTAGGGATCATTGAAAACACTGGGTAACTTCCCAGGTGCCACACAGCCTGTTCTTTTTCTTCTCTTCATGTCTGGTCCAAACATATTGTCCATCAACTGGACCCATTGAAGATCTACAGTATTGTACTCTCCTGTAATCAATTGATCAGCCAATCAAACAATTATTAAGTGCCCACTGTGTGCCGGGCACTGTGTTAGGTGCTGAGAAAAAAATACAGATATGAAACAGTCCCTGCCTTTACATTCTTTCAGGGAAGATAGTGTTTGTATTTGCAAAATTAATATAATGTAGTTTTGGGGAGGGAGGGTACTAGGAGCTGGGAGGATCAGGAAAGGCTTCATCTAGAAGGTTGTGTGTTATCTGAGCTTTGAAGGGAACTAGGGATTCCAAAAAGTGAAGACAGGGAGAGTGCCTTCCAGGTATGGGGCATAAACCAGAGCAAAAGGACAAAGATGAGAGGTGGAGTTTGTGCGGGAAGAACAGCCAGGCTATTTGGCTGAATCACAAAGTGTGGCAAGGCAACTTGTATATAAATATAGGCCAGGGCCAAGATGAAAAGGGCTTTAACCAGAGATGTGCTGGAGCCACCTGAAACTGGCTCAGGGGAGCCCATTGTTAAATTTTCAGTGGGAGCATTTCCACCTCAGAAATCAGCCAGTACTACAAATGGGAGCTCGATTTCTTGTTTTGTTGATTGACTGAACTTAAGGAGGTGGAGAAACTGTTAATAATGCACATGAAATTTTTAAAGTATGTCATGGGTCCAGTTTTGGAGAACCAGTCATTAAACATTTACCAGCTGTCAGGTAGGAGGCTTTATATTTGATCTTAAAAGCAATAGGGAGTCATCTGAGTTTATATTAGGGCAGTGATACGATTAGCTTGCACTTTAAAATAATTACTTTACAGTTGTGTGAAAAATGGATTGGGAAAGGGAGGCTGGAGGCAAGGAGGCCAGTTATAGACTCTTGCAATGGTCTGGGAGGTGGGTGTTGAGCATGACCTAAGTGGGTGTCTGCATGAGTAGTGAGGTGTCAGATACAAGAGATGCTGCGGAGGCAGAAATGAAAGTATTTGGCAGCTGAGAAGATATTCAAAGCAAGAGTTGGGAGTGAAGGATGACATCAGGGTTTTGAATCTGAGTGTTTGGAAGGATAACAATGCTTCCTAGGTGCCTAGGTATGACGTTCAAAAGCGGGGTGGAGGTAGGAGAGAGAGATAATGATTCATTGGTTGATGTTGTAAACACTTAAATATAGGCATGATATAAGTGAGACTTCCTAGCATAATATCCATCAGTGAAATGGATTGCCACTGGAGATAATGAGCTCCCCATCACTGGAGGTCTTCAAGCAGAGACTCAATGAGCATTTGTGGCTTTGTTCATCACATCGTAAATTTGGAGGTGAAAGGGATCTTTGAGCTCACTTCACAGAGGAGGAGGAGGGGACTGAGACCCATAGGGGTTCAGTGACGCTCAGAGTTCCACAGGGAATAAATTGGAGATCCGTGATTTGAACCTTGGTCCTTCGACTCCCAATCCCACCCACTTTCTTTCCATTGCTCTACTCTCTGGATTCCTTTTCAGGATTTAGACCAGATGGGCTCTGAGGTCCCTTCCCCTTCACTTCCCTCCTCCACACTAGGCTCTTCTGGGTTGTTTATTTGCTTGGCCTGACCAAGTGTGGTCATCAGTGATAGAATTTAGTAGGTATCCTGCTGTTTTTCCTCCCATGAGAATGAAGGCTGTTTCCACATTAGTACACCTGAATATGATGAAGGAATTTAATTTGATCTCTTTCCACCCTTCAGCAGATGCTTTCTGTTGCCATCTCCAAACTGCGAGTTAATTGGGATGAGAAGAGATGTTTGAGTGACAGCAGCAGTCATTGAACCATGCGTTTCTCCAGAGTGTGTTTGTGCTGCCTTGGACCCTTTTGGAACTTGGATTTATTTTTTTTATATAACACATGTAGGCAGAACTGGGATGCCCTCTTTTCAAAGTGGAAATCGGTGTCTTTTGACTCTAATTTGTTATTAATCCATTGTGTATCTGTGTGGGGGGAAATCCTTGAAACAGCTGGGCTATAGCTAACAATCAGTTTATTCTATTTTCTCACAAAGAAGAAACTGGCAGCTCTAACTGGGAGAACTGCAAAGGCCTCCAATAATGCTCCTCAGCCTTTCCTCAGTCTATGACAGCTCTTCCCAGCCTGCTTATTGATTGGCTCCCTGTGCAATCGAGGGTACAATGCGGACTCCTCTCCTCGACTTTGACAGTCTCTCCTCTGTGGCTCTGACCTTTCTGGCCTTCTCACCACCCCTTCATGCTTTTTTTTCATTTTGACCATTACAGCTCCCTGTAGCCAACACTCCATCTCTTGCCTCTATGAATTTGAGGTGCCAAGGATCATACAGGTAATAAGTAAGTGGCAGAGCTAGGATTCAAAGCTGGATCCTTGGGCCCACACCACTTTCCTTTAAGGCTCAGTTTAGGTACTATCTCTTCCATGAAGTATCCCTTGACTCAGGCGCCCAACCTGAAAGTGCCTTTTCCCCTCTTTAAATGACCTTGTATCTGATGATCTTCTTTAGAAGCATCTTGTGGGTAGGAACTGTTTCCTTTTTTGCCTTCTTGTTCCTCAGTGCCTTGCAATATAGTGGGTGCCTATATTGAGTGAGTTGAATTGTTTAGTAAGGGCCATCTGTGTGGACATACATAGACTGGCCTCACATTTATGTCAGTTTCCCCTAACAGTCTTCCAGATTAGTGGTGTCTAATTCACATAGAAGTGGGGGGCATTAAACCATACATAGAAATCCCTGTGGGCAGCATATTGTCTTAGAAAACCACATATTCCCATTATCTATATTCTAATGTATTTGTATTTATTTTCTTAAATATTTCCCAACTACATTTTAGTTTGGTTTGGGCAGCACTCCACCAGGGAATGTTGGAGGGCCACATCCCTATGTTTGACATCTCTGCTCTAGGTCACCTTCTAGGGAAACCAAAGGGAAGAGCAGAACTTGTTCCTAGGTCAAGGCAAAGTCAGGTATCAACAATCTCAGAGTTCATCAGGGGAGAATTGACAGTGAGGCAGAATTCAGGAGGTGAGCTCCAGGCATCCAAAAGGCTGATGGCATTTTCCCATCTGAGCATGATCTCTCTGGCCTGAATCGAGTATCCACAACTCTTCAAGGAGACAAGGCATGGCCAGTGAGAGATCACCTTTATTTGAACCTGGTCCAGTTGAAGAAACTTGAAGAATAGGATCTGACTTAGTAACTTGGTCAACCTTGAGGATTCCGAAGGATTGGCAATGCCCACATAAAGTTATTTAACTGGACTGATGAGCGAAAAGCCATCTTTAAAAAGCAACTGGAAAAACAGGCCTTAAGTTGAGGGGAGGATAGTATGGTGATGAAAGTACTGCATTTGGAGTCAGCTGACCTGGGAATGCATCTTACCCTCACTACTGCTCCCTTTGCAATATTGTCTTTAAGACCATAGATTGGAATAGACGGTCTCTAAGGCCTATTCCTGCTTTAAATTTCTGATCTTACAATCCTCAGCCAAGCACAAAAAGGCCCTATCATGGTCTCTCTGAAGTCCTCACAGAACAAGCTTACTTAGCTTTAATCTTTTGTGGTCAGCATTCAATGCCCTATAATGTAAAGAAATACGGGGATTTTTGTCCCCACCTGCATGGAGCTGGTTCTCCACCAGGACTTGTAGCAGGTGGGCAGGAGGATGGGACCCTGAGGTGATGTCCTGGGTCTTCCCATACTAAGAAGCTGGAAACAAAGAGAGGAAAATGAAGGCTGAGGAGGTTCCATTCCGAAAATTTGAGGGGGCTCAAAATAGGAATTTATAGCATGAGTTGGAAGCTTTTACTTGGTAGGTACAAACAAATCCATCCATGTTTCCTTACAATACTAGTAGTTAAAGCCCGAGTGCCCAGCTCACTTATGGTTTGGAGTTATCACCAATAGTAACAGTAAAGCAGCCAAGCCTCACTTCTCAGTCAGCCCATCCCTGAGCAGCATTTGATCTAGTTAGAAGGAAAATAGAGGAAATAACTGTGTGTATTATAAAATACAGATGTGTTTACATATTATATATATACACGCATATGTGTATATATGTATACACACACACACACATATATTTATATATACCCATTCTCTCTCTTCTTCTTGCCACTCTCCTTCCCTTCCACCCTCCCTTTCCTGTGCTTTCCTTTTCACTTCCAGACTGCCATCTTTTTTAAGTGACTTGCCCAAGGTCACACAGCTAGTAAGTATGTCAAGTGTCTGAGGCCAGATTTGAACTCAGGTCCTCCTGACTCTAGGGCCAGTGCTGTAATCACTGTGCCACCTAGCAGCTCCTCTGACTACCATCTTTTGCCTGCTCATATCACATTTTTCCTTTCTCTCTCATGATTTTCTCCATCTTCCTGCTTCAGGGACTTTTGTATATCTTTAGAGATGGAAAGCTTAACCTCCCCATATTTTTATAGATGAGTAAACTGAGGCAGAGAGAAATAAAGTACTTTGTCCTGGGTCCCACAACAAAGCTAGGGTTGGAATTTGTCCCTATCCATGACTCTTAGTTGTGCTTTCTTTTCCTTCATCTTTAGTCCAATCTCTCTTATCCATCACCTTGTCTCTATCCCATCCTGTACTAGGTGAGCTAAAATATGCTTAGGATTTAAATTTTTCAACTGTTCCCTTGCACTCTGCTTGGAAAGCAAAAGAAAGCACCTTTCTAGACACTAATGAAAATGAATTTTTGTCTTACAATGACAATTAATTTTACTTACTAGAGTCCATAGCATGGCATAGGGTATAAAGTGCTGAACTTAGAATTAGGAAGACCTGTGTTCAAATTCTGCTCTGAATACTTATTAGCAGGAATGATCATGGGCAAGTTACTTCCCTTCTGAGCCTCAACTGACTCTGTAAGACTGTATATAACTTGCCAAACTGGTCCCGATCTGCACAGGTTGATGAAGCTTCCTCATCGGAAACGTCCTCTGTTCCTGCAGTCCTAGGTCTAGTTCTCCGCCAAAGTTATGGCAAAGCAAATGAAGAGCTCGAGGAACTTCTCATCTCGCACAGGGGAACACATAGCACCCTAATCAGTGAGCCGGACTTCCTTGGATGAATCTCCGCTGATGAAATGGAGCATGAACTGGAGGTCTTTACCATGCCTAGCAAGAGCCTGGGGGAAGTAATGGTAATCACAAACGACAAGTACTGACATTCAGTTCTGATAGCATTTCACATAGACTGGCTCGTTAGAGCCTCCAGACAGCCCTGTTAGCTATTATTAGTCCAGGAAACTGAGTGGAAGAAGAAGTTGGGACTTGCCCAGCTTCAGACAGTGAGTAAGTGTCCGATTCAGTATCTTAACCTAGATATTTCTGACTCAAGTCTAGAACTCTCTCCATTATGCCCCCAAGGGGACATGGCAACAGGTGGCACTTTCTGATCTTTGTATCTTGGTTCTTTTTATCCTGCCTAGCTAAAGGGGCCCGGGAGAAATGCTTTATTTTAAAGTTGTAAGGATTCCTTTATTGTAAAGGTATATATTCCTAAACAGATATAATTAAATAGTCTTCTTTTTTGTCATTAAGAAGGAAACTTCTCATCCACTTTGTGAATAGAAATTCCAGTAACAGCAGCTACTTTGACCAGATAAAAAGGTGAGGCTGTACTCTGCACTAATTAGAATGAATACACCCCTTGAAATGTAAGGCCACATTTTCAATCTGGCCTCCAAATTTTTAAGTTTACCTCATCTTGTGCATTCTATAGCTACATTTGCTCACACGAACTCAGCAATTGTGCCTGATTACCTCCATTGCATGCCTAATTACCTTCCTAATAATTACATGATTACCATAACTGCATGCCTAATTACCAATTACCTAATTATCTCCAATTGTCTGCTTGAATGTTAAAAATTGTGAACAGAAAATTAGAGGTCAGTGTCTGGAAAGCTGGACAGAAATGTCAAAATTTGAGTATTTCCTACCACCACAATTACTGATCAAAACACCAAAGAGAAAAAAATGCCTCAGGGTTTCCCTAAGTCCAATCTCAGTCTTGTTTCCTTTGTGAGCCAATTTTGGTGTAACACAGGAGAGAAAACAGATCCCACAATTCCCAGCACCTGTAATTAAACAGTTGTGCCCACAGTGAGTACAAATCATGAAATTGGTATTACATTCTGCAGAGTTTGGAGTAGAGGGGGATTCTCTCTGGTGAGCCACCATTTGTTTAAGGTTTTCACATGCTGACCTGGCTTTTTCTCTTCTACTTGACTCTGAGGAAGAAAAATGAAAAGTGCTTTGAAACAGCTAGAATCTTGGCGGATCCACAGTAAAGTACCTAGTAAGCACTGGAAAAGAAGGGGTGAGCAGAAGGTCCAGGGGATAAGAATGATAGATTCTTGAATTGGTGGACACCATCATCGAGTGTTACTTCCTCTAGAGCCACTCTAGCATATCCTAAAAAGACCCATGTCCTTCCTGAAACAGAGGACCCAGAACTGAACACAATGTTCTAGATTCTTTTGGATACAGACAAGTACACCCAGACCGTAACTTAATCCTCTTCTGGATGGTATGGTTCCATTACTACTATCCTATGAATAACCTGTCCTGCCATGCCCTGAATGCATTCTTTCCCCTTAGAAACCCAATTAGTCATCAGGGTTCCCCTTATCTGCTACCTCTGCTATGATGTATTCTCTGATCCATCTCTATGTTTTTGTTTTTGCCTCCACAAAGGATGTTGTATTTCCTGACCTGCATCCGTGTTGGATCCTTCCAGTAGAGTGTAAGCTTCTTAATGGCAAGAGCTCTTTCATTCCTATCTATATTGTCAGGACTATCACAGACCCTTGGATATAAGAGGTCTTTAATCCATGGTTCCTGAATTAAACTGAATCTATAAACTTGACAAGCATGCTATTGATGTCCCCAAAGAAGTTTTTATATAGAACCTGAGCAATGCAGGATCTCTTCATCAAGAACAATCCCGAAACTCGAAAAAAATAGAATTTTATTAGGTCATTTGGCAAAGGAGAGAGCCAGAATAAGGTGTGACTCCCTCATTAAATCTTTGTGAGGTTGTATTATATAGAATTTAGACAAGAGTACCAACACACCAACAGCACATATGCAGTTAGGTAGTTTCCAGAAAGGGCAGCTTCCAGACAAGGTCACTTGAGATATATCTATATCTATATCTATATCTATATCTATATCTATATCTATATCTATATCTATATCTATATCTATATCTATATCTATATCTATATCTATATCTATATCTATATCTATATCTATATCTATATCTACCAGTAAGTATGAACATTCAATATGCTTTAGAAGACCCAAAATACAAATTAATGGGGAATCCAAAGTAAGTTTTCGGTGGACCAAGAACAAGAATTGAGTGAGATACAAGTATTCCTTGCAGCTGTCTGGTTTCTCTGGAGCATCTCTAAAGTCAGCTTGACCTCTATGGTAAGCTTTAGGTTAGATAATTTTCTAGTTGCATGAAGCTGGGTTCAAATGGTATTAATAAATAATAAAGTATTTTCCCACATGTCAAGAACAAATCCCTAGGGTGCTTCACAGAGACCTCCCTCCATGTCAACATACATCCATTAGTTATTGCTCTTGGGAGCCAATCTTTTACCTCGGCCTAATTCCAGCCAAGATGTAAGATGATCTAGGCTACATCTCTTTATTTTAGGCAAAGGGATGCCCTGAGGGGAAAATTGTCAAATACTTTGCTGAAATCCAGGTATAAAACATTTCTAGCATTCCCCTGATCTGCTGGCCTAATGGCATTGTCAGAATGGTCAATGAGATGAGCTTGGCATGATCAGACTGAATCTGATCATGTGAATCTGTCACTCTTGATGGGCCTATGTGCGCTCTTACGGGTCACTGATTCCCTTACTGTATGCCCACAGGTCATCATTTTGAGAATGCATTCAGGAATTTTACCAGCAATTGAAGTCAGTCTCACAGGCCTATAGACTTAAGACTCCATCCTCTTCTTTTTTAATTGATACAATAGTAATCCATGTGAATTTTTCTACCACCTCACCAATTCTCCATTTTAAAAAGACCATTGGAAGCAGCTTCAGAATTACTTTGGTCAGTTCCAGGCCTGGTGACTTGATTCCCTCCAGGGAGCTTGATGTCCTTTTACCGTTTGGTTCATTTAACTTGAGTTCCAAATGCCACTTTTTTTTTCAAACCTACAACATTTTTTTAAAGAGCAGCTTCAGACTCGTTCCAAACGTAATAAATTTTCAAAAAAAAAGTACAGTGTAAAGCACCTTCTCATTAAATGCATACTTTCTTTTTATGATTCACTGCATCAATATTTTGTATCGATCTTGATGCAAAAAGAATTTTATATTGCCTCCTGGATATAGAAATTGTACACTCTGAAACAATATGACTAACACCAATTAGCTGCTTAAAGTCCAACAGAGGGAACTTTTTCCCCTTAACAAAACTGACCATTTTCTATGTCTGTTAAAAGTCGATACTCAACTTAGTTGTAGGAAAAACGAATTTATATTTTGAAAAGAAAACTTTAGGTTGAGTAATATTGTGGAAACATTAAGACAAAAAGCTCAAGAAACCAAAACCAATCCTGTTGCTTGATGTATTTAATGTCAGCATCTAAAAAGGGATTTGAAAATAAAATATCACATACATTACTTTTGTAGAATGATTTATAAGACTAATGCCATAGGAAAATAAAAAGAATTTTTACTTCCCTTTCAAACTTTTCCACAAAATGTTGTGGAAGTGAACTTGTATTCACATTTTGGTTATTTCTTTTTTTTTAATCATTAATCAACCTGGGCTACCCTTAGTTTAAAATCCATTATTCATGGATTGATTTGTATCTAGGAAAATGATTTGAAATGAGTCCTTGGCCTCTATTAGAAGCATAAATGCCCTAAGAGCAATTTTCTCTTACTTTCGGATTCCATAGCTCACTCTCTGTAATCCTTCATCAGTGTGAACAAGGAAGTTAATCTCAGTCAGACTGACTTTTTTGGTATATGCACACAGATAGCAGCTTTCTGTCACTAGCTTCCCAAGAGACCAAGGAAAAATTCCAGATGGGGCAGAAGATGGGGGGAAAAGATAAACTGAGGAGATGGGATTAAGGAAAAAAAATCTTTTTATAGGAAAATAAAGTCAAAGTGCTTAATGTGATCTAAAATACCTATCGTCCATTTTTTAAAATGCATGGCAGATGAAAAAACTCAGGTTTAGAAATGAGAAGATATATAAATGAAATGTTCATCTGTATTTTGGCATCACATCAGTCATCCGTCAAGCACATTCTTGGTGTAGCAGACCCCTGAAGCCCAAATAAAGTGACCATTTCTCTTGTGTCTGGACATCAGGAAGTTGGTCACAACTATAAAACAAGGTTACAGCTTACCCCCTATTTAGTGTCTCTTCTTTTTTTCTCTTTGACAAGTTCAAGTTTACAGAGCTGTTTTCTTTTTAAGGGGTCACTTCAACATTTTATTCCAGTGTGTTTAATGAAAATAAAATCTAACATCCCAGAAGGGAGAGGTCAGTATTTTAAGGATACTAACTTTACTGTGGGGATTTCTAACAAGGCAGATTCAGTTTATGCCAACTGTTTTAAAATATGATCTGAACACCTGGTCATGGGTACACGTCTCAGGCCTGTGACCGATCTAGTTAATGCCTATGACCTAGATGTGAAGCTTCAAGTCCCATCATACATCTCTTCAACTAGCCATTTTTTTTGGAATTATTTCCCTTTTCACTTCCTTCATTTTGTTAAAACTTCAAAGTGAGATTTTTACAGTAGATTTTCTCCCCCAAGGTCTCTATAGGTATTGTGACAACATGCATTTATAACTTTTAAACATACTGAGACTAACGCTTGGAGTCAAATTGTTTGCTAAAATATAGTCACTATAGGCTTATTATTGTAGAAAAGTAAAAGGATGTAATAGGATATTTGCCTTTTTTATGAGCCCACTGCCTAAAAACACCTTGATTGAGGAGAAAACAACAAATTTCAGGTGTATGCATGTGAACATTGAAATTCTGAATGTCTTGATGGACTTTCTTGTACCCTGGCTGATGAAATCCATTCAATGTCAAATGCTAATCAGAAAAGAAATAGACCGATATAGATATCATACCTCTTTAAAAGGAGACTTAGGACGAGCATATCTAAGCAAACTGAATGTGTAGAGGAAAGAATAGATACCCCACAGCACTATCACAAAAATAACTTCTATAGGTCAGGTCCATGAATGTTGCATAAGGAAACAAAGAAAAATGCTACACTTTTATCATCCAGTTAAGTCCAAGTAGGGTCTTCTGTCAGACCAGAAAGGACACCTTTAACAACAGATCAGGATTTCCATGGTGTTATCTTCATAGTTAAAAAAAATACTATTCTAAAGTAAAAGCAGTAAGAGTTATATAGATTTGTCAGTATTGAAATAAAGTTCCATGGAATTTCTGCAACGTGCTTTCTTCTGTCAAATAAACTTTTTAAACAAGTAGTCGTCACTAAAATGTCCCCTTGACAGAGGATCTAGTCCCCGAGTTAAAAAGATGCTTCCTTTGTTCTGAATAAGAGCAATTCTTTGTTCCTTCAGGATTCTAAATCACCTGTTCAAAGTCATCCCAGTCTGTTTTCCGACACTGTTTATGTCAAATTGTAAGGACTCCTTTAGGAATCTTCTTCTCTTCAGAGTAATCTCTTTTTGTCAAAAATGATGGTATAGGAGAACAAGTTAATCAGGGTCTCTGAGCTTCTGAAGGACGAATTGCTCTAGGCATGTCTATGGACATAGTCAAAATTCCTCTGTTTGGGGCAGAAGTTTGCCACTGATGAGTTCTTTTTGCTGTTGGTTTGTCTAACAGTTGTCCTGTGTACACTTCGGTGTCTTCTGAAAAGAATTTAGTCCCATTGCTGGTGAAATTGATTGGAACATTATTCCTTCTGCTTTACTGGTTAGGCATCCCGAGAACTGGGATTGGTTTCCTCAGTATTCCCTTGTGTCTCTGAAGGTTTCTATTCCTTTTTAACACTGGATAATATCGCTGTATGTTCTTCTTCTCACTTAGAGATGGTCGCTTGATAGGGCTGATTCCTTTATGAACCCCGTTTGCTTTTTGAGCTGCCAGGCTACTGTTAACTCCATAAGAATGTCTTCTTCTAGGGCCCATTCTTCCTCTTTGGCCCAAATCATTTTTTTTTTTTTATTAAATTCTTTTTTTTTTTTATTAACATCTTTAGTTTTCAGCATTAATTTTCACATGCATTTGAATTACAG
>CM053628.1:11552838-11575365 GCA_028646595.1 Phalanger gymnotis
TGGGGAACAGGGCAACCAGAATATATGCCATCTTGGAGTGGGGGGTGGAGGGTAGAAATGGGGAGAAAATTTGTAATTCAAACTCCTGTGAAAATCAATGCAGAAAAATAATATATTAAATAAAATTAAAAAAAGAAGAATCTCTCCATGACAAAAAAAAATCCGTTAATCCCCTGCTCTTTTCCATCTTCCCTTCCCTCCCTTGTGTGGACACTTTTCATGGTAGTGGAATACATTTAGATCTCCAAGAATCTCGGATTTCTTCTCTTCGTAATAAGAAGTAAGGTGGGACTTTCAACATGCCTTCAGTGGGCAAATGAGGAACAAGTGAATTGGAATAGGCTTACATAGTCCCAAAAGGACAGAATACAAAAAAGAGTAAAAAGGCAATAGAAGGAGACCAAAGACATAGTGTAACTAAAATTTAACTAATTACAAAAGGTATAAGAAAATGGCATTCTGAATTGTGCCCAGATCCATTAATGAAATAGATTTTGTAGACTCACAGGGTCATAGATTTAGAGTTGGGAAGCTTTGAAGCCATCTCCTCCAACCCCCTCATTTTACAGATGAGGAAACAGAGAGCCAGGGAGATGGAGGGATTTGCCCAATGTCACTGATCATCAAGCCAGTATCAGCCTTGGAGATGAACAGCTGAGATGCTTCTGATAATGATGAAATGAAGTTATGTCAACTAAAGACCAAGGTAGATGGAAAAAAATAATGTGAGCCTTAATGGTTAAGGGGCCTGAGTCTCAGTTTGAACCCTGGGTCTTCTAATTACTGTGTGACCTTGGGCAAGTCATTTTGCACTACACAAAGCTGGAAAACGAAGGATCTGGACTAGCTGACCTGTTCAGCCATTGCCAGCTTGAGATCTGAGATACTCGTGTCCTGCTTCTATGGTCTGTTTGCACTGGGATGATTCATTCAGAAAAGCCATGCCAGGTGTGAAGTACGTAAGGACAGAAATGAAAGTCTCTGCCATCCCACAGGAACAAGTCAGCACGTACACCATTAAGCAAATACAAAGTCATTGGAGATGGGACAGGGGGATGGAGAGAACGGGGTGGGGGAGATTTTGTGGAAGAGGCAGCCCACACAA
The DNA here is from genome assembly GCA_028646595.1 of Phalanger gymnotis. NCBI lineage: Eukaryota > Metazoa > Chordata > Mammalia > Diprotodontia > Phalangeridae > Phalanger > Phalanger gymnotis. The sequence goes on from CM053628.1 coordinate 11,553,944, forward strand.
ATGTAAGCTGTTAATTTTATTGTCAAACAAGGAGGTACAAAGGAACTGGAAATCGTGGTGAGAAACAAAAGGTATGGGTTGGACTGGCTGGACCAGAGTACTAGGACAGGGGAAAAGAGAAGAATCAAAAATTGTGACCAGAAAGGGAAATTTCCCAGTTCCTTCCTAACAAGTTGTGACAGTTTCTGGTGTGGATGATGCTGACCAAGGGGTTTCCAGACAGCACCCCCACCCTCCCCTGGAGAGGCCCTAAGAGAGTAGAGTTGGGAGGCTGGCCCCAGTATCATATTCTCCACCTTTCTCATGCTGGGAAATGTTCAATTTCACTAGACCCAATTTAGTGAAATAATAGAAAAGCTTTGTATGGTACCTAACCTTCCTGATTATAACAAGAAAATATCTTCTCCAAAAGCTCTTTTTTAGCCAGAAAAGAAAAAATCAAAGCAATTAGGCAAAAATTGGGGTTACTGCAGTCCTAATTAATGGAGTGCTGATGTCTTAATGATCACTGCAATAGTAACAGTTATTTTATCTTAAAGGGGAAAACGACCCATTATTTTTACTTGTTGGAATTCAACTTCACATACAATTCATGTTAAGTGAAAGACTTCTGCCCCTAAACCTTTGTGCAATTACATCCCACATGCAAACTAATTCAAAGTCTATTATAAAAAGATTAAGAGAAGAGAGCAAACTATTATTTATGTGATAAAACAGAAACTGAACAAAAATATTCAGTGATAAAGGACGGGCTATAGAACCTTTGAATTCCCTAGATGGTAAAGTTAATATTACTCCATACTAATGATATATCTGCCGCCCATAAAAAGCTTTCTTTGTATGTACAGCTGCCATTTTTAACTCCCAGTTTCACAGAAGCATATAGCAGCAACATTTTGTAGTGGAGAGAATGCTAGCTTTGGAGTCAAGATTACCTGAGGTTTCAGCATCACCTTCCTGGGCATGGCATTCAACACTGATATGCCTCAGATAATTACCTAAATCACTGATGCACTTTGGTCTGGGTCCATGGAGGGAGTTTTCATATTGTGACATAATCTCAGATCTTTCTGAGTGTTTAAATAGCCCCAGAATTCTAGCTCCACCAAGTCCCAGAATTGGAAGTGACTCCTGATGTCATCTAATCCAAGTGCGGTCTGAATAGGAATCCCCTTAAGCACACCCTGAGGAGTCCTGTGCTCCTACCACTTCCGTCCAAGGCAATGCATTTCCTTTTCCTTGCCCCTTTTAGATGGCTTTAATTATTAAGAAATGTTTTCTTACCTCAAGAAAAAAGAATCTACCTTAAAAAATATCTGCCTTAAACCTAGGCAGAAAAGAGGAGGAAAAGTTAGCCACAGTTCTATTTACAAATGATTACAAAGGAATTATCATGTTATTAGCTGCAGTTATATGATTCTTTATTCTCTTAGAGATATTGGAGCTGCTCTGATTGCTGTCAAAATATGGAGCTTTCAGTCATTTGTCTCTGGGTCCATTTTAAAATCTTCTGATTCAAGAGCTTCAGTGATTTGATTGAATAATTCAAGATTCCTCAAAAGTTCTTGAATTGAAACCATTAGCCCATACATACATAGACCTTTCAGAAAGAAAGGAAGCAAAACAATGACAAAGCAGAGCCAGCACTGAGGCGCTCTCTCCTGTAGATTTGGTCTTGGAATTGTTCTGGTAAAAGGCCTCTGGTGACCCTTGGAGATTTTGACCTCCTCTCCCTGCCCCAGGGGGCTATGCACAGGCTAGGAAAGAGGATTAGGCTGAATTCTCTGACAGTTTTCAGAATTATTTCATCTCCTTAGTTACTTGGGAATCATAAGATCTTTGGTTTAGAGCTAGAAAGGACCTGAGAGCTCTAAATAAATAAATAAAATACAAACACTAACAAAAATATATCCTAGAAAGGCATTGCACATTTGTTTTGGCCATGATCATGAAAGGAATGGAGCCCATGGTGAACTAGGTATGTCTTTTTTAGTGGGACAAACTCTGATGGCCTTGGGATCTTTTAATAAAAGTGTAGCTTGCCCCTGGATCCCATAAGCAGACACTCGGAACATGTCTACATGATAGATGCTTATCTGACAGGCCACTATTTGAGGGTCTCCTAATTACTTGGTATTCAGCAAATTCTCTGAGAACCAGGCCGTTGTGGATCCCTTCCCTTGCTAGTGCTCTCTCCTCCCCCTCCCCCCACCCCAGGCCATGATTTTGTATCATTTCCTTCTCTGCAGATAGTGTAAATACAGTGAAGTGGCACAATGCAGAGAGCACTGGGCCTGGAGTCAGGAAGACCTGGGTTCAAATCTAGTCTTAGACACTTACTAGCTGTGTGACCCTGGGCAAGTCACTTAACCTCTGCTTCAGATTCCTCATCCTAAAATGGAAATTATAATAGTACCTATATACAAATATTATTGTGAAGATGAAATGAAAACATATTGATAAAGTGCCTAGCAGAGTGCCTGGCACATAGTAGGCACTTAATAAATGTTCATTTCCATCCTTCCTTATTCCCTGGTAATCTATAACCTCCTTAAGGTCAAGGAATGTTTCCTTTTATTCTGTGAATGCCCAGTGCAATATTGGCACATTCTCAGCACCCTTGTTTTCCTCTCCCTCTCTATCTCCTCACTTCTACAAAACACGCACAGTGTCTGCACATAGCAGATGCCTAGTAAGTGCTTTTTTGGTTGGACTAAAACAAGAAAGAGAATGGCCAGTGGAAGTTAGTTGTGATTCACAGTCCATGGTCTCTAGGATATGAAGCAGCAAAGTAATCCAAGCTTTCCCTAGCTTTCTGTCTGACAGATATTTTCGAAGTGGAAGGGAGTAGAAGGAGAAGCTTGGTGTAGCTTCATCTGATGAGTTCTAAACCAGCTCAAATCTTTCCTTTCTTTTCTTCTGGGGAAATACAGTCAATTGCTGCAAATTACTAGGTTAAAAAGGATAAACAGAAGATTTACACGATAATTTCCCAACTCTCATTGTATTTAATTTCTTTGCATAACCTAAATATGATCACCCAATTTAATCAGTTGTAATCAATTGCTCACACAGGCCAGACTCCCTGTATACATCCACTTGTGTGTTTTGTGACTAATGAACATGGGAAAGAACTATGAAATGTAGAGGGAGCTTCTGGGCCCACCCCAAGGCTGTCTGCACATGAAAATGAAGTGGGAAACAGGAACAGTTTTCAAGATGTTCTGTGAAAATAAAGACCTGTGCTAATTCCAGTTTACCGTAGACTTCAACACAAGTGTGTGTTTCACTTGCTGATTGCTAACATCCATAAAAAACTAGGAGAAATTATACATGAGAGATTAGAAAAATATTGATTTATTTCAAGAAATATTCCTGGCCTTTCTCTCCAGCTCGGCTTTATTTCTTTCTTCATATAGGAGTTCCTTTTAAAAGAGGTTTCTCTTGTTTTGTACCAGAAAAGAGCTCATTGATTTTCTTTTCAACATGAGTTTCTTTGTAGAAATGAAACATTCTATGATCTGTTGATTGTCATAGAATTCTGCCAATCAATAATTGGAAACTGGGCATCACACTAAGAAGTATCAAGTCTATTATAGCTGTATATAAAGTGAGTTTTTCTAGAATTCAGGGGTGGGGAACCTACAGCCTTGAGGCTACATGTAGCCTTCTAGGTCCTCGGGTATGGCCTTTTGACTGAGTCCAAGTTTTAAAGAACAAATCCTTTTATTAAGGGGATTTGTTCTGTGAAGTTTGGATTCAGGCAAGGAGGAGCACATCTGAACTTGTGGCCATAGGGAAGCGGGAACTGTGGCTAAAGTTCCAGGGTGGAAAAGAGTACTCGTGATCACTCACAGACCAGTGCACAGTGCTGGCCAGAAGAGTAGTAAACACACCTCTCCCTAGATCGTACCACCTTGGAGGAATTGAAAACTTATAGATTCCCAGAATTATGTCTGAAAAAGCCACACAAAAAAACCTGAAGCTTAAAATGGTATCCCCTCTATTTCAGAGGCACAGCCCCACTTTAGATTAGAGTCAAAGTCAAGAAATAAGCTAGAAAAAATGAGCAAACAGTTGAAAAAGATCCTGACTATAGAAAATTAATTTAGTAACAAGGATGATCAAAATGCAAACTTAGAAGACAACAAACTCAAAACTGCCATATCCAAAGCCTCAAAGAAAATTATGAGTTGGTCTCAGGCCATGGAAGAGTTCAGAAGAGATTTTAAAAACAGGTAAGAGAGGTAGAAGAAAAATTGCAAAGAAGAATGAGAGTGATGCAAGAAAATCATGAAAAAAGTCAACAGCTTGGTAAAGGAGCCCTGCGCCCCCAAATATTCAAGCAAATAACACCTTAAAAACAGAATAGGCCAAATGGTAAAAAGAGGCATAAAATTCCAATGAAGAGAAGAATGCCTTGAATAGCATAATTGGCCAAATGGAAAAAGAGGTACAAAAATTCACTGAAGAAAAGAAGTGATTAAAAAAGTAGAATTGGCCAAATGGAAAAGGAGTTACAAAAGCTCACTGAAGAAAATAATTCTTTAAAAATTAGAATTGTCCAAATGGAAGCTAATGAATTTATGAGAAATTAAGAAACAGCAACATCAAAAGAATGAAAAAAATGGAAGAAAATGTGAAATATCTCACTGCAAAGATAACTGACCTGGAAAATAGATCCAGGAGAGATATTTTAAGAATTATTGGGCTACCTGAAAGCCAGGATAAAAAAAAGAACCTAGATATTATCTTTCAAGAAATTATGAAGGAAAACTGCCTTGGTATTCTAGAACCAGAGGGTATAATAGGCATTGAAAGAATCCACTGATCACCTCCTGAAAGAAATCCCAAAATAAAAACTCCCAGGAACATGATAACCAAATTTCAGGGCTCCCAGGTCAAAGAGAAAATATTGCAAGCATCCAGAAAGAAACAATTCAAATATCATGGAGCTACAGTCAGGATAACATAAGATTTAGCTGTTTCTACCTTAAAGGATTAGAGGGCTTACAATATGATATTCCAGAAGGCAAACAGCTAGAATTATAGCCAAGAATCACCTACCCAGCAAAAATGAGTATAATCCTTCAGGGAAAAAATAATAGATATTCAATGAAATAGATAACTTTAAAGCATACCTGATGAAAAGCCCAGAGCTAAATAGAAAATTTGACTTTCAAATACAAGACTCAAGAGAAGCATAAAGAGGTAAACAGGAAAGAGAAATCATAAGGGATTTGATAAGGTTAAACTATTTACATTCCCACATAGGAAGATGATACTTGTAACTCCTAAAAATATTCTCTTCATTAGGGCACTTAGAAGGAGTAAACACAGAGAGAGGTTAAGGGTGTGATTTGAATATGATGAGATAATTATCTAAAAAAATTAAGGGATGAGAAAGAGGAATGCACTGGAAGAAAGGCAAAGGGAGAAGTAGAATGGGTAAATTATCTGACATAAAAGAGGCTTGAAAGAGTTTGGAGTTGTCAAACAAATTCTCACCCTGTGTCTCGGGCTAACACAGGGGTTCCCTGTAATCTCTTTCTCATCAATTGGTCCCCTGACCATGTCTGGTTTGAGAGCTCCTGAAGCTGCCACTTCTTCTATCTCAACTACTTAGTTTTCCCACTGGTGTTTTATCCACATAAACTCCAGGCTAGCCTCCACCACTACGTCACAGATTTCTCTTTCTACCTCTTCTGTTGTCTTGGCATGGGAGAATGTCTCACTCTGACTTTTTGTTGGTTAAGCCGTTTCAAAATTCGATTTGAGGCATCATTTTAGGTTTTTGGAACAGTGCATTGGGAGGGATCAACAGAGTGCTTCTCTATTCTGCCTCTTGGCTCTACCCCTGGAAGTCCCCAGAATGGATTTCCTACATAAAGGGGCATGATAATTAAAGTGAGAGTCTGGTTGAAAAGCTATTGTGCTGGAAATGGATCTCCAAATTCAGTTGTTATGATGTGCTATCATGAAAAGAACATCAGATCTGGAGCCAGGAGATCTAGCTTCACATTACAGCTCTGAGATCCACTGAAGGTGACATTTTAGGCAAATCACTTCACCTCTCTGTGCTTTTATGGACTGAGGATATTGGGACTCCTGACTTCTGGGATCTCATCCAGTTCCAGACCTGTTGTCCTTTGGAAGTCATTTCATTCCTCTAGTTGTTTCTTCATTTGGAAAATGAGAAGTTTGGGCCTCTGAGATCCCTTCCCCCTTTAGATCTATGCTGCTTTGTAGTCCATATACTGGGTGCTTCCCACTTTGTTTTCAGAATCTCAGCTGCCCAATTTATATACAAGTTATTAGGACTGTTCCTAGAGAGAGAACTATTAGGATGATTCTGAGCAAAGGCCTGAGGGGAGTGTGTGTGGGAAATCCTCTAAGCTGTCATGGATTTCTGCACTGTGAACTGCCACTAAAGTATTTGAATCACCCCAATTTAGCCCTTGGGCAATGCAAACATTGGCTACTAGGGCTGCTCCTCCCAGTCCTGTCCTAAACTGCTTAAAGTTTCTTATCATTTTCCAAGAATTACTCAATTTAGGGAGAGAAATTGTAAATTGAGTTGCCTTGCCTCAAGGAGTACCCAAAGAAGAAGAGATACCTTTGATTGCTTTAAGCTGTCAGTTGTGGTAAGAGCATGAGCATGGATGAAGCTGAATGTCCAAAAAGCAGCTACATCAAACCTTGGAGCAGGAGGCCAAAGAAGAGGGCTGGTCAGAGTCTATTAGGTCCCCTAGGTAGGAATCATTTCACAGTAATTCACCGATAGAAAACTGACTGTGCCATCTTCGAATCTTCTGTGGGATCTGCAGCCACAGCTTCTGGAGACCTGAATAAGGAAGTTCTCACTACTAAAGTCCTTGGGACTGCTAAATAGTTCAGCATCAGAAATGGATATGGTTTTATCTGTGGAAACGATAATAACCAGCTGCATTAGCATTTGTTTTACCAGTATACCTTAAAGATGATGAGACCTTATTTTCTCGCAGATGAAACCTCTTTGTGTTGTGTCCCCTGTGAGAATGTGAGCTTCTTGGGGCAGCTAGGTGGTGCAGTGAGTAGAGCACCAGCCCTGGAGTCAGGAGGACCTGAGTTCAAATGTGACCTCAGACACCTTACATACTAGCTGTTTGACCTTGGGCAAGTCACTTAACCCCAATTGCCCTGCCTTCCCTGCTCCAAAAAAAGAGAGAATGTGAGTTTCTTAAGGTCAGGGACGGTTTCTGCTTTTCTCTTTGTATAGTTGGTGATTAAAACAGTGATTTGCATGTAGAAGTACCTCAATAAATGCTTTTTTATTTACTCATTCATTCAATTCAGTATAATGCTCAGAACCATAACTAGGAATCCCAACACTGGGAAGAGGCAGATCAGGTGACAGGAAGCAGCAGGGCATGGGTGAAAGGGGAAAGAAGGATCCCAGGAGAGGGTCACGGCTTGGGTGAGCCCCTAGTCTGCAAGCTCAGGTCAGTCTAGCAGAGTACCACAAGGCATAGAGAATGCAGGACCGGCAGGGCATCTTTAGGTAATAGTCCTGATCGTCCTGCCTGCGTTGTAGCTCTGCAAATGCTATCTGACTAAAATGGTCCATCAACGTTTACCTGTGAAATACAGTAGAAGCCAAAGTGTATCTCCAGTACATCTGTGATGTCACCAACATGGGCTTTCTCACCAAAAAATGAAGATTTTCTTCCCACTGTGACTTTCCGTGACTAAAGAAGACATTTATTTGCTAACCTTATCAGAAAGCCAGACTAGGGATGGAACAAAACAGAAACATGTCCTAATTAGTAGGACTCTCTTTCTCTTGAAGTCAGATATATTTGAATAGGAAAGGAGGGAATTTGCACATTACCCTCAATTTGAGGATAGTGAGTTGAAATGTTAATTTTCGATGTTGGAGACCAGCTTGGTTCCTGGTGGGTAATTCTTCATGAATAGTAGATGTATACTGAGGTAATGATATTGATGGATAAACAGCTACTTGCACTAGTGAACTGGTATCCATAAGTCTCTTGGAGTAAATTGTGATTTGCATGCCTCCTTTAGAGTTGGGAGCAAGGTTTCAGTGTCTAGCATGGGCATGTCATACGAGTGTGTGTGTGTGTGTGTGTGTGTGTGTATAGATAGAGATAGATAGATATTCTGTTCATATACCCACTGCTTATCACAGTGCTTTGTATGTTGTTGTTGTTCAATCATTTTTCTGTTGTGTTCGACTCTTCATGGCCCCATTGGGGGTTTTCTTGGCAGAGATACTGGAGTGGTTTGCCATTTCCTTCTCCAGATCATTTCAAAGATGAGGAACTGAGGCAAACAAGGTGAAGTGACTTGCCCAGGGTCACACAGCTAGTCAGCATCTGAGGCTGGATTTGAACTCAGGAAGAGGAGTCTTCCTGACTTCAGGCCCAGCACTCAGTGCACTATGGCGCCCCCTAGTAGTAGGAGCTTAATAAGAGCTTTTTCATTTATTCAATTCAGTAGATACACATATGTATGTTTATATCTGTATCTAAACTCTGAAGGCTTCAAAGCCACAAACACAACGGCTCGATTCCATTTGTTTCCTTTTTTTGGTAGGAGTGCTGCAAAGCTTCTCAGGTGAGACAGGGCTAGAACAGCAATGACCTTCATCTCTCAAGGTATCTAGAATTCTAAATAATCAGCATTAGTGTTATGATTGTGGCTGATATATGGTGTTTTAAGGGCATACGTTGTCTCGTTTGATCCTCATCACAAATCTCTGACACAGCTGTTATAATTAGGTAGAAAGAGAAACAAATAACAGTCAAGCAAAACCATGTGACATCAACATTCCACACCTGTAGTCCCTCACCACTCCAAGGAAAGGTAGGAGGTAAATTTTCTCATCCCTTCTTTAAGGCCACGGTTGTTCATCACAGTTACAGTCATCAGCTTTGTAAAACCCACTTTTAAGAATGAGCTCACATTTTCATAGTGTTTTAAGGTCCCTGAAACACTTTTACTTACATTATCTCATTTGAGCCTTCTGAGGTAGGTCTTATTATTATCCCATTTTGCGTATGAGGAAACTGAGACTCATAGTTTGAATGACTTGTCCAAGGTCACAGTTATGTCAGGTTTGAATGAAATCCAGGTCAGTCCAGTACTCTCACCCGTGTATCAAACTGAGTCCCAGGACATTATTGTTGCCTTGTTGTCATGGGATCGTGGGGCTGGAAGGGACTTTAGAGATGATCTCATTCATTTTGTCATTTGACAGATGAAGAAATTGAGACCCAGCGAAGTTGTTTATGCTAGCACATATGAGTCTCAAGTGACAGAGAAGGGTTTTGAACTCAGGTCTTCTGATTTGACATCGAGAGTCTGTGACTATTGATCATTCTAGAACATTCTAGTTTATATATTTTGTTGCCTCTGCTACAAAATTGCATTTGTTTCTTTGCTTCAAAGGAGTTTAATTCCCCAAATGCATAATGTGGTATTTGATCTTGTAGGAAAGCTGTCATACGGTAACCAGCCACCTTACAAGTGAGCTAGAGTTTTCGGGCTTCTCTTTTGGAGCAACAGATTTTATTTAAACAATGTCATCTGAGGGCCCAAAGTAGGAAAGGGGTCTCCTTCCCTCAGAGGCAACAAACTGGAATGCCTCTTTTCCCCTTCTCTCTGAAGATGGTGTCATTCCCCCTTTGTGACAGTGTATTCCCTTAAGTGTGAATGAATGTGCCAACCCATGATTTACGTCCTTTCCACACTGACTTCACACCCATGGGCTGGCAGCTGTGACTACCGCTTGCTAGGCCTGTCAGTGTTTATGGCCCAGCTCATTTGTCTCGCAGGCAGCAAAGCTGTTGGTAATTGTTGTACACCACTATGATTTATTGGCCACGGAAATTGATGGCTACGTTACAATGATCCAAGTTTTGCATCAGTGCATCCTTGGAGCCACTTATTGAGTTCACCTTTGTTACAGTTGCCTCCTTCATTGGCCCTACATTAATGGCCTGATATCATACTGTCATCTAGTTCTTTTCTTTTCCTATCCCATGGGCTATTTAGGAGGGAAAGACTAGCTTGGGAAGAACATGATTTCGATGCTGGCTGACCACCTATGCCATCAAACTTGCTGGTTGTTATGCTTATGTTGCTATTTGTTCCAAAGCTATAACTAGGCAGGGCAATCAGGCCTTTGGTTATTGGTGTTGACCCAGGTCTGCTGTTATTTCTTTGCTTCAGAGGAGGTCAATTCCCCAAATGGGTAATCCAGTAGTTGGTCTTGTAGGAAAACTCTCATATAGTAACCAGCAACCTTAAAAATGAGCCAAAATTTTCAGGCTTCTCTTTTCAAGCAATAGATTTGGGCTTATTTTGGAGACAAACAGCCCCCCACTGTTTGGTCAACCTGCACTACCTGCTATGATGCTGCTCCCTTGCCTGGAATTGAGCTCCTATTCCCAAGGTCCTATTGTCGTGGTACCCCTCACTCAGGGCCCACCTTCCATAGTGACCTAGACTGGATTCTCTGGCTGCTTCTTCTTCCAGTGTGATTGTGCCTGGAGTTGGACTGTGCTCTTATCCTCTGTCCCTCTCCCCACAACTATTTTACCCCATATGAAAGAATTCCTAGTCAAGGCTCTAAGTTGATGTTAAGGAGAATATAGAAAGATGAATGGATGAATGTGTCTATGTTCTTTTTATTGGGCCAGGCTTCTCTCAGATCCCCCCTAGGTCCCAGCTCTTTGTGTCATCCAATAAAATGGTCAAACATTTATGAGTATCTCCAAGGTGTACCAGTCTGTGCTAGGCCCTGTGGACTCATGGGTACAGAAGGCAAGGGTTCTGTACTCTTGAAACTTACTTGCTTTGTAAGACCAGTTAGATGTACTTTAAAGGGAAGTAAACGAATCCATTAAAGTTAAACAAGATGGCTTAATTAACAACAAATACCAAACTCTGAATGCAAGATTAGCTAGGTAGTGAGTGGCCCTGAATAAAAAGTGGCTAACACAGTTTCCTAGCAGTGGCTCACCCAGGGTAGGTGAGCAACGTCAGGTGCCGTCCACCAGCGTTATGTCTAGAAATATCATCAAAAGATGACGCCAATGAGAGAGATGAAAGACACACTAATGAAGACCCTAAAGCCAATAATAAAGATCTGAGATTCCCATTATGAAAGCAAAATTGCTGAAAAGAACAGAAATCTCCTAGGAGGCAATGTCGGGATGGTGTCAGGTCTGAAGAAATGAGAAGTAAGTTCTCAGCTCTGACATATCCCGGCTCAGACACCTCTTCTTGAAGCCTTAGTTTCCTTTGCTACAAAGTGGCCTTTTCCTACCCACTTCCCTGGGCTGTTGTAAAGCAAGAACATTTTAAAGCCAAAAATGCTACTGCTGTTCAGTTGTTTTCAATTGTATCTGTGACCATATTTGGGGTTTTCTTGGTAAAGATGCTGGAGTGGTTTGCCATTTCCTTCCCCAGCTCATTTTACACATGAAGAAACTGAGGCAAACAGGGTGAAGTGAGTTGCCCAGGGTTACATAGCTAGTTAAGTGTCCTAGGTCAGATTTGAACTCGGGATGATGAGTCTTCCCGACTTGGGGCCCAGTGCTCTATCTAAAGTGCCACCTAGCCCCCTCCAATGCTGTAGAAATGTGAATTTTTGTTATCATTTGGCAGAAAATGAGGATTAAAAGAAAGCCCACCGAATCATGAGATTAGCATCAGCAGTCATCTAGTCCAAGTCTAACCTGGAAGGAATCCCCATTCTGATCTGACAAGTGGTCCTCCAGCCTTTGCTTGAAGACCTAGAAGATGGGGTGGGATCTCATTATCTCTCTACCAAGGCAGCCCATTGTACTTTGCACAATCTTGAGTTGGTAGGAAGATTTCGTTTTCATATTTTTCCTCACATCCAGCCTAAATTTGCCTCTTTGTGACAAATCCTACCATATCTATTGATCCTAGTTTTGTTCTCTGGGGCCAAGCCCCTGTTTCACATGACAGCCTGTCAGGTGGGTGAACTCAGCTAGTGTGTCTCCCCTGAGCATTCTCTATTCAAGCTAAACATCTTTAGCTCCTTCAACCAATCTTTCCATGGGTCTCCAGGCCCTTCACTATTCTCATTGCCATGCTCTGGACGTTCTCCTGCTTCTCAGCATTCTTCCTAAAATGGGTTTGTTCAGTGGGGAGGTAAAGTAATTGGAAATGAGTTTTATGGGGAAAGCTTTCATGTGCAGAGTATCCCAAAAATTGTAGTGCATTTCTAAGCTATCAAAGCATAAGACAACACTAAGACTTTGGGGACAGCCTGTATAAAGTTCCATGGAGATCTCTATAAAATTTCAGAACATGACAAGCTGAAAAGGAGCCTTATGAAGCTCTGGGCACTAATGGACAAAGCCTTACAATTAGCAAAGGAGGAATGACATTTCCATGCTGATCCATGCCTTCATGGACACCTTTACCATTCACCTTCACAAATCAGAGAGCCTAGAATTGTGTTTATAATCACCTGAGTCCTAGAATACCAGCAGACTAAAATCATAATAATAGCAATAATAATGCCAACTTTAATTACTTTTCCTGCAGGAAGCCGTCTCTCTATAACTGAGATCCATAAAATGGAAATTTAACAATCACATTTAAAATATTTATCCACCTTAATTCATTTATGCTATAGAAATTGTTAATTACTGCATATTCTAACGGGAAGGCAAGGGAATCAGTGCTGGGCCTAGTTTTCCTATTACCTATTCTGAATAAACCAAATTCTGTATCACTGTAGAAATATCCTGGTTTATTCTCTGGTCTCACATGAGTTGAGAGCTTTCCTGGAAGTCCCAATCCAGATATGCTTCAACATATGTGGGAAAAACCCCCATACTGTCAGGTTTGGCTAATAGTCACCTTTTGAAAATTGTCCTTCTTCCATCCCCTTGCAACAAATGCAATGCAGACATTTGTGTTGCTCTTTAAACTAACTTCTCAGATGGATCTGTGACCTCATCCGTGTGGATCTCCAACAATGCCACACCCCATCCCATCCATACCTCCCCATCCCATGGGACTCTCATCCATGTGTTACAGGCTGCACCCGGGAACTGGAGGCTTTCCTTTCTTTCACTGACAATGAAGACAGTAGTGGAGACCACATGCTGCTCTCCAGTTCGCTTTCACTATCATCATGTGACCAGCCCATCTTTAGAGGTAGCTAGGTGATACAGTAGGTGGAAGGTTGGGTCTAGAATCAGGAAGACCCAAGTTCATATCCAGCCTCAGACATTTACTAACTGTGTGACCCTGGACAAGTCTGTTTGCTTCAGTTTCCTCATCTGTAAAAACAATATAATAATAGCACCTACATACCAGGTTAGTTGTGAAGATCAAATGAGTTAATATTTGTAAAGCATTTAACATAGTGGCTGGCACATAGTAGGTACTTAAGAAATGCTTATTTCTGTTCTTCCTTCCTTCCTTCATTTTCAATCATGTACTTCTTCAGTGGCTACTTTCAATTCATTTCTTCCTTATGGTGCCTCGTTTATTATGTGCTACAGCTTGTTCATGTCTACCACATGCCCATCCATGGCCCATCATTTTTTCTTCTTTGCAGACTGGAGTCTTTCAGCAATCACAGCCTTAATATTGCTATTTAAAGATAGGCCTTTCCTTCTGGGAGAAGTTTGGAGGCAGTAAAGGAGATTTGTAATTTCTCAAAGGCAATCTAGCCCACACATGTCTTCTTGTTTAATTCTGGATTCAGATCATCCATTTATGGTTTATATCCAAAATATAGATAGAGAGACATAGAGATATTTATTTTGAAGGGTATCATGACATCAAGATCTGCTACAACACTAATAGTAAATTATTTAACTTGAAAAGGCTATAAGCCAAGACTAAAGTGGTAGGAGAGTTAGTGCATGACTTTTTGTTCATGGATGATTGTGCAGTCAATGTAGCCTCTGAGGCTGAAATGCAACAAAGTATGGATTGATTTTCTGCTACTTGTGCGAATTTTGGCCTGACAATACGAAGAAAACACAGGTCTCAAACCCAAAGACCTCAGCTTCTGGGATAAGTGTAGTAGGAAGGCCGAATTTATAATCTCAAATATAATCATGTATATGTTTGAATGGTTCGAAATCGCAAGGTATGAGAAGTTCTCTAAGGAGAAAACAACAAGAAATTTATTTAGGCCCCACTGCAGCTGATCCGTGAACCAGCCTCCCCATTCCGACATCTTGACAAAAAGACTCCAGGCCCAGAAAGCCCACCTCACAAGAGTAACCAGGAGGCCACAGAAAAACAAGATAGTATTTAGCCAAATCATTTTTACTGGCCTCAAGTTCCTGCTCACACTCCTGGGTTTACACACGGGTAAGCCCTGCTTCCGCAGCTTCCGGCTTCCACAGCAGCTGAAACTGTCTCTTGGCTCACCTTTCCTCGCAGCCGAGCCTCTGGCGTTCTCAAGCCCCACCTCAAGGACCAGAGACCATTGGTTCCCGAGTTGGCCCCTCTTAAGTCATTAATCTACACCCACACAGGTTTCACACCTGATAGGGCTTGGGCCTGGGGCTTAGCACTTAACAGCTGAAAGTACTTCCACTCAAAAGGAACAAAAGCCATACTAAGGAGACAATTTTGCTTAACAACACAATAAGAACTCACTATTTGACAAAAATGGCAGGGAAAACTGGAAAATAGTGTGGCAGAAATGGCATAGACAAATGTCTGACACCATACACCAAAATAAAGTTCAAATGGGCACACAATTTAGATATAAAGCCTGATAATATAAACAAATCAGGGGAGCAAAGAATAGCTTATCCTTCAGATTTATGGAGAATGAAGGAATTGATGGACAAACAAGAGATAGAAAACATTATGAAATGCAAAATGGATAATTTTGATTACATTAAGTTGAAAAGCTTTTGTACAAACAAAACCAATGCAACCAAGATTAGGAGTGAAGCAGAAAACTGAGAAAGAATTTTTACAACTAATACCTCTGATAAAGGCCTCATTTCTAAAATATGTAAAGAACTGAGTCAAATTTACAAGAATACAAGCCATTTCCCAATTGATAAATGGTCAAAGGATATGAACAGGTGGTTTTCAGAGGAAGAAATTAAAACTATCTATAGTCATATGAAAAAATGCTCTAAATAACTATTGTTTAGAGAAATGCAAATCAAAACAACTCTGAGGTACATATTAGATTGGCTAATATGACAAGAGGAAAATGATAAATGTTGGAGAAGATATGGGAAAATTGGAACATTAATGCATTGTTAGTGGAGTTGTGAACTGATTTAACCATTCTTGAGAACAATTTGGAACTATTCCCCAAGGGCTATAAAGCTGTGCATACCGTTTGACCAAACAATACTACTTCTAAGGTCTGTATCCCAAAGATATCAAAAAAGATCCTTTTAAGGGAATTTTTTGATCTAGAAAAATCAGGCACTTTAAAACTATCAACAAACAATAACATGAACAAAATTAATGCAACTCGGATAAAAAAGAAAATGGCAGAGTTGAGGAAAAACTTTGCTTCAGATAATTTTGATAAAGTTCTGATATCTAAGATATACAGCAAACAACAAATGCAGATTATATACACGTATACACATATACATACATACACATATATGTATACACAAAAACATATACACATACATATACATATATACGTATATCTATCTACAGACATACACACACATGCATATACATACATGTACATATCCAAAAGCCATTCATTAGGGTAGAAGGAATGTGAACAAATTGTGAAGTTTTAACAAAAATGTAAAATAAGCTTCCAAATAACTAATAATAAGAGAAATGCAAATCCAAACAACTCTAGAGTTTCACCTCACAGCCTCTGAACAAATTGACCAAGATTATGAAATATGGAAATAATGCTGAAGTGGCTGTGAAAAGATTGGCATACTAATGCTCTGTGAGTGGGGCTCTGAATTGATTCAACTATTCTAGGAAGCAATTGGGAATTAGATTGAGAACATGATTAAAATGTCCATACCCTTTGACTCAGAGATTCAACTGCCAGGTATTTTTCCCAATGTGGTAAATGATAAAAAGAAAGAATTCTATGCAGCAAAATATCATACACATGATAACAAAGAATCAGTCACTCAGTCAGCCTTTATTAAGCATGATTAAATGCCAGATAGTCTGTGAGGTGCTGGGGCTACACATGAATATATAAATGAAACAATCCCTTCCTTCATGGAGCTTCCATTTGAATCGAGGAGACAGCAGTGACAAAAGTTGTATATATACAGAATAAAGAACTGGAAGTGAAGAAGAGAGCCATCCATTGGGGAATGGCTAAATAAGTTGGGATGCGTAGAGGCAGGAAGGTGGTACAGCAATGAATAGAGCCCAGGACTGGAAGGCAGGAAGACCCGAGTTCAAACAGATTTCAGATACTAGCTTTATGACCCTGGGCAAGTCACTTAACTGTTGTCCACTTCAATTTCATCATCTTTAAAATGGGAATGATAATAATAGCACCCATTTCCTAGGGTTGTTGTGAGAATCAAATGAGATGGATATTTGCAAAGTGCTTTGCAAACCTAACAGTTCTATATAAATTCTGCCTATTTCATTATTTTAAAAAAACAAGACTATAGTCTTTCTTCCCTGCCTCATTGCTCAGTATTCTCTGCCCTCCAATAGATCTCTCAAAAATCCCACAGACAAACACTAAGTGCTGTGGGATTTTCTGTTCTTTCTATCTTTTGGTCAATGGTACGATGGGAAAAATGTGGTCTCTTGTAGACTGTCACTTGTGAAAGCCTGAATGATCTCTCCTAATCCTCTCATTGAGGATGTCCTCAATACATGTATAAGTTATTCATCCAGATGGCAAAGTAGGCAGATAGGTGGGTAGTTACTAATGTTGTTTCAGTTGCCTTTATTCAATATTAATAAGGTCTGAGATTTTTCTACATGTAGTTGGTTTCTTCCCCTTGTTCTGATGAGTGAATAAATGAAAAACCATTATTTGGAGTTTAGTAGGCATCATGCACTGTACTAAACACAAAAGTATGGTAGTCCAAGCCCTCAAGGAGTGACACGGGCAGTAGTGTCCAGGGACGGGATGGATGGTTGGGGAAGTCACAAGATTTCAAGTAAAACAGTGCTGCAGTCCATTGACATACTCTTTCCAGGGGCAATGGGAGTATTGGTTCAATTGTACTTTTGGAGCTGGAGGTAAGAAAGGGGGAGGGAGGGGAAGGTTGGCTGACTGCTCCAGGGACAGGGCAGCAGAAATTGGCCAAGGTGGAGGCAAGGATACATGGTTTCAGGGAGTACAGATCTGGGTGTCTTAGCTCATCCCTGGTATAGTCTCTGATGATCCAAGTTTGCAGAGAGGTGAAGCAGCAGAATCTATAGCGGCAGAGCAGAAAACGGCCAGGGTTAAGATGGTACCTTTTGAATCAATCTCTCAATCTATTTGACAACTCAGTCAATAAGCATTTATTAAGTACTTACTGTGTGCCAGGCACTGTACAAAACACTAGGAATATGACTATAAACAAACAAAAAAAGACACTTCCTGTCTTCCAGGAGCTTATATTCTAATAGGGGAGGACCATACATAAAAAGAAGTAGGGGTAGGGGAGAAGTACAGTCTGGAATGCAGATTGGTAAGAAGAGTAGAGATGGGTGGCCTGAATGCTCTTCTCAAATGGAAGTTCTGAGAAGAGCCATCCAATCAGAGGAAGTAGCCCAGGGGCTGAGGGTACTTGTAAGATGTGAATTCTAGGGCTAAAGTAGGAATAGAGATGGGACCTATGTTTTTACTGGTATAGGGATGGCTTAGGGAAACTCCATCTACCTTCCCTTTAACTTAAAGTCTTAAAGATTTAGCTAGAGCTCTGAGAGGGTCATTGACTTGTCCAGAGTCACATAACCAGTGTGTATCAGAAGTGGCCTTGAACCCAGGGTTACTTGACTCCCTCCATCATGCAGCTCCTCTTCCCACAGATCCAGAGATGAAAGAGACCTTCCAAGTCATCTAGGTCTATCACCTCACTATACAGACGAGGCACTAGGGAACTAGAGAGGTGAGACGAGTAGCCAAAGATCACACAAGTAGTAACTGGCAATTTCACAATGTGAACCTAGGGCCTCTGTCTGACTCCAGTGCTGTTGCTTTGGTTCTATCACACTGTCTTAGTATGAGTCTTCACCAGATCGTCGACTTAAAGCTGGAAGGACCCAATTTCCTCAGTTACCAGATGGGAAAAGTGAGGTCTAGAGAGGCTAAATGACTTGCTCAGCTTCACATAGCTAATAAATGCCTGAGGCAATATTTGAACCCAGGTCTTCTGACTATAGGTCCAGACTAGCCACTGCACCATGCTGCCTGCGTATCTTTGGTCTAATCAGCCTGCTGTGCCTGTTTGTGTTTCCTTTAAGACCATTTCTACTTCTTCCATAAGCACTTGCTGAGCTGTGACATTGGATCCCAAGGGTGGTAGCTTTGTTACCCTTGATAGTGAACAAAATTTGTGCTAAAAACCTTTGCAGCAATTTCCTCTTTTTCTTCTGTTTGTTGTCATCTGTGATGGGCATCCCTGTCCATTTGTTGGAACCTTCTAGTACTGTGGAATAGACAGAACTAAGCTAGGAGTACGGAAGTTCCCAAGTGGGACTGGGGCAGGTGCCCAAGTATGATCACCTGCCATTGATGGCCAAAGCCTGATCTGTGAGGGGATGCCACATCAGAAAAACAAAGGGCAATAAACACTAGGAGGAGGATGTCTTTCCGTGGGGCCTCCTACTACCCAATGGTCACAAGCGTACCTTAACTAAGAAAATGAGAGGGACAAGGGAGTCTGCACTCAGCCATCACATTTCCTTGATGTTTGTTTCACTTATGTCATTTACCAAGACACACGAATGGTACTTTGGCTCTGAGTCCTTGTTGTGGCACATTGCTAGGCCTAGCCTGGGACGTCCTCTTGATTTTCATCCACAAATACCCTTGAGATGACTTTTCTTCATTGGGTCTCTTGCCAAGGTTTCTTTAAACTGGTTTTTACTCTCCATTAATTCTCTGTTTTATGAGGTGATGCTGCTCATAAGCTCCCATCTTTTAACATATGATGGCTCATGAATGCAAATATTAAGACAATATACATGAATACTTGACAAATCTATGATTGGGGCAGCCTAGTGGACTTTTGGTATGGGAATTCCACCCACCAAAACAGATCACACCTTGTCTGTGACCTGGGAAGGGAGTCTTAGGGAGCTGTCTGAAGCCCACAAAGGTCAAGAGGCTTCCATAGAATCCTTGTGCTTGTTACAAGTAGTAAGTGTCAATGGAATGAAACCCATGCCTTTGTGATTCCAAGCCCAGCACTCTAACCATTATGCCATGTTTGCTGTGCATTAAAATAGAAGAGGCAGCATAATTTACTGCTCACTAAGTTCTGGGAAACAGGGGATGTGAATGTATGCTCTCAAGTGGGGTAGAAGCCCAAAAGAAGGTTCCCAAGCATTCAAGGCAGGAGAGATTGTGTATGCTCTAAGAACTGAGCCCTTACCTGTCACAATGGTGACACAATTGTGACACTATTAACCTGAAGCTCGGTACCCAGGACAGAGACATGGATTTGTAGTCAGAGCTCCTGGATTGAGATTCACCCATTGTGCATATTTCTCCTCACCAGTCTGGGCCTTAGTCTCCTCATCTGTTAAATGAGGAGTTGGACTAAATGATCCCTAAGATTCCCTCCTTCCAGCTCTAAGTCTGTAATAAAGCAAAGGTGTCAAACACCCAGAACCTGAGGGTACCATTTAGTAAGGCCAGATTCATATGTAATTGGGAAATAGTTAACAAATTAATTAAGCACACAATAGAACATAGATACTGTTAATGTGTGGTTTTCTACCTTAATATGAGACTGAGACATCCTAGTGTAGGATTTAGTGGACCAATTTCTTTTTTTTTTAGGGGGGAAGGCAGGGCAATTGAGGTTAAGTGCCCAAGGTCACACAGCTAGTAAGTGTGTCAGATGTCTGAGTTCGGATTTGAACTCAGGTCCTCCTGACTCCAGGGCCGGTACTCTGCTTACTGCGCCACCTAGCTGCCCCTAGTGGACCAATTTCTATTTGAGTTTGACACTTCTTCAGCATTAAATTAATGAATGTTGGTGCTCTCAGTAGATGAGCCTTGTTCTTGTCCTATTACTGTATTTTATTCTGACAATATTCAGCTAAAGCCTGTTCTCTAGCAGGCCTCGGAGTAAGGTAGATCTGCATTCAAGTCCTATCTCTGACATATACTGTCTATTCCTGGGCAAGACCTTGGCCTCAGTGTCTCAGACAATTCTCTGTGGTGGAAAATTGCAGAATATTTGGAGAACTGTGTTGGTAGAGCTTCATCCCTAGGAGTATGCCCTGTGCAGCTGAGATCATACAAGCCATCAAGGAATTAGACATCATCTGGTCTCTCATTGCACTGAAGAGGCAACCAAGGCCCAGAGAAGTGAGAGGACTTGCCTGACAGTATACAGCTAGGAAATAGCAGTGAAGTTGGACCCTCAAGCCAGTGCTTTTTCCCATTTTAGTGAGCTGTCGCAAAGCACAAGTACAGATAAATTTGTTTGTGTATGTGTTTATACACATGTGCACATATGCACATATGTGTGTACACATGCATTTGTATCTACACATGTGTATACACATATACATGTACACACACTTAAAGGGATAGAGTTTGGACCAGCGATTTCATTGATATAAGGTAGCAGTTCTCAAACTTTTTTTTTCTCTCAGGATCACTTTCCGCTTACAGAAATTATTGAAGACACCCAATGAGCTTTTGTTTATGTGCGCTCTATCAATGTTTACCATATTGGAAATGAAAATATTTGACTATTATTATGAAAATCTGGTTGAACTCATGGGTACCCTGAGAGAGTGTCAGGGATCCCACATTTTGAGTAGCACTGACATAAGTGAAGTCTTGAGAAGACTTCCTGTCCCCATCCAGGTTGGCACCTTCTCTGCCATTTCTAGTGTTCTTTTCTTAGAGCACTGAGAGAGGACCTGAACCCATGTTTTCCGGATTCAGCAGCTAGTCTTGTAAATGCTACATCTCACCATGTATCTAAATACATTGGATTATGGACCTGCCTTGAAAACAGCAACATTTTTCTGGCAAAAAATATCACAGAAATTAATTGAGGGTTAATAGACACCACGTTGTGTCTTCAATGTAAAGGGAATAATCTCTCCTTGTTCAGCTTTTGTGGCAAGAGATATTCACATAACTTGAGAATGTTTCAAACTCTAACTAAATCTCCTTTTTAAATTAGAAATATACATTTTTCTAATTGGAGCAACCTCCTTTGGCTTCTGAACAAAGGAAGCAGGGGAGAATA
>CM053628.1:11575865-11636150 GCA_028646595.1 Phalanger gymnotis
GACTCAGGTACTCCCACTACTCGGCTGCTGAAGCCCCACTTCTATCTCCTCTATTCCAGAGTTTTGTTTTGTTTTGTTTAGTTTTTCCCTGGGTGGGAAGGGGAGGGATTAGAGCCGTTTACCTGGCCATTTTGTCTCCCGGAAGTTCAAGAAGCGTCCTTTGGGCTGCAAGCCTCAGGAGTTGGTATCTCACGGTTGGTGGCACTGTGTTGCCTCTCGCTTTCACAGAGTGCCGTGCTGTGTTGGGAGGCCTGGGGATCTCCGCTGGTTTCGGTCACCCGGCTTTCCCCCAGCCTGTCTCCCATGTGGGTTTCCCGGCCAGCTGCTTCTGCTTTGGTCCTGCCTGGGGCAGCTCTGCACGTGCCAAGTGCTCTCCTAGCCTACAGATTTGTTCCTTCGGCCTTTCAGACTCTCCTGGCTGGGAAATTTGCCCCACTCAGACTTCTCGCTGTTTCTAACTCTCTCAAATCTGCTCAAATTCACTTATTTTATAGGAATCTGACAGAACTTGTGATAGAGCTCCGGTAAGACGCTGTTTTCATGTGGCCATCTTGACTCCGCCCCACGACATGACCAAGTACAGTATTTTTAAAAGCCCATTCTAGGTTGTTGTGTGTCCCTCTCCTCAGCATGCTGCTCTGTGTTCCAACCTACACAGCCCACACACTCTTCCTCTTGATTGCTATTTCATTTCATCTCCATGCCTTTGCCAAAGTTGCCCCACACGCCTAGAATGTTCTCCCTCCCTCACCTCCACCTCTTGGGACTCCTAGTTTGCTATCTCCTACATGAGACCCACTTCCTGATCCTTCTCACTGTTCAGCATCCCCTCACCCACTCGGAAATTACTGTAAAAATCAGAGTTAGCATTTCTGTGCTTTATAAATCTATCCCATTTGAGCCACAGAACAATCCTGGAAGGTAGGTACCATTATAAGCCCCATTTTACAGTTGAGGAAACTGACACAAACAGAGGTTAAGTGACTTTCCTAAGGCCACATAGCTAAGAAGTGTCTGTGGCTGAATTTGAATCCAGGTCTTCCCGACTCCAGGTCCATCACTCTATCCAATAGATCCAAAACATGTTGTATTTGCTTCTTTGGATTCTGGTTATTTCCTCCCAATAGAAGTTCAGCTCATGAAGGGCAGGACCTTTTCACTTCTCTGACTACATCCCTAGCACCTAGGAGAGTTCCTGTCACATAATAGGTGATTGTTGCTTGTCCATCCTATGAAGGAAGGGACTTCTATTCTTCAGAGAGGGATACAAGATGTTCAGTGCCATGTTAATTCAAAAAGGCAGACAAGGTTATTTATGGAGGTGGCTGTGAGGAGCACACTAGCCCCTGCGGTGGGATGGAGGGGTGGCATCAGGCAATGCCTTCTATAACAGGAGGCTCCTTAAAGGCTCAGGGACTTCAAGAGGCAGAGGTGAGGAAGGAAAAGATAGGGAAATATCAACTTAGAAATTCTTGAAGAGCAGAGACTGTGTATATTCTAGCCTCTGTCACTCCCCATACTCCATTTGTGCCGTGTTCTGCAGATAGGATTCCATCTAAAGTATGCTTTTTGCATTTTCAACATACACATAAAATCCACATATATTTACTGTAAAAGACTAGTGGTAAAGCCCAAACAAGTCTTCAGGGACCAAAGGAAGGAATATTTAATGGCGGATTTCCAGGCATAGTGATAGTCTGATTGGAGAGCTTTTTTTTTTAAATAGGGGTCTTGTTGAAATCACATTAGTGAGGACCTGAACACAAATTTTGAATTCATTAGGAAACAAAATCAACTTTTCTTTGGATTCTATTGAGAGTAATGATTTTTTTTCATTCTTTGAACTCTCATCCACTGGGCCTGGAGAAGTGCCTGGCACATATAGCAGGAACTTAATAAAAGTTTTTGCTTGAATAACTTCCCAAAGCAAATCATTTTCAGATCAGGGTTGCCAATACGAATGGGGATAAGAAGTTCTTGAAACCCTAAATAAGTGACAACCAATCTGAAAGATAAGATGAATCACATGCTAGGCAGAAGGAAACCTTATGCCCATAACTGCTGTCACTGTTAGGAGGAATCTCTGAGGAATCATTGCAAACCAGCAGAGTACTGGATGGGAGGGAGAAACAAAGGACGTCTCTGTTCACCAAAAGAGCAACAAAGTACTGCTGAGCTGGACTTGAATTCCTGAAAAATTCTAAACCACATTATTCAGCAGGTGACTAAGGAGCCTAGAAAGAGAAACAGTAAAGCCAGCATGACTTCATCAACAACAGGTCATGCCAGACAAAGCTCATTTTTTCAAGGTTATTAGATTGGTAGATCTGAGGAATATTGTGGAGCAGCATAAAGGATGTCTGCAAAGCATCTGACAACATCTCACATGACATCCTTATTGGCAAGACAAAGGAGTATGGCCTGAATGAGTACATAGCTCTGAGAATTCCAAACTGGTTCACCTACCATACCACCCAAAGTTGTATGATGGAGCAACAACCTTCTACCTTTGTGAAGTACCAGTGGAAGAATATATTTTATACAAGAAAGATGAAAGGAAGACTGTGCCATAAGAAGCAGGGGTGGGGGGGGATTTGGACCACAAGATATGAGATTTGCACTTTGTGGGGAATTTGGACAGGTATTGGGAAAAGAATTCCAGTGCATGCCTGATTTAAAAGGAAAGAAAGACTTGAACAGGCTAGAGCATTGGGTTGAAGGCCAGAAGATGAAAATCAATGGGAGTTAAATGTAAAGTCTTACACTTGGGTTCAAAAATCAACTTTACGTGTCGAAGAAGGAGGCCTGGCTATAAGACAGCTTACCTAAAAAGAATCTTAAGATTTTGCTGGTCTCTAGGCTCAACATGAGTCAGCAGTGGGATGTGGAATCCAAGAAGCAAATATTATCTCGAGGCCTCCAGAGACAGACATCACCTCCTACCATGAGGAGGTGAGAACACCATTGTACTCCACCCTTTTCAGATCACCTTTAAGGTTCTTAACACCACAGTTAAGGAAGTAGGTTATTTCTCAACAGCAGAGTTTAAGGAGGACAGGGATAAGCTGGAAAGAATCCAGAGAAGAACAACTAGAATCAGTGGGAGTCTTGAGTATCTATTGAAGGGGAGGAACAGTTGAAGGAACAGGGGGTATTTACTCTGCAGAAGAGAAGACTCAGCTGTCTTCAAGTACTTAAAAGGGCTTTCATGTGGAGGAGGAATTACAGTTGTTCACTTTGGCCTTGTGAGGTCAAAATCAGTAGCAATTTGCAAAGAAGCAAATTTCAGCTTTAGGGAAGAAAACATTTTCCAAAGCTTCAAGCCATTACAGAATAGAATGGGCTACCTTGGGAGGCCATGGATCCCTCTACACTACAGGTCTTTCCAACCACTTAATCCCCTTGAGCTGTCACCCTAGGTAATCCTGTCAAAGAAGGGAATGACTTTCATTTGACATGATCTTTTCTTGATGATGCCATGTTGGCTCTTTACGACCATGGCTTCATCTCTATATGTTCCGGATTCATCTCTTTGAAAATATCCTCAGATTCTGCCAGTGATCAAAGTCAAGCTCAGCAGCCTAGAGCTTATAGGCTTGCTCTCTTTCAAAAATCAGAATATCATCTTCCCTTCTCCAATACTGAAGTTTATCTCCTTATCTCTAGGATCTTTCCAAGTGAATCAATGACAGTGGCTTGATTGGCAATCACACCTGCTCTTTGATAATTCTGGGATGGAATTCATCCCAGTTATCCCAACTTATCAAATGCAGTCAATCAGTCAGTAAGCAGGCATTTCTTAAGGGTTTTCCATGTGCCAGCCACAAAATGGATGCTCCCTTACCCTCTCCCTATTTCTCTTGAGATATCCATGCCCTGTTGGTTGTTCCCATTCTCATCTTTGAAATACAAACATGATTCCTCTTAGCAGAGAAAAAGAAGAAGCAAAGAGTTGTGCAGCCCTACCTTCTTTTTGTATCTTCAGAATTTTATTAAGAGCTTCCCTTCTGTCCTGGGCTTAAATCTCTCTTAGAATTTTCGTCCATAGTTTCTTAATTATCATATCTTTGAACCCTTTCAAACTGCTTTCCCAAAACTAGAATGCATGTACAACTGTGCCTAGTTTTCCTTTCCTTTTCCATTACAAATTTTAAGATGGAAGAGCTACGTCTCCACAAATGTCTCAATGTTTTTCCCTGAGCAGCTCCTCTTTGTAGGCAAGAATTAGGCCCAGAAGAGCAGAGCCCCTCAGGGGCTCAGGTCCTGGAGGATGGAAGTGGCATTGAGGCAAACCAGGAAATTCTTGGCTGCTTTGTTTTTGGCAGAGAGAGTGCTCCTGCAGATGTTGAGATAATTGAAGTCATCCCTCATGGCTATTCTATCATGCCTCTATGGAATGCTTGGGATGTTTCTGGAACATTCCATCTACTTCCTCTTCCATCCTATTGTGGCTCCACTGAACTTTGCCAAATGCTCTGGACTCATGCTTTCCTTATCCCGTGCCTGTTTTCCTCATTTCAGAATACAAAACTACCCAGCCTCATCCCATCTACCTGTACCTATTATGTTCCTTTTGAATAAGGAAAATCCATCTTTGGTGAGGAAGGCCATCCTTCTGTTGTTACCTGGAAGAAAGAGCCCGAGTTTTAGAAAGTCCTAAACCTCACCAGAGATGGAGTCCTCAGTGGGAGAGAGAGGGAACAAGCATTTATCGTGCATACAATTTGTGCCAGATAGTGTGCGAAGCACTTTCCAAATATCTTCTTTGAGCATCACGACAACACTGGGAGGTAGGGGCTATTATGATGTACATTTAACAATAGAGGAAACTGAGGCAGACAGAGGTGAAGAGACTTTCTCAGTGTCACAAAGTGTCTGAGGTCAGATCAGGACTTGGGTCTTCCTGACTCCAGGCCCAGACTCTAATCATTATACCACCTAGCTACCTCTCTGGTAGAAAAAAAGCAATCTATTTATAAAGACAACTGGAAGTAGACATTGAGACATTTTCCTGGTCTTGAAAATCAGGAGAACTAGGACGATCAGGGTACAGGATGATTTACGGACAAACTAGGTTCACCTCTTAGAATTTCTAGTTTCCTTCAAAGCTTGGCTCCAGTGCCATGGAGCTTTCCCTGATTCCCCCATTTGTGAGAGTCTCCCCACTTCCACCCCCAAACTGGACCAGAGATCTAGAGCCAGAAGGGAACCCAAATGTCAACTAGTCCAACCTCCTTATTAGAGGTAAACTAATAGGCGTGAAGTCTCACAAAGGGTCCTACATTTGGAACTGGAGGAGGCTTCAGAAAGCACCTAGTCCACTAGCTGCTGTCCTTTTCACTGAAGCCCAGGAAGGGAGTTAAGGAAATTATTTCGTTTATACATTTATATGTACACACTTGGAGAAGGAAATGGCAAACTACTCCAGTATCTTTGCCAAGAAAATCCCAAATGGGGTCACAGAGTTGGACGTGACTGAAATGAATGAACAACGACAATGTACACACTATCTCCCACAATAGAATTTAAACTCCCCGAACAGCACAGTTCCCTCATCTTCCCATCTGTATCCAAGGCCTGGAACAAAAATAGGCATTTAAGAGATGGTTGTTTAGCCTCAAAAAGCAAAAAATGAAGAGCATTCATAAGATAGTGGGATCATATCTCTAGAACCTTGGAAGCCAGGTCATCCAGCCTTCTCGTCATTTAGGGGAAGACACTGGATCAAATTCCAGTTTTCAAATATCTGAAGCTTTGTTTTACATATCTAAAGAAAGAAGTAGCCTTAACCTATGTAACACTGAAAGGCACTCCAAGGAAAACTGTCTGAAAGGTAAGGGGGGGTGTCACCTCAGTACAAGGGGTAACTTCCTAACAATCAAAGATGTCCCCAATGTGTTGCATTGACAACAACTTGTCTTCACTGGCCTTGGAGCACAAGAAGCCCTTATGGCATGGGTATCCAGGGGAGTCATAATCTAGCTCTGGGCTGGATTGGAGGACATCCAATTCTCAGTTTCTAGACTGAGATTTCCATCTTTTGAAAGGTATGCATGTGCTGGCCTGTGACGTCATATGGAGGAAGAATTGTAGCAGTGATGTGGATATGGCTCAGAGCAGGAGCTTAATAAATGCTTGTTGAATGATGACCTCAAGCACAATGGATAGATTACATGGCTAAGTCTTCCCATCACAATCCAAGAAAAGTCATCTGCTTGCCAACTTGAAGAATGCAACGTAAGGTCGGGACTAAAATACTGAAAGATAAATAATGTAAAAAAAATCACCCCTACTCATGTCTGCCTCTTGGAATCCCTGGCTTCCTTCAAACCCTGGCCTTGAGGCTAGCTCTGGTAGGACTTCTGGTCTGCCATGTTCTCCCCCTCCTAATTCTTAGCTATATCCTTTGTATTTAATAGCACAATATCACCTTGCTGAGGGCAGGGGCTACCTGGTTTTTGTCTTTGTATCTCCTGTGCCTGGCACACAGTAGGTGCTTACTAAATCTTTCTGAATTGTATGGTATGAGAGAACATTAATAATGAATTCTGATTTTTACACTTTAAATTTTAGAAAATGATTTCCTCTCAGCAACCCTGGAAAGTAAGCAGTGCAAGTTCTTCCATTGTGACTTTACAGAAGAGAAAACTACAGCCTAGAGAAGTAAAATGACTTGCTCACAGTCATGCAGTGCTAGAGGGAGAGCTGAATTGTGGCCTCGTGGCTCCACATCAAATACTCCTTCCACTACCCTAGGTGACCTCTTCTCACTACGTTATTGGAAGGAGCTAAAACATGGCCACCTTGAGAGAGGAGTTCCCAATCTGAAACCCCTAGGCTACACAGAATTTGCAATTATCCTCTAGAGGTGAATAATCCTGTATACATGGATCAGAAAATAAGGCCATCAACATTTATAATGTCTAAATGCTTACATGTGGAGGAGCTCAGCCAGCCATTATTACCATTATTTGAATTCTTATGTGTTGGTTTTGCTCCCCACCCCATTTGAGAAAGTTTAAAGCAAAAGTTACTAAAGTCATCAGGAGCAAATATTAAGCAATTAATAGAAACTAGGAAATTCTCATCCTCTAGGGCTGGGCTGTCCAAAATGTGGCCCCTCCTACAAGCATAGAAATTTACATAAACACTTTTGTAAACAAAGCCTAGCTACCCCAGAGCTCTCACTAAAAGGGCAAATCAAATTATATCATCTATTGTTTCAATGAAAACCTAAGGTTGGACAGCCCTGCTCTAGGGGGAGGGTAGGGAAGAAAAAGGAGAAAGAGAAGGAGGAGGAAAGAAGAGGAAGAGGAGGAAAGGAGAGGAGGGAGGAGACAGGAAGAGAGAGAACAGGTATTGGATTGGATGTGCTAGGATGTGGTCCAATGTGTCATTTATCATATTCTCGCACAGAACATGAATTGGAAGAGATAGATAACCATCTTCCAAAGAATCTAAATTCTGTTGGACCCGTTTTGAGATAATTTTACTCTCAAATTTTGTTCTACATCTGCTTAGACTCCCCTGTGGTGTGCTCAATGATGTGGGTGACATTTGGTTTAATTTTCTTAAATGGAAGAAAGAATGTGATTAGCAATGGATGACCAGCCTTCTTGGAGAGACAACATCTCGATATTTAAAATGTTGCCATCTGCATATTCTGATTAATTCATACAACAAATGAGTCTTCTTTACAGGGCAATCACTCATGCTATCGAGCAAGACTCACACTGGAAAAATGTGCCCAAAGACTGCCAATGGTCTTACCTCACTGCAAAATGTGATACACGCCTCTTCTATTACTCTCTTGTTGAGAAAGGTCACGTTCTTGGCTTGACTCTGGAGAATCCAAAGTAGAAAATGTTTTATCAGAAATGATATTTCACGAAAGTGATAGGAAAGAACAAGATAAGATTGTTTGCTAGTACTCATTTAATGCAAAGTAGCTTACGCAAAACCAGATTTTTAACTTGGTGTTATGATATAAACTTTTATCCTTACCTTTGATAATCACCCTAAACACTTTTCTTGGAGATTTCCTCCAAGTCAATCACTGACATGGCTACAGTCTCCTTAAGAGAGAACTAAAGGAGGGGAAAGCACATCAGAGATGAAAATACACATCTGGCTTCTAATACTTTATTGGATCAAGGTTGTGGGCACAGCTCTTAGAACATTAAATAGCCAATGGAAAGTGGCAGGGCCTTACTCTGGGGCAAGAGAGGGTCATCACAGGGTTCCATTTGGCTGTGACATCACTGACCCAAGGCCTCAGAGAAAAAGCACAATCTGTTTTTGCTAAGTGTACTGGGGACATGTTCAATTCCTAAATGAAATGTCACCTTAGATAGAACAATAAGAGAATTGCTCAACAAATAGGGGAGAAGGCAAACATTTTACCCTGAGACATTATGAGATGGGTGGTACCTGAGATAAGCCTTATAGGGGAACAAGGATTCTAAGAAGTAAAGGTAAGGAGGGAGGGTATCCCATGCCCATGCATCAGGGCCCAAAGATCATAGATTCAGGGCTGAAGGATTCTGAGAGGTCATCAAGACCAAGCCTCTCAGTTTTGATTTGTTTTGTTTTGTTTTTGTGTAGAAACTGAAGCCAAGTAAAGAAGTATCCTGGCCAGGGTCACACAGCTCATAGGATCGTAGATTTAAATCACAAATGGACCTTTAAGGTCATCTGACGCAAACTCCTCATTTTACAGTTGAAGAAACTGAGGCTAAGAAATGAAGTGACTGGTCTAGGTACTAAGTAGCTGGCTAAGTAAGGATTTGAACCCAGGTCCTCTACCTCTAAACCCAGTTCTCTTCTCACACAGTAGCAGGAAATGCTGTGTCATGTAGAGGGAACATTAAGATCTATTTGGCTCTGTTCTGGTCTAGTTAAGATAGGTGAATGAGTAAAAGAGTAGTACAGGTACCAGCAACTTTAAGGCCTCCCTGTGGCTCACAATGAAGGCATGTCATACTTTCCTAGCTGTGCTCCTTCTAGCTGGAGGTTCACATGCCCTCTTGAAGGGTGGAGCCAAGATCAGGTACCCTCTCCATCCCAAGCCCGCAGCCAGCCTAACTTGAAATATGTCATAAAGTCTAGGTTTCAGCATCTGCAGTGGGTGAACAACCAGTGATCACTGGTTACTGTAAGCAAGAAAAACAATTCACTTAGGCTACTGATATTTCCGTTAAGAAATTATAAAGACGTTATGAAACATTCCTGGGGGATGTTCTGGTGATTTTCTGTGACTTCCTAGGGAACCAGCAGTCAAATTTCATTAACTTTTAGCAAATTTGTGTCTTGTAAATTCATGACCCTCCAATCTCCACTTTTGAATTACTGGAAATTATCCAATTTAATCCAACAAGCATTTTGTAACCTAGTATATCTACTAAGTACCAGGCACCAAGGTCACAAAGACATTATAACAGTCCTTGACCTCAAACCCTCAAAGAGCTTGCATTCCATTAGGAAGAAAACAACATGTAGGCAGATCAAAAGATTTAAAATACAAACAAAATCATTCCACATAGTTGGGGGGGGAAGGGAAAGAGTGACTGACCAGAATTAGGGGATTGTAACCCTGGGCCTGAGACTTACCTAACACCTTGGATGTCGAAGAGGGAATGCTTGTCCCCATGAGCTACAAATCCCACAATGTCAGTCAGTTCTCAACACCCTACAACATATGAATGGAGTTAGGAATTCTAAGATGCAGAGGTAAAGAGGGGCAGCAGGCACAGAGAATACCCTGTATAGAGACACAGAAGTGAGAAATGGAAGGACCAAACAGAATAAATGTCTGCTCCCTTTCCCCTCTAACTACCAATATCCAAACCGAGATTCTCCCACTGTCCATCTGCATTGATGGATGTCATCCCAACCTGGAAAATGACTAGGAGAGAGGTACATAAAATGACATTCCAAACACAGTGAAGACCCAAGGCTAGCATTACGGACAATGGCTGCTCTACACGTCTCTGTCTGCATTTGGGGATGTCTTGCCTGTATTTTCCCATGCAGAGCATGTTCAACATTGAATCTCTTCTGTCACTGCAGTCCCTTGGACTGGATAAATTATATCCTACAGTCAGATAGTACAGAGGTAATTCTGCCACCATATGTTGGGCCCCAGAGCTCCTACTAGGATGGGCAACATTCCAAATGATATTTGCCTCTGTGATGTCCATTCTCTTGCTCCCCTGCTTCACACTGATTCCTCCCCCAAAATGCCAGTGATACAAATCCCTCTCCACACCCTGCCAAAAAAAGAGTATTCCCAGAGAGCTCTTTGCCAGGGCTTGAGACTCTGAGCCCATAGAAAATCCCCTGTCAAACTGGACCGGGCATCTGCTGCCAACATTGGGAGGAGGGACAGATTCGTTAAACGACCTCTGATTTGGCCCGGCTAGCCCAGGCAGGGGACTGGAAAATAAGGATGAGGAAAGCTATGCAAGCCTCCAGGTGAAAAGAGAATGGCAGCACATTGGGGAGGGAGCATGCTGAGAAATTTGTCTTCCATTTTAATATAGATTGATTTTTACAGCATCCCCCACCCCGATACAGGCTTTCTGTCCTAAGATGAATCCTAGTACAAACAAGATAAAAATTCATTCCCAATTATCTTTCCCTGTTATGTTGGGCTCTATCTGTAGCATAAACTGATCTGAATATTTGCATGCTTGTAAACATGACCATCAGCCTCCCTTATCCCCAAGCATGAGTTAAATCTTGAATCTGCCCTGCTACCTCAGAAGGTAAGGAAGCAGATGGAAACTCTGGTGATTTTACTCACTTTTGGAAAATTACAATAGTAGATATGGTTTGCATATAATAGGAATAGGGACCAAATATAGTTTATCTGTACCCAATTATGGTGCTGAAACCAGCCTGGAACAAATAAGGCTTTTTTCAGAGGGCCTGACAATGAGAAGGGGTATGTGTTCCCAACCTATAAGCACTGCCCCACAACCCTAACCTTGTGAACCTCTGAGACTACAAAATGCCACCCTCCTTCCCAAGTCCTTGTAGTTATGGTGCCCCTCTCCTAGGGCCTGCCCCTCTCTCCATATGTTCCTGTCCCAAACTCCTGCTGGGCAGAGAGTTTGACTCTCTCGTGGGTGGGTCTCAACTACATCCAGACCGTCCAATATGCCCTCATGCCTTCTCTCCCCCAACTCCATTTGCCATCAACATATTTACTGGTTGTTGAAGCTCTCTCTGCCCAGCAAAATCAAAGTCTAGCCTAGAGGTTGACCTGTCTCTGGGGCCTGTCACTCACAGGATCACTTCAACCAAGCCTACAAGAGTAAGTACCTCTTCTTGTTTTCAAATAAGACAGTGTTGACAAAGCCCTCAACACTATGCCTGGCACACAGTAGGCACTTAAATGCTTAATCTCCTCCCATTCCCATTCCTAGGTGGCAAAGAGACTCAGTTTAAGCTTCTAAAGGGGATTAACCCAAATGCTTTGCTTTTGACTGCCAAACATCTGTTAGTGCCATTTGCAAAATTTCAATGCAAGGGCACCCCAAGAAGCACAGAGCAGCTCCTAGTTTCTTAGTCACTTGCTCCAGCTGAAGTGACAGAGTCCCAGTTCGATCTGTCATTGACTCTTGGAAAGACTTTTTCATGCTGTTCTGTAAACTATCTGAACAGCCATGCCACTGAGCCTAAGGGGGAAATAAATAGAAATCATCAGGGGGAAAATGCCTGCCGTTCACATACTCAGAAGGCGTCTCTCCATCGATGCCCATCCAAATGAGCTATTGAATCGTAAGCACGTTTCCCAAAGCTGAAACTTAATTTGTATCTTTGCAAAGTCTTGAAGGGAA
The DNA here is from genome assembly GCA_028646595.1 of Phalanger gymnotis. Lineage (NCBI taxonomy): Eukaryota > Metazoa > Chordata > Mammalia > Diprotodontia > Phalangeridae > Phalanger > Phalanger gymnotis. The sequence goes on from CM053628.1 coordinate 11,587,709, forward strand.
CTTTGAGCAAAGGATATGTCTTTTCCAAATAACCAACTGGCAGGCTATGTCTTATAGTCAGTAGCAGCCTCCAACAAGTCCCCATCTATGCTACTGTAAAACCTAAGCTAATACTCAACCCAGGCTGACTCCAAAGACTTGCAAGTTCCTCAGTCGAGTAAGACTCAGTTATGTTTACCAGACTGCACTTACTAAGGCAGGAATAAAATGGTCTGCCATTTTGGAAAGTGTTTCAGCAGAAGAGGTGAAATAAAAAGAGCCTCTCGGCTAAGCAGAAAAGCCAGTTAACCATAAGTCCCCTCCCTGAGCACCTCCTATGGGCAAGGGCAACTAATCAAAAGAATTGCTTTAGTGTTTAGATCTAAAAGTGGCCTTAGACATCTTCTAGTTCAATCTCAGGTCACTTAACGTATATAGAACTAAGGCCCAGCGTAGTGAAGTGATTCGCTTCAGGTCATTGGGCTAAAGACCCTCCCACAACTCTGAAGCAAATCAAGTCCTTGGATAAGTGATCAAAGACTCATCCCACCTTACCATCATGCCTCCTCCTTGGTGAAGAAGTAGAAAAGACTAGATGACTGAGTAATTCATTGTAGGAAAAGGTGGGAACAAGTAAACAGATCAAAATGTACCAGCCACATACATTTCACTGGAAAGTCAACATTATAATATTTAGCCATACAATTTCAAGAGAACTCAGGAAGGCCTTCAGAACACTGGATAGACCCCAGCTAGGGACACAAAGCAGATTTGCATGCAGGCATCTGCATCTTGGGAGGGAATATTTGCATAGACGAAATCACATATCTGTTGAGTGATTACATTTGCCCAAGAACAATGTGGAGATTGGGGGACAGAGCTAAGTAAATCTAGCAGCTTAGAGAATCTCAGAAGCCATCTAAGCCAATCCTCACCATTCCATGTGCAAAAAATGGGCATCTAGTCTTTACCTCTAGTAAACAGAACACCCCACCCATCCAATCTCAGAGAATCATGGAGCTTAAACTGGAAGGACCTCAGAGGTTAACTAATTCACTTCCCTCCATTTTAGAGCAAACAAAGCCTCCAGGGGATTAAGTGACTTACTTGAGCCCACAGGAGGAAGGCAAGATTTAAATGAGTGAATGAAAAAGCATTTAAGTCCTTACAATGTAGGAACATTGGGGATGCAACTAGAAAAGTAGAGACAGTATCTTGATCTCAAGACACTCACATTGTAAGGAGAAAGACAACACATTGAGAAGCTTTTAGCTTTCAGTCAGATGGAAAGGTCCCATGACCCTTAGGGTACTGTGGTGAAGCAGATGGTAATGTCTCTTCTTTAATGTCATTTCTGTCAAAATTATCTTATTTATTTCTGATACTGAACTATTTAACAGTGCCAAGGTCTCTGGTGCAAGGAACTTTCTTTTCTGGGTCTTCAGTAACTATGGCTGCTAAGCAGGATAGGCTCTGGCATCCAAAGAAGCAGTCAGTGGGCCCTATTTTCACAAGGATGTTTACCGGATTTAGACTGGAAACATGACTCATGGTTTTGGGCTGGGGGCAGGGTTCTGCCACACCCGAGGCTCTTGGGTAAATCTATTTTCATTGGCAGTTGGTCACTGGCAGGTCGTGGTGATGTTGATGATGGCTGGGCCCTTCTACATGGTGACTCTTCATCTCAGTAATGGCTATAGTGTCTAAGCTGGAAGCAGGGACAGAAGTTGTAAGGGTGCTCTTCCAAGGGCTCTTTGGTTCAGGGTCCTGGGCTATTTCCATCAGGATGTGAAGGGAGATGGCAGTCAAGGAGGTTGCAGTGACACCTCTGCAGAGGACTATGCCATCAGCAATAAGCCTTTCGATGCCTACTCTGTACCGGGCAATGTGCCCAGCACTGCAGATATACAAAAACAGACCAACTATTACTCCCTCCCGTCAGGCCACTCCTCTCAGTTTCCTTTATAGTGTCTCTGGAGGAGGCCTTCAAGCAGAAGCTGGGTGAACACTTTTTAGACATGTGGTTGGAGGGGTGGAAGGATCATACATATAAAGCAGGGAGAGGACCCCAGAGGATGTCAAGTCCATTCCCCTCATTTAATAGATGAGTAAATTGAGGCCCCTAGGGAAGTTAAATGACTTGCCCAAGGTCACAGAGATAATGACTGTCAGTGGTGAGATTTGAACCCAGTACCTCTGCCTCTTGAACTAGAGCACTTTCTACTGGACAAACTAAAGAAGGACAAACGTAAACCTAGGCCTATCCATTCTGGTATAGGTCAGGCTACTTGGCTTCAGAGGTCCCTTTCAACTCTGAGAATCTGTTTCTTCTACATGATTTTAATAGATTTTAATATTATCTTTTGCTTTAATATTTGCCTATATCTCCTTTTGTCTCCTTATCATCCTCCCAGACAACCGTCCTCATTAAGAAAAGAAACATCAACAAAACCACTCAATACATTGACCCCAAATCACCTCCCCAAACACCCGACGTGATGTGCAGCAGCCCACACCCACGGGTGCCCCCCCACCTCTTCCTGAAGATCATTTTCAGGCAACCCTTTCAATAAAGAACAGCAGGCTCTATGTGGACTGCTGCTCTCAGAGCACCTTTCTAGTGACAAAGGGAAATTGACTTTTTGGATGAAAATGAAAAACAAAAAAGACATAAAAAGAGTTTCATTTGGGGATTTGGAACAGCTGAGAGCACAGGATTGAAATTACCTCCGAAAACATCCATCTAAAGTCTCCAGTGCTTAACAAAACTGTCCCAAATCACAGAGGATGAGAAAACAAGAGCCAAGAGGTGATTCAAACATGCACGTACAACTCTGATTTCTCTGGTAAGGCCTTTGGGCTGAGCCCCTCGAGCCTCTCCTCCTCCCTCCACAGACACCGTGGACAAAGTCGAGGCCATCCAGGCCCTCCCGACTGTGGAACAGAGCAGAGTGGCCTGGCAGGAAGTGAGATGCCCAGCCCCCAGTCCCTCACTCCACCAAATGTCCCCAGAAGGTCCCAATCACTGGGACCTTGGACAGCTCTTTACTGTTCCCACCTGAGAGCTGTGCTCCCATCTTTTTGCTTGGGCTGTGCATCACTTTACATGATGGCTGCTAAGCATTCATTTGACAGGGTCAATTTACCCTCAAAGATTGGCATGAGATATTTAATCGATTTAAAGGTTGGTGTCTCTCCACACTCTCCTCCCACTACCTCAAGAGCTCTAATAACTGGGAAGAGAAGAAAGAAGAGGGATTACATTTGGACAACCATGGAGGGTTATTTTTCCTAGCCCCCTTCCCCATTCTTTATAATTTACTCCTTAACAATTCTTTTCTCTTTCTGCTTAATGGGTATACAATCCTCCCAATCTGAGGTACACAGGGAGGATTGGTATATGAGTTCTCAGAGTTCAAATGCAACACTCTTTCCACTACACCATGTCCACTACACATCTGGATTATACATTTATTTGATACAGTCTGACTTAGAGGAACTGAGTGCAAAACATGGCCTATATTCCTTGAAATCCTGGCTACTCAACTCCCCTTTGAGCTACCAAAGAATACTGCAAAGAGCAAGAGTTTTGTAATTAGAAAACTTGGGTTCAAATGGCACTTCTGCCATTTACTACCTGTGATATTGAGCAAGTCACTTAATCTCTCTTGGCCTCAGTTTCCTTAACTGTAAAATAAGGGAGGTAGCTGGACCTGACTCTAAAACCTCTTTCCTCCTGTAAATCTATGTATCAGTGAAATTCCCAAACTGACATCTATACAATTTCCCATATGCATTTCTCCAAATTTGAAAAGGGCACGCAGGAAATTGTACAAGTATGTTTGGGTATGTTATTCCTCATAAGTCATCTTGCTGCTAATCCTTTCAGTGTTTCAGGTAATGTGAACCTGCTTCACTGAGTGAGACTACCTGGATTTTTTCTTGTCTTCCAAATGTGGCTGTCAGAGCAGAAATGCTTCCCTCAGACACCGTCTGCCCATTCGGAGCTTTGGTTTGCCACCCCCATATCACTCTGGAGAAACTCCCTTTCCTAATGCAAATAATGCCCTCCACTCCAAGCTGCTCAGGAACAGGGCAGTGACTCTGAAAAGCTTACACTGTAATCATGCAACATTAAGGCAAGAATCCCACAATACTCGAAATCCACACGTTTCACTTTAGGCATCAAAAATTCCTCAGACCAGCCCCTCAGAGAGGAGAAGAAAAGACTTTTATTTACATTTATTTTGTAGGTATGCCATTAGGAAATCAGGAAACTGCCAGCTTCCTCCTCACTTTGCCTGTTTATCCCTTTTTATTCCCTACACACACATTTTCCACATGCTTTCTGCCTCCCAAACCAATTGCATAGGATCATGGGCTTAGAACTGGATGGCACCGTAGAGGCCAACTAGCATGACATCATTCATTTTACAGAGGAGGAAACTGAGGCCAAGCTGGGGTGGGGGGATGAACTAACCCAAGGTCACACAGGTGGTGAGAAAATTGGCATCTGAACATCGGTCTTCTGATTTCAAATCCACTACACTGAGATGCCACCCTTTCAAATTTAAACTGCAGCAAATAATATGTTCTTAATTTCATAGTATATAAAGTATCATTTCTACCTGGGAAGAAAGTGTGGCTTCCCCCAAAAAACTTAGTTCCAGGGACAGGTATTTCAGAAACATTCCTTTCCTCCTAAGGATTCACAAATGTAGGAACCCTTTGAGGAGCCCAGGAAAATGAGCAAGGAATCAAGAATGTTCAAGTTCGAAAGCTGAGCTGGGGTGGGGACAGGATGGCTTGTGGGTACAGGTTAAGTAAGGGCTGGGAAAAGAACAATAGGGGAGTGGTGAACAGGTAAGCTCACACTCCTACCTGGCCTTCCTAACTCTATTATGTCCTGCCTCCAATTTAACATCTATACTGCTGCCAGAAATTGAGACAGTGTGGTACTGTGGAAGGGATATTGTATTTGAAGTGACAGTACCTGGGTTTAGATCCTTGAACTGCAACTTGAGGTATGATCCTGGGCATGCCATCTCTCTCTAAGGGTCAGACTGCTAATCTGGAAATGAAGAAATTCCGCTAGGTGGTTGCTTTGGTCCCTCCCAGCTTGAGATCTATGACCCTGTTATCTGCCTAAAGTCCAACTGTGACCATGTCCTTCCCCTGACCCAAAGTCTCCAGTGACTGCCCTTTGCATACTAGGATAAATTTCAGCTGTTTGGTCTGGTCACAATGTGACCAGAAGAGAGCCTCCCAGTGTGATTTATACATACCCTTTACTCCCGCCAAACCGGGCCAGCAGCTCTTTGCATGCAATACTCTTGCCTCTAGGACTCCTCAAACAGTTTGCTTTGTAAGAAATGGTTTCTGCCCATCTTCACCAATCATCTTTAGGAACTACAGAGCCTTCAAGTTCTTGATTGTCAATGCCAACTCCTCAATGAAGCCTTCCATGCCCCCCATCCTGATCCTCTAGTGATTTCCCCCAAATCTTCAGACACCAACCCCAGATCCATACCTTTCTTCATGGCCCCTGTGTGTATTTGTACTTGTGAATCAACCCTGCTACTGCACCAGAAGCTTCCTGTGGTGAGGGATGATGCTGTGTTAATATGCTCAGTCCCCATAGCCCTTGGTACAGGAGCTTGCAATCATAATCCCAGCTCTGGTTGGGGAATGGCAACGAATTCATGTAGGGGCTGTAGGAAGCACTTTCTTAGTTTCACTCCCCACCACCAACTTTTAGAGAGCCGAATGGCTCTCTAGAGAGGACTTGGGATTTTGTCTGTTTCCAAGATTGCTTCTTACATGGAAAAAAAAAAACCTTCCCCGGGAAACAAGTATAATTGAAATCTGAAAAAAGGAACAATTAGCAGTAAGATGATGGTTAACTCCTTTATACCACTCTCATTAGTATAGCCAGCACTGTTCCCAGAGGAATTGGCTTCTATTTAAAATGAAACATACAAGCTAGAAGTCTACTTGAGTCTTCAATAGCAGATCCATTTTCAGTGATACATTATTATATGTTGGGAGGGGCCATTTGTCACGGCAAGCTTAGGGCCCCATGGAGAGCATGAGAGGGATGGATCTCCAAAAATTGCCCAGCAGCCTCAGTTGCCTGAGGTAGCCCTTTCTCCCACCATTCTTCCCATCCTCCCAATGCTCCATTCCTTTTACTCAGGCTCAATTTATGCTGTTAGACACAGGGCAGGCTCCCGACTCCTTCACAGAGGGAGAGAAAAATCAAAGGGACCAGATGCTCACTGGGCACAATCTTACACCCAGTTGGAGAGGGGGAGATGCTTCTATATAAACAAAAGCTAAAGGAATGGAAGGAAATGTTTTCAAACTCACACAACATATGGAGAATTGCGGGGAGTTTTCTTTCTGCCATCACACATGCTGCCCAAACTTTTTTTTCAAGCTAGGTATACCATTTTCTTTTAGGTTTTAGAAATAAAACTTACCTGGCTCCTTTCTGATGAATCACTCCAGATCGCCTTCAACGTCTCTACTTTCCACCTCTAAATTTCACAGAAACCTCAGGGGCCAGCTAGTCTATCATTCACCTGACCAAAAACTCCCTCTTGTCAACAAGAAGTCGCTCAGCCTCTGTGGGAAGGCCTCAAGTGAAAGGTAATTAACTCCCTTCCAAGGCAGCCCATTCCACTTTGGGATGGCTCTTATTTTTAGAAAGTTTTCTTTTGCAAGGAACCAAAATGGACCTCAGTAACTTCCATCCATTTCTCAAGTGTCTATAAGCAAATGCCCCAAATTTAGAAAACAAGCAAGAACCACAGCAGGGTTGGAGAACATGTACCACATGTTGCCTTGAGCCTGAAAGTCTCCCAGCCCTGAAGTAGAGGTTCTAATGTAAGGGAGCAAAATGGATCTGATAAGTACCACTGGGACTTGGGAAGAGGCAACATAGAGCTATGCATGGGAATACTTCATTCAAAAGAAATGGGAAAAGTAAATTCTCAGGAGGGCTAAGAGATGCTTGAGACACAAATGGAGGCTGTTTCAACAAGGAGGAAAAATGGGATGGCCTGGCGACTAGTGTCAATGCATAGAAATCTCACTGACCATTTGGGATTTTTAAAAAGACAGGAAATAGAAGTGAGGCTAAATTGAAAAAAAATAAGATGAATAGAAGAGTGTGACATGAGTCTATAAAAAGTGTCAGAAATGCTAATGCTCAAAATGAACTGAGGTGGGTGAGAGAAGCCAGGGACAGCAAAAAGGGCTTTTTTAAAAGCTACACAGGAAGGAAATGGAAGCCAAAAGCAGCAAGAGGATCTTCATGTGGGTTGGAGGAGAACAATCGATAACAGAGTGGAAGAAGAAAAACTGACTCATTCCAATTTTCTTTCTGTTTTCTCTGCCAGTGAAAATGGTCTTTACATTAGAAATGGCGAGTCAAAAAATGCATGACACAGAGAAGATGCCAAGCTAAGTAAGGAAATAGTGAGAGAACACTGACTTGGCCATTATGAAATAAAGTCACCTGGCCCAGATGGAAGAAGCCTTTGGCCACTGAAAGAATTGACAGATGAGATTGTTGAGCCACTGTGACAGATATCTGAAAAACTATGAAAAATAGGAGGGGCACCACAAGATGGCAGAAGGACAAATGTCCCAGTTTTCCAAAAAAAAAAGATAGGGGCAGGCAGACAGTTTACAAACTATAGTCCAGTGAGTTTGTTTTGATACATGGGAAAATTTTAAAAAATGTCATTCTAGAGATGACTGGCAAACACCCAGGAAAGGAAGCAGCAACAGCAAAGAGCCAGCATGGCTTCATGAACAACAGGTCTTCCCATTCTAATCTCATTTCCTTTTTTGATAGGTTTACTAAATTGGTAGATGAAGAGAATGTTATGCATGTAATCTGACCTCGATTCTTCTGGAGAATATGGAGAGAAGCAGGTTAGGTGATAAAAGAAAGAAATGGATGCGAATGTGATTGGGTCACTGGATTCAGAGTTTCTTCTTTCAATATTCAAAGTTAATGTGGAAGGATATCTCCAATGGAGTACACCATGCTGTCTAGCATTCTGATCAGTGACCTGGCTAAAGGAATAGTGAGCACGCCCCTCAGATTTGGAGTTGACACAAAGCTGAGGGGGATAGCTAACACAATAGATGAGAGAGTCAGGATCCAAAAAAGACACGAAGGCAAAAACATTGGGCTAAATCCAGTAAGATGAATTTCAATAAGGAGACACATAAAATCTTGCACTCGGAGACAAAAAGTCAACTCCCGAAACATACTATGGGAGAGGCATGGATAGACAACATTAGATCTGAAAAGGACTTGGAGGTTCGAGTGGAATGCAAACTGAATATGAGTCATGAGTTTGCTGCACCTGCCAATAAAACGAATGTGATCCTGAGCTGCATTAAGAAGGGTGTGGCTTCCAGGAACTGACAAGTGAGAGTCCCATCATGCTCTGTCCCTGTCAGACCTCATCTACAGCATCATGTTCAGCTCTAGGCATCACAGTTTAGGACACAGATAAACCGGAGAGTACCTAGAGGACTCCCGCTGATAAAGCAAAGTACCTTCAGGAACATGGGAATTGGTGGAAATGACTGCTCCAGAGGCAGGAAGCCTAAGATAGGACATGATAGCTACATTCAAATTATTTTAAGGGGCACCAGATGGAGAAGGGCTTGTAGCTGTTCTGTTTGGCCCCAGAGGGCAGAATCAGAAGTAATGGGTGCAAGTCCTAAAGTGGCCAATTTGGGCTTAATGTCATGAAAACAATCAGAGCTGTCAAAAAGTCCAATGGGCTTTACTGAGAGTTGGTGGGTTCCTTCAAGCACAACCTGGATGAACACTTGTCAGATAAATTATAATGGTATATGTATGCTTAGGTGTCCAGGTTGAACTAGTTAGCTGCAGGGGACCTTTACAATCACCATTCTGAACTCCGTGATCTACTTCTGACTCCTGGTTCCAAGCAGAAATCAAATGCTTCTTCAGCATCATAGCCTTTCAAATGCTTAAAGACAGTGATCATGTCCCCCCTAAATATTTCGTTTTCTAGGCTAAATAATGCTCAGTTCCTTCAACTGATAATGGAACGGCACGGGCCCCAGGCCCCACACTGGACTGATCACCTTCCTATGGACACATTACAGCTCATCAATCTCACTGTTAAAATGTAGGCATACTACATTCAAAAGTGACCATAACGGTCCAGATGTAGGGCTTGTGATGCTGAAGGAGGATTCAACTTCTGCTTGCCCCAGAGGGCAGACAGGGAATGAGACAGTAAGCAGCATTAAGAGGGCCACAGGGCACAAAATGAGAGAAGTGAAGTCCTACTGTCTCTGGTCTGGTCAGACTACACCTGGGGCATGGTGATCAGTTTGGGGCACTTTGTATGCAATGGGTAGTCTGTGCCCCTCCTCTTAATGTACAATAAGATTGCATTAGCCTTTTTGGCTGCTAGATCAGCTTGAGGGTCAATGAAATCCCATGATTATCTTCACAAAAAACTTGTTTTGCCATACCTACTCAGTCCTAAATTTGGGTTGTTGAGTTTTTGAACACAAGGATTGGGGTTTACATTTATCCTTATTATATCTGTATATTCTAGCCTGTCAAAGGAGCCTTGCTTCTTTTTCCTTTCTTCTTATATTCTTCTGCCCTCCCAGTGGTTAGATTCAAATCCTCCTCCTTCCGTTCTTTCAAGACAACCCTCATTCTCTCTGTGAAGCTAGAAATCAGGCAGTTTCGTTCCCTTCATCTCTCCCAGGAGGAATACTAACCCACAATTTAAGGCAAAGCTATTACTTGATGGCGGCAGAAACAGAGAAATAGCCCAGACTGTGCACATCACTCCAAAGGTGCCATGGCCTCTGCTGTCTCCTGGAAGACGGAGCCTTAGTGCACTGTTGTTCTTACTAGTCTTCTCCTCATTACCTGCTGAGGCAGACTGCCCACATGCCATGCTTGCTCCCTATGCTGAGCACCCACTGTACCTCACCCTGTCAAGACACCAAGCCTTCATTTCTTACCCATTTCCTGCCTTGATCAACTGTCCACACTTAGCTACCTCTGATCAGCCATTAGCATTTCTACCAAACCCTAATGTAAACTGAAGACATCTCCAGCAGGACTCTATGGAGGCCTTCTGTAGCCTCCTTACTGGCCTTCCCCAAGTTACACCCTCTACCTGAGCCCTTTATTTCATTCCCTTCAGCCTTCTCCAGAGCCATGTTATATCAGCTATTATCAGAGCCCCCAAATGATGATTACATCAACTATAACTGAAGTTCAAGAGCTCCAAATCATCTAACTCCACTGTTCTCCAACAGCCATCATTTGCCAAATCCTCTAAAATGTGTCCTGTAGCCATCCTCACTGCCCCTACCCTAGCCCATGGCCTTCTGAGCTCCCTCCTGACTGGCTTCCTCACCAATCCATTGTGTGTCTGGATTCACTGTCCTGAAATTCTGCTTTCATCATGCCATTCCCTCAATCTACAAGCTTCTGGAGCTTCCCAAAACCTTAAAGATAAAATCAAAACCACAAACTGGGTCAATGAATCAAGGCCCTCCACTATGAGGTCTTTGATCCTCATCTCTCCCTGCTCCTCCTTCATGCTCCCTAGTCCAAACCAGACCGTTTCCTGTTCCCCATAGCATACCTCGTCATTACGCTCCTTGGGGCCTTTGTCCACGTCATATACTCAGCCAAACTTGCCCTTCCTCTGTGATCTGGCCCTCTTTCATGTTTCCAAGTGTCCGTGACCATGTTTCACTTACTGAACACATCTCACTCTGCCTTGCATTATAGGGATTGGTGTCCAGAGTATATCTTTTTCTACTAGATAGTAAAATCCTTATAAACGGGGCCCATGTCTTGTTCTGTAAACTAACCATAACAAGAGCTCAAGAAATGTTTTGGGAACCAAACAGTCTTAACACTACTTGGAGTCCTCAAGACTAAAATCAAACTGTGGGGAATAGAGGAGGGGGTAGGGAAGGAAATAGGGCCTGCCTTCTCTCCAGGAAGTACATGGAGCTTTCTGCTTTCTGCATGTCATGTAGACAAGGAATAAATTAGGTGGAAGCCCACACAATTACATCAAAATAGACTTGATAAAATACTAGATATAATAGCAATAATGGGCATGTAGAATTCTGGTTCAGTTGAGCATGTCAATTTGATGCAAATGCTAGGAAACCTTCTTAGCCATTCTAGGTAAAAGGATTTGGTATTCTATTAAAGGCTAGAAAATCAGTTCTAACCATTTCTCTCTCTCCCCTAATCTCTTCTGTGATCCTTCCCTTGAGGATGCAGCCTCTGAACTGAATTACATCGAAAAAGAAAAAGAAAGGGAAAAAAAGCGTCAGCTCAAAGGCTTCACCAAGTTTCTAAATCAACAAAGACGTCTTATTCACTGGGGGGGGGGGGAATGCCCAGGTCCCATCTTGGACGTTCTGGACAGTTTATTGCTTGTGTCACTTACACCCACTTCAGAGATGAGCGGGTGGGGGTTAGTTAATGAAGATCATAACTAAGAAGGCATCTGATCATATTTCAGCATGGCCAGAGAATTTTGATCTAGGGATTTACCGCTAAAGTGAATCAATTCTTCCTCCAATGATATGATTTTTAGACTTGTCTTAGCCAGAGAAAGAAAGCAGCTTTTTCCTTTGCAGGGGTGGGGAGCAAGGGTTTGCACACACGCTTTTCCTTTTCTTTAGTCTTTAAGAATAGCTCCATCTTGATCATTAAGGTTTTTTTGTATTTATGATGTCATATGTTTTCAATTCCAAGATTTATTTTTTGATCTCTACTGTGAGGAGTATGAGGGCACCCCTCCTCTTCTACCGGTAACTCTCCTGTAATTTGTACTCATTGAAAGCTGCTTGGGGTGAGGGGATGGGGAATGAGAGGCTAAGTGACTATCCCAAAACCACACAGCTAGTAGGTATCAGAAGCGGGACACAGAATCATAAAGTGAGGATTCCAAAGAATCTCAGAGGGCACCTACTCTCACAATCTCATTTTACAGAGAAGAAAACTGAGCCTCAGAAAAGTAAAGAGATTTTCCCAAGGTCACCAAGGAAGTACCAGAGGCAGCATCCAAATGCAAGTCCTCTAACTTCAAAATCCAGGGTCCTTTCCACTAAACCCCCTTTGAACCCAGGTCTTCTGAAGTGCTGGTCTGGCTTCTCACTCACCATGCCAGACTCCCTCTCAGCTCCCAGATAATACAAAGAAAACACCCTGGAATGTATGTGTGTGTGTGCCCAAGATTCATAGAATATTTGATGTCTGCAAAAATGAGTAAAAATGTCAAGGAAATCTTTCCAGTGAAAACAAGAAATATTGGGGTGGTGATTGCTTTCCCATCACATACGCACATACATACGTGTATGTGCACACATTTGACAGTTTCTACAACCTATTTCTGTAAGAGGACAGCATTCTTCCTGGCATGGAAGGCTAAAAGACCAGTTTATTCAGGTGCAGATCTTGGTTTCTCAACCTAACCAGACTGGCCAAGCATGGAATTTTCCAGCCATGTGCTGGATGAATTAGTTTGGTTGTATTCAGGGGGCTGGAGGTGGGTGAGAAAAGGAAAGGGCTTCACCTCTTTAGCTGTCATGGAGACAGTATCAAGGCCAGGCTCTGGGGACAGCAGGGGGAAGGAGTGGGGGAAAGAGATCAACATTGGTTGGGCTTTGCAACCTAAGCCTTCCTGCAGCATAACCAGCTGCTTTCACTCACCCAGAGAGTTCAGGGGAACAAGGCAAAGGAAATCAAGGTGCAGGGGGCTAGGAAACAAAATAAGAACTTAAATGCAAAAGGGCCAGAGGGGAGCAGAGAGGATGAAGTGGGAGGGGGAGGGCACACACAATAATGGAGGACCAATAAGGACCATAAATAACCACCCTATTCCTTACCATTTCAATCTGGGGAGCGCACCATACCATCAGTCTCTACACTGCTACACTCTCCCATCATATCCCCTTCCAAGTCCAGATGCCTTGTCCTGTCCATCCCACAGGCTTTGGGTCTGATTAGAAAGCCACTGGTCCACAGTATTACTGCTGGGACAAGTCACTTTCTGGAGCTCAGAGCTGTGATTAAGTGGGCCAGGAACTTCAGGTGCTGGAGAAGCTGGGCACCTGATCACATTAGGAGAGGGTCCAATGGAGGTACAGGAAGGGAAGAGGTATCTTCCAACAAAATGCAATGTGCTCAGATATACTGGAGTCCAATGTAATACAAGCACTTGTGTCCAGAATAGTGCACACAGTGCAAGGGGAAGCACCTGTGTACTAGGGGAAGCACCTACATACTCAGGATCTTGCCCTTAAATTGGGGTAACAGTTGGGGAATGAGAGGAGGGAGGCGAGACACTAAGGGACCAACATGGATATTTATAACATGCATCACACCATTAGTCCATTAACATATGAAAACAAGTGGTAGGCGAGATCCAAGGGGAAAGAAGTTTAACCCCAACTGAGGAGAGCATCCCAACTTGGTTCTGATTACTGCATTACATTCTCATGCTATTAGTAGCTTAGCTGGCCCCAAACCTCATTAAGGGACTATACTAAGCTAGTTCAACAGCCACATAATTTCAGCAATGGTGAGATTTACAGGATTCCTTGAGACCCAGGTCTTTTCATTTTATGACACCCTCATGTTCTTCCAGAAATCTTCACCCTAAGAACCACTCAGTGCCCCATTGACCTTTTCAGCCACTGTGGTACACCAGTCAGAGGACCTGGGTTCAAGTTGTTTTTGATGGTTACTACCACAGTGTCCTTGGACCATTCACTTAACCTCTCTACGTATCTCCGTTTTCTTATCTGTAAAATGAGGAGATTGGACCAGACGATTCTTGAGGTCTCTTTCATCTCTAATTCTATGATCCAATATCTTTCCATTGTTCCCAATGCTCATATTGTCTCATCACAAGGCTGCCCATGTGAGGATGGATTTGTAATTTACCAGAAAAAAAATAAAGATGAATTCTATGGGCACCTGCCTAAGATTGCTGCTTTGTTTCCAATGTATGCCACTACAGCAACAATTAGATTATCACATTTACAGCAAGTTCAAGAGCAATAATTAATTGTATGATACAATAAGAGAAAAAAGTCTTTATCTCTGATCATTTATCTCAGGAACAAATAACAACCTCCCTTCACCTTACTCCTTCTCAGAAAGTGACCTTGGAATAACTAATGTACACATAGGCAATAGCTGCTTCTCCTGATGGTCTGCAGTTTCCAGGTGGAATGCTTGTCATGGAATGAAGACTAGGGCCTAAAGCCACAAGTGTCCTTGAGTGGTCACTGGGAAACAAAGCACTCCATGTATGGGGAGATCTATGACCCTGCCAGGGATAAATTATAGGCCAGGTGGGAGAACACTAAGTTGGCCTTGAGTCAGGATCACACACACACACACACACACACACACACACACACACACACACACACACACACACACACACACACCTGAAAGTTGGAAGGGACTTTAATGGCCATCTAGTCCAATCATGACCTAACAAGGCAATGCAATTTCATTATCCCCAAAGACCCATCATCTGTGGGCCTTCAGGGAAGCCCAGGCAGCATATTTCCCATCAGAGCCTGATTCTTTGTTAGAAAGTTGTTCCCAACATCTCCCTTTGTCACTCCCCCGAGTCCTCTTGGCTTTGCCCTTCCTGTACTTGAATACAGCTAGGATGGCCCCCTGATAAGGATTCTCTTTTCTAAGCTAGGAATGTCTGCTTCCTTCCAACATGCCTTACAGAACATGGGCCCAAAGCCCTCCCCCATCATGCTACCCTTCTTCTGGATGTTCTCTGGCTTATCAATATTCTTCCTCAACAGCAATGTCTGGTCCTAAGAACAGTACTGTAGAAGTGGTCTTACTGGAGCAGAAGCAGAATATAGCAGTATTGTTACCTCCTTACTCCTGGAATCCATGCCTCTGTTCATGTAGTCCAACATCACATTTGGTTTTTATGAGTTGCCACAGCGCCTTGCTGACTCTCACTGAGTTTCTGGTCCACTAAAACCTCCTGATCTTTTTTCAGAAAAAAAAATTTTCTAACCATGACTTCCCCTTATAATACAGGTAATGGTGCTTTTTTTAAATCTGTATGAAAACTACTGCCCATACATATATGTACATGTAACCTGTATCAAAGATCCTAAGGATAAAGAAAAAAAATTGTATCTCAATGAAAAACTATCCTTCCCAACTTAGGCTCCTCTCTCATACTCCTGAGCTTTATAAAAGGCAGCACCCTACAGAACTACATGTACATAAAAAGGGACACCCATGGGATTTTTTTGTTACATATGATGAGTATTAAAAACAACAGAGAAATTAATCAATAGCAATCCTGCCTGTTTCCAATCAATCCAGATGCCCCAAGGTTCTCAGACAGAGATTACAAGCAAAAAGAGATAGCAGTTCATCTACCCTGTAGAAAAAGTGACTGAGACTGGAAAGTTAGCTCTGCTGGCTCCACTCATGAAGGCCTACTGGTGAATGTGTGCCTGTCCTTGGGCCATCTTCACCATGGAGAATAGGACATGCATACAGAGGTGTGGAGAGGGGCAAAAGCAAACGCTCACAGCTTTAACTAGTCATTGATGTACCCGGGACAGGCTGCCCCAAAAGCAGTGAGGAGGAATTCAATTGAAGGGCAGCTGTTGTGGGAAGGAAGCTCTCTCTCCAGCACTGTAAAGAAGTGGTTGAAAAATGGCAAGGGATGGCAGCACCCTGTAAATATTGGTGCCAAGGACAAAGTCCTGGTTACCCCACCTTAGGTATAGTTATAACTTCTTACTCAGCCAAGGACCAGCTGGCTGTGTATCCTTCAGATTTTCACTGGGGCGGGGGGCAGTAGGAGGAAAGGGAACCAACATTTAATAAGCAACTACTATGTGCACTATGCTAATCACCTTACAAACATTATCTTATTCTCTCCTGAAAGCAAGTGAGACAAGTAGGCAAAAAGGATACTTTGCTACTGAGAGTATCTCAAACATGGCAAGGCATAATATGCCCTTTCTCTTCAGTGCAGTTCAACATAGAGCTTGCTCATTGTTCATATGCTATGAGCTAATTCTTTTTCCTCTGTTCTCTCCCATGTCTCCAGTATTAAGAACAAGCAAGGACCACTTGGCTGGGGAAGGGATGGCAGAAAATAGAATGAGAGGGGTATGGACAAGACCAGAGAAGATGTCACCGACTGCATCTCTACCTATACAACTGATGCCTTGTTTTCATGGGGTCATAGATTTAGCTCCTGAAGCAGCCTTAGAGGCCACTGACTTCAACCCTCTCATTTTACAGATGAGGAAACTGAGGTGCAGAGAAATTAAATAACATTTCCAGGATCACAAAGCAAATAAGTATGGAAATCCATGTTTGAACCTTGGTTTTCCTGACTCCAGGTTCAGTGCTAAATTCATGGCACCTTGCATTCTCTACAAGGCACTGTCTCCTTCTCTAATTGACTAGGCTCACAAAACCTTTGTGGCCCACCTCTGACACAGATTGGGTGAGTAATCCTGGATTAGTCACCTGACCCCTCTTTGCTTGTAGCCGCTAAGATCACAAATATAAGGAATTGTGTTCTTATGAGAGGAAGTGTGGAAATGTTGCCTGATTTCATTTGGCCCTACATCCCATTTTCCTATTCCCTTCAGCTTATTTTTACATAAGAAAAAGCTCTTATGCTTTAACCAAACACATTATCATTGCTACTCGCCATTCTTGTGGGATTGACCAATATATTAATATAAACAGTGGCTGGACTAGCATTGAATACGATGGAAAGCATTGGCTGTCTTGCCCCACTATGATTTGTCTAGACATCTCCCCAAAGTAGCGTCCTCAGAGCACAGACAGATCCTATTTTTATACAGTACCCACGTTACTACAGCAGCCTACAGTTTCCACATTGGCTGCCAACCAGTGACCTTGCTCAGATTAAAATAAAAAAGAGATGGAAAGAGGCTATAGTAGAAGAAACACTGTATTGAAAAGTAAGACGGTTATGTTCTAGTTCTGCCCTCACCACTGACCAGCTGTGCCATTCCGGACAAGTCATTCATCCTTCCTGCATCCCAGTCTTTTTATATTTACAATGAAGGAATTGAACTATGGGCTCTCTAGTGTCTCTCCCACATCTATGATTCTCCTTAAGTTTCTGTTTGGCCCTAGTCAAATTTCTTTGGAAACCAATGCACACAAAAACAGGTGACCAAGAAATCTACTAAATTTCCCTTCTTGGACTTGCCTTTCTCTTCTACCTATAAAACATTTGGTTTGCGTTTCTTTTCTTTCTGGAATGGCAGAATTGTTTCCCCAATGGACATTTACGTATCTCCAACTTTCTTCATTCCTCTGGTATACTGTTGGAATAAATTGGCCATTTCCACAAAGTCCAAATGTAATGTCTCATCATGGTGTGAAGGTGACCCTGGGTTCTGAAAAACTAGGGTGGTAGAGCATAAGCATAAATAGATACTTTGATAGTTGGTAACTTTACTGCAAATGTGGAAGTAGGTCCCCAAACTTCCCCAGGAAACCAAGGCCTACCTATTACAGATGTCCTTATTGCTCAATTGATGCTGGAAGTCCTGCCATAGCACAGGTGCCAAAGGATCATTCAAAGGGTAACAGAGAGGTGGGTGTGGTAATGCTGCAAGGCATATTATCAATAAGAAGTCACACAGTGGCAATCCACAGAGAGATGGCCAATCTGAAAAGGATGTGGCCTGGAACCAAAATATGGGCCAAATCGAAAGCTTCATTGGTAGCCACATAACTTTGAGAGATGAAAGGAAGGCCTAGAACAAAGTGGTTGAACTCCCATGGAAGCACTTATGGGGAGGCTGATAAGCAAGAGTACTCAGGCTCACAAGGTGGGAGAGACCTGCAATCTGGATCACTGTGGGGAGTGTCCATGTGGAGATCACAGATCCATCAGACAACCAATCTGCCAAAGGCCATTTTGAAATGGCAATTTTTTTCAGAAAATACTCTGGGTCCCATATCATCATACCAAATCTTGTTACCAGATAGGGGTTTGTAACATTTTGGGGTTATGGATGTACCCCTTTGGCAGTGAAGCCTAAGTATCCCTTCTCAAAATAAAGCTTTTGAATGCATAAAATAAAATATAGATGATCACAAAGGAAATCAAAGTTTACTGAACATAAAGATGTCATTTTTCCCCTTCTCCAAGTTCATAGATTCCCGAAATCTATACAGGGTCCATGGATCCCAGTTTAAGAACCCCTGATGTAACATGCACACAAAGGGTGCCAATATATCTAGATGCATGGCTCCTCAGTGGCATGGATAGATAGGATATAAGGTCTCATCCAACCTTGTGCAAAATAGGAGACCTGTACTTGTACCTGTAAAGGGTAGAGGAAGGGATTAGTAAACCAAATCTGCCAACTCATTTGGCTGTGCTCCATTCTGCCATCATGGCGGAGTCTTAGCCACTAAGAGAAATGACTCTCTGAAGCCCCTTTCTATTGGCTGTTCTCAGCACCAGGGAAAAACTGAAACAACTCTGTCACTACTGGTTTGAGAATAATTCTACTACAACCAAACTACCAGAGGAACTAACTTATGTAAAACACTTTACACTGATACCAGGCCCCTTTAAAAAGAGGATTTTTCAAGCATCCATTGGTGATTGAATGTTACCACTTAAAGTCATTATCAAAATGAAAAGATCCCATTGTGAGGTACAAAGGAAGAGGAGTTCCCCATAGGTAGTGGGCAACAGGAAATGCCAAAATCATTAATTCTCCATTTTTAAAAATGCTCAGTTGACTTTCTCCAACTATAATGCCACTGCCAAACTGCTTTTAACTTGCATGCTTTTATTTAAAGTTCACTCGAAACTAAAAACTTCACACAAAGAAAAGAAACAAATATTCCTAGATTTCAGGGGAAGGAATTCTCCACTGTGCACCCAAATAGAATTCCCTTAGGAAGAAGAATGTGAGTTACACAAGTATGCATGTGAAACTAGGTAAGCATTCCTACGAAATTGGAAATCTGGATTTCCTATACTTCTTCGGCAGCACTTGACCTTGCCTTTGTGATAGGTTTATCCAAATTTAATTGGCTTTCCCAAAAAGAGACAACTGAGTGTAATTTCTGATGACTAGACCTTGTGGAAGATAGAAAAGGATACCGCTTGACAGGAAAATCGAAGCCGACTAGCTGTTGGATTTGAGACCACAATAACCCAATGAGCCTAAGAAGAAATTCATCTTTTCCCCTTAACTAACCGCTCTCTTAATTCTGAGGTACCAATCTTCGCTACACCTCGCTATTTCGCCTCCCATTTGCTGTCTATCATTAAGCCCTATGGATTCTTCCTTTATAATGCCTTTTGCGCATTTTCCTTCCTGTCTACTGTCTTGCCCCTCGTCCAGATAGATCTTCATCACCTCTTGCTTAGACTACTCCATTCACTTCCCAACTGGACCCTGCCTCCTGATACTCTCTTCTTAAATCCTCCCAGCACACTACTACCAGAGTGGTACCTTTTTCAAATATATTCATCAGGCAGCCCAGCATGGTAGATGGCACTCACTAGACTTGCAGTCCAAACAATCAGCAGTCAAAACCCTCCTGAGATGCTTATTGGCTTTGTAACCCTGGACAAGCCTCAGTGTCCTCATCTGGAAAATGGGGACAGTACCTGCCACATTCATCTCACATGGTCTTAAGGCTCAGGTGACATAATCTCTGTAAAGTGCTTTGTGAACCTTATAGCACATGTCACTCATGATTGTTATTTTCAAAAATTCTCAGGGAAAGTGATCTTCATAGGAAAGCGCTGGATTTGCAATCAGAGGCCCTGTCTTCAAACCTGGCTCTTACATGTACTCCCTAGGTGACCTTGGGCAAGTCATTTTCCCTTTGTGTTCCAGGTTTTTCACCTGTAAGATTCTAGGGTTGGTCCAAATAAACTCGAAGTTTCCTGATAATGCTATGACCAAGTTAACAGATGAAATCCCAAATCCCTTTGCCTGATAGTCAAAGCCCTCCATAATGTAGACTCTAAATTACACTTCTACACTTTTTTTCCCAATTTATTTAATTACACATGGGTTCATCTGTGCCAAACTGGACATTCCCTACAATGTCACCTACCTATCTGAAATGCTCATCAACTATACAGACTACAGTTTGTCCTGCCCCATCCCCTCCAAAACATTTCCCTTGATGATCCTCTCTTCCCCAGGATTTCTCTATAACTCTCATTGGGAGCAATCATATACTCTGGGGTCTGAGAACCCTGGTAGTAGACTCAATTACTGCTCTTTCACACTTGTCTGAGTCCCTTGTCTTGCATGGCTTGTCCACCCAGCTAAACCTTAAGAGTGGATACTTAAGAGGTAGAAACAGCAACTTTCAATTAGAACAACATGGCTTTGGCTTTGAGTTCTCTTCCCTCTCTCTTGCAAAACTTAGTAGCTGTGTCTCTCTCTCACCTGCTACTTCTTCTCTAAAGTGAGGATAATAATAGTGCCTGCCTCCCAAGGATATTGCAAAGATCAAATAAGATGATGTACATAAAGCATTTTGCAAACCCCAAAGCATTGCAGAATGTGAGCTCCTCTTTCTTACTAAGATATTTTGTCTATATACGCCACAATACCTATACTGTACTTGATATTTGTTCAACAAATGATCAAGCCTCATTTTCCTCACCTGTAAAATGGGGTTGATGATAACAACACTTTTTATTTTTTTGCACTTAATAGTATCTTATTTCTTCCAATTACATTTAAAGATAGTTTTCAACATTTGTTTATAAGATTTTGAGCTCCAAATATTTTTTGTTCCTTCCCCCCTCCCCAAGACAGCAGTCAGATATAGGCTATACATGTACAATCATGTTAAACATATTTTCACATTAGTCATGTTGTGAAAGAAGAATCAGAAAAAAGTGAAAAATACAAGAAAGAAAGAAACATAAAACAAAAAAGTGAAAATAATATGCTTTGATCTGCATTTGGATTTCCCATCATAAGTCTTTTGACACTGTCTTGGATCATTGTATTACTGAGGAAAGCTAAGCCTTTCATAATTAATCATAGCACAATGCTGCTGTTATTGTGTATAATGGTCTGCTGGTTGTGCTCACTACACTGAGCATCGGTTCATGTAAGTCTTCCCAAGTTTTTCTGAAATCTGTCTGCTCATCATTTCTCGTAGCACAGTAGTATTCCACTACATTCATATACCGCAACTTGTTCAGCCATCCCCACAATTTCTAATTCTTTGCCTCCACAAAAGAGTTGTTATAAATATTTTTGTACCTGTGAGTCTTTTCCTTTTTATGATCTCTTTGTGATACAGATATAATAGCACTTTTTAAAGAATTGTTGAGAGACTCAAGAGATGTAAAGCATCCTGCAAATTGTAAAGGACCAAATTAATGCTGTTAATATTGTTATCTCTCTGCTTTCAAACATTCCCAATCTATTCAAGGAGGCAGTCAGGACAGAGTGTGGGAGGGGGGGAGTATGAGATTTGAAGAAGTAGTATTAGCCCAAGATTCTCTAGGAACAGTCTTTGCTGAGTTGTTGGAAGAATCAGGGGCAACTGGATTTTGGCACAAAGTCGAGGTTGATCATTCCTTCCTGATTCTATATAGCCCATTATCCTGAGCCAACCTTGGGACATTTGTAGAGGTTGGAACTTTCGTTGTCTCTGGGCAGATGATAATATGTATCAACACACACACACACACACACATACACACACACAAGATGAGATTGGAATATTTCTCGTAGAGATGTAATTTGACTCTGAGTTAACTTTCTGCCAGGCAAATACAGTTCATCTGATCCTGAGAAATGGAAGGATTATGGAAATAAGGATTGCCAGGATTCAATAATTCCTTCTGTCTGTCTCTCCCTGTCAGGGAAAAAGAGAACAGCAATCTAATTTTCACTGAAGTATTTGGACTCATTGCCTGAATGCAACTGTCATCTCCAGCTCTGTTTTTCTTCTCCTGCCCCTGAAGAGCGTGCCAATACATACACAGGTCACTCATGAGCAGGGCTCTGGTCATGTGCCTAACACTCATCATCTGCTCCAAGGCCTGCCTGGTCTTTCCACTGTGTAGACAGCTGGGAAACAAAGGGAATTCTTTTTAAAAAAATAAACATTATTTTTATTTTCCCCTTAAAATAATAGACTGTTGAACTAGAAAGGACGAGAGATATTACCCAATTTGATCTTTTCAAGTGACAGATAAGACTGAAGCACTAAGAGGGAAAGGGACTCATGTGAGGTCACATAGCTAGTTACTGGTAAAACTGGTACTAGAATGTAGATCTCCTGACTCTTATCCAACCAATGCTGAAATATTTTTTCTACATTATAGAAACTTTTTATTTCAGTTGGATTTCTTTCTCCTGGCATTTTTTAAAGAAATGAATAAGACAGAGGCACAATTGGTGACACAGAAAGCCCAAAGATACTTCTAGTTTATAATAAATGAGCAAATGAAATACAGTAAAGTGCTTGAGCCTGGAGATCTGGGACTGTGGGACCCACGACTTATACTAAGAAGGCAGTTAGGGAGCTAGACAGTCAGGAAGAGCTGCAACTATTCCCTAGCTACAAAGGAGATTGCATTCCATACTGGTGTTGCCCTTGGCTGCTGTATCATTCTACTTGGCAGGGAGATCATCAGGTCAGCTGGGTGAGCTGGTTTTTAGGCTTTCCTGGTCTTTCCTTTGGGGCAATTACTTTCTGTTGGCAAACACGTATGGATGACAATCATCTATTTTGATATCTTGTCATTTATCCATTTCCCACTTTTCTGGCATTGCTTACATAAAATTAAAAGATCAGACTGGAGCCCATTTTAATTGCATACCATAGTATCTTGTTGTTTTTATTCTTTCTTTTAGTTTGATACTGATTCTGATTGTTGCTTTACAAGGCTTTCCACACACAACTGATTTAGAAATGGCCCCTGGATAAGCACATAGTCATTTCTTCTCTGTTACAAATAGTCACTATCCCTTTTCTTGGCCTCACTGTTTTCCTGACTCAGTGTTTGTCATGTGCTTGCTAATTCTCTCAAAGAACATCTATTCATGCCATCTAGATAGAAAGCTTTTGTGTCATCTTAAAGCCTCTTTCATTTCTTGCTGCTGATTGCTTGATTGCATTTCCCAATGTATTTTTCACCATCCTACCCTATTCCAGCCTTTGCAATAAAGTCACTGATTATGAAAGTATCCATACATCCTCTGATGGCTCTGTGACCATGCAGTCATTCCCTCCAAAGAGGCAGATCCCAACCCATCCATATCTGCCCAGCCAGAGGAGATGAGGCCCATAAGGGTTCAACCACCGTTATACTCCCTGCAATTTGATGAGAGTCTTCCTTCAGTCCTTTCATCATATCAATGACGATGGTCTAGCAAGGGCAGTGACTGCCATTTGTTCTTGATACTTGACTGACTTCAGTATATACTTCTCTGCTGGCAGACTGTATTCCATGTCTCCTATATAATTCTACTTAATTCTAAACACACTGTGATGTTCCATGACTTGTGGCCATGAAGAATTGACAAAGTGATTCCATTGTTTAAAACTGTGTACTAGTGGTAGTGTGCATGGGTGGGATGGGGTGGGGTGGACCCCTTGTACATTGGCAGCAGCTCCCCTGTGGGACAGCTATGAAAGTAGACTCAGCAAAAGGCCAGGGGTGGGGGGGACCATTCATCCCCCAGCTGTTAAGTGTTGGCATGTTTCCACCTGCATCTCAAGAGTGAGGGTGAGCAAGGTGGTGTCAGTGGTTTGATCTCCCTGGCACACACTAGCCCCTATCTCTCTCCCTCAGGATGCCTTTCTACTTTATCTTAGCTGGCTCGCTTGGCCCGACCATGGCAGCCAGTTAGCAGGTAAGTAAGAGGGCTGGTCCCTGGTACAGAAATTAATGATCAAGTTGCTGTTATTCTTTAGCTAGGTGGCATAGTGGGTAGAGTCCTGGATTTGGAGAAGAAAGGCCCTTATTTCAAATCGTGCCTCAGACAAGGAATAACTGTATGACTCTGGCCAAATGATTTAAACTCTCCTAGCCTCAGTTTCCTCAACCATAAAATGGAGATAAAAGCACCTACACCTCAAATACTATAGAGTATTTTGGAAGCCTTAAAGCCATACAGAAATAGCAGCTATCGCTACTACTGCCTACGTGTTAAACTGGGCACCTTTGGAAATGAGATAAACTGGGCCATGTCTATAACTCCAACACCTAACAAGTCACTGGTTACTCAAAAAAAAAGCTAACTAAGGGAACAAGAACAATTAAGCCAAACAATTGGTTTTGCCTTGGGCTCAAAAAAAATCAACCATATTAGCTTCTTCCTTTGCTGCTTACATAATATTCCCAATGAAAGCCTGTAGTCATTGAGCCAAATGGCTGCCATGGCTTCTGCTTACTACTTCCAGTGGACAGGGAACAAGGAGTTAAAAGAGGACATTTGGAATCCTTGCTTCCTGCAGTCTGAAGCAATAACTTATTCCACTATACCCCAGGAGGAAAAGGAAAAAAAAGTCTCTGATGTCCAAAAGTATACAGCACCAAGGCAGGGGTTAATTTGGGGACTTGGCTTCCCATGGATTCATGACCTAACTTCTGATAGGTAAACACCACCAATCTATTCAAGGACCCATGAGGTTGTCAATATGAGTTCTTCATCTCCTAATGAAAACAGCACCCTACCTCTCTTCACCTTAACACATGGGGTTCAAGGCTTCTTGTGATCAATAAATACCATTTTCACTAAAAAGATAGTTTACTTAAAACCCTTGCTATAAGCTCTGTCTACAGACAGTGAACAAAGCAGAGAGCTAAGGCAATTATCCAGATAACTGAAACCCAACTAACCACTTTCACCTAAAATATGACATCTGGGACAAATTGGGTTGGGTTTTTTTTCTACTCTGGGTAAGTGACTGAATTCTTCAGCTCACTTATAATGTTGAGGCAACGCCTCACAAAAGAAGCTTCTTGTCTTGCTTTTCCTCTCCCTTCCCTCTGTTCGCAAGTCAACGATAAGTCAGAGGCATGCACTCCCCGATTTGGAACTGCTTCTTCCAATTCAGCTTTTAAATCAGATGAAGGAAAGACAGAAACATCCAAGACATGAGTTGAGGTGTGCTGAGCTACATTAGAAGTCAGGGAAGGCAATCTTTCCATACTGGCTAAGTGAAACCATTAGCAAGACACGGGGTAATTTACCACACATCATCTTGAACAATATAAACTTTCAGAAAGGAAAGAATGAAGGAGATTTTTTTTAATAAAATAAGGATTGTCGAGATATCTTATCTATTGTTCTGCTGCAGGCAGGAGCCCTTTGAGTGAATATGTCCAATTCTATTTCTAAGTCCCAGCTGATGGCCAAAATGGATATAAGGAATTATGGCAAATGAGAAATCTTGCAAAAGGGTATGTATGGGTATCTCTGTGTGTTTGGTTTGGATGTGGAAAACTTCCAATAAGAAAACTCCCTCTCCCTATGCAGATCAGCACCTGATTCTGAAACTGACAGTCTTACAGGATTAGCTGGGTAATGAGAAGTTAAGTTACTAGTCCAGGGTCACGCAGTCAGATTCAGAGAGACGACTGAACCCAGAACTCCGTGACTCTGAGTCCACTCCCTATCTACTCTGCTAGACCTTCTCTATTCTAACCATTACCTCAATCTTCTCCCCATGGAGGTCCCTCAGCTCTGACAGGTGAGTTTTTGTCTTCTCTTTCCAGGGTGTAAGCCTTCCTGTCATGCCACTGCCCACATCCACCTCCACCTCCTTTTCAGCTCCCCTTTATGAGTTGTATTCCTTCATTAGAAGTTAAGATCCCAGAGGGCAAGGATTATCATATTTGCTTGCATTCACATCCCCAGCACTGAGTATAGTGCTTGGCACGCAGCACTTAATCAATAATTTCATTCAGAAATGTCCTTAGCTTTGCTCATTATTCAGGTCAGTGCTTAAACAAAGTGAGGGATTAACAGGAGAAGAGATCATGTGGAAGCTCCAAGAGCTCCATGAGGTACAAACCATGAACACCTTTCCATTTAATATCCCCAAAGTATAGACAAGATAGGATTGTTGTGAGGTTCAAGTGAGACTACTCAGATAAAATACTTTATAAACTTTAAAATGCCAGAGAAATGCTAGGAAGCAAGAGAGTGCGACATCATAGTTAGTGTGCTGGGCTTCAAGTCAGGAAGAACTTGCTTCAGATCTGGCCTCTGATATTCCTGAACCATGTGACCCTGAGCAAAAACCTTAACTTCCATGGGCCTCAGGCAACAACTTCAGACTTTCCTACTAAGTTATGAGGAGGAAGAATCTATATTGGTAGAGAGAGTTCTCCCACTAAAGGTTTCCATGCTGACAATATCACAGCTCTTTCAAGTATAAATGTCAGTTATTATTAGTCTATGTGAAAGAAATGGTGCCCATTTGACACAGTATGTATGAATAATACCTATTATTGGAATAATTAGCACAATGTTACACACTCTTCATTGGCTCTGCCCTTTCTTCACATATGTTGGTGACATTTGAAAGTGTTGTTCTTATTTTCATTTAAGGGATAGGATGGTAAAGTGCTTCCTGGCTTCTGATATTTGGATTTATGTAAGCTGAAAAATGACACGATGCTGAGCAAAAGATTTCAATAACTGATTTGAATGTTGGAAGAGCTTTCTGAGCTCATCTAATCTAATCTTGACCTAGATCATGGATTCTGCCCATGACATTACTTGTTACTTGGCCATGTAACCTATGTTTACAGGTCTCTAGTAAAATATTCCTTGAGGCAGATCATTACAAAGTAGGACAACTCTCAGCGTGAGGAAGTTTGCTTTCATGAAACTCAAATCTTCTCTCCTGTAACATTCCTCCTTGGCGTTAGTTCTGACCCCAGTGGAGCCAACTAGACCAAGTCTAGTCCCACTGCCCAAGGGAAAATCCTTCAGTTCTCTGAAGACTTGTCATATCCTTGCCCAAGTCTTTACTCCTCTCCCTCTGAGCTAGACATATCCTCTTCCTTCAACTCATCTTCACATAGCAGTCTCTATTCCTTTTTCCATGTGCTCATGCTGCTTAAGATATGCCCAATTCATCAATGTTCTTTCTCAAAGAGGGCAACAAGACCTGAATGAACTTCTCCAGATGTAGTCTGGCAAGGGCAAAGTTCACTGGGGCTACAATTTTCCTCCCCGCTGAACCCTACTTCTGCTTAGGAAGTTCTAGGATACTGTTTTGGAAGCTGAGATAAAACAAACTACTGTATGTATTATATCATTATTCAGCTTAGTTTTTTAAAGCATACATCTGACCATGTCACCCCATGGCCCCTACTCAAGAAGCTTCAGCACCTCCCTATTGTCCTCTGCATCAAAGAGAATCTCTTTTGATTAATATTAATAATTTTTTAAAATAATTTTTAATCTATGTCTTCTGTTTCTTGTATCATCAGAGTTACCCCAAGTATCCCTTCCCCATCCCCCATCAGAGAGTCATCCTAAAAAGAAACAGTATGTTTTACAGAGGGAAAAAATCAGCCCAACAGATTGATACATTGAAAAAATCTGAAAGTATGCATGATGTGTAGCATCTGTGGACCTCCTACCTTCAAAGAGAAGTGGGTTGTGGATGTCCACTCATACCTTTGCAACTGACTTCTGCCTCATTTTTACCATTCTGTTACATTTACTTTTGACTTTTTGGTATGTAACTGTTCTTTCCATTTATATTGCTGTAGTTACTGTGTATATTGTTTTTCTGGCTTTACTTACTTTGCTCTGGATCAGTTCAGATTCATCACACACACACACACACACACACACACACACACACACACACACACACACACACTATTTCTTACAGCACAATACCACAATTCGTTTAGCCATTTCCCAACTGAAAGACTTCTACTTTGTTTCCAATTCTCAGCAATCACAAAAAGTGATGCTACAAATATTTTGGTGTATATGGAAACTTTCTTTTTATCAGTAGCTTCCTTGGAGCATAAGACCAGTAATGGGCTCTCTGGTTCAAAGGGTATAAACATTTTAGTAACTTTATTTCCTTAATTCTAAATTGCTTTCCAAAATACTTGTACCATTTCACAGCTCCACCAACATTTCAGTGCGCCTTCCTTTCTATTCCCCTGTAGGCAATTCTCTTTCCAAAAACACAGGGGTCACCTTTCCCTCATTATTACTCCTAAATTAGACTCAGGCACATTACACATTCCTCTCTCCCCCTCTCTCTCCTCCATTCATATATCCTTCCATGTTATAATAAACACACGTGTTATATTAAACAAATGTGTACATTCATATGTATACACACACACACTTGATTCACCTTTAGGCAGGGGGTCACCAGGTTATGTCTTTAATGCCACATGTCCACTACTTCATTGTTATCTCAACTAGACTACCATTTTTACCTTTGAATCTTCATATACATTTAGAAAGAGCTTTCTTACTGGTCTCTCTGCTGTCACTCTGTTGCTCTTGCTATCTTTGACTGCTTCATGTATTCATTCCTCCTGTAGTTCTGTTGTTTGTGGTGTTAAAATGTTTCAATGTCTCTTCATTACTGAGCATCCATCTTTCTTTTCATTTATGGTTAAGCTCAGAATTTCAGTGTACATCATCCTAGGCTGCCTCCAGAACTCCACTGCTCTTCAGAACACATTGTTCCCTTCCCTACACCATTTTTGGTGGGTGCAGAAGAGACTCAAATTATTCTGTTTTATTTGTTTCTGCTGTATTTGAAAGTCTTCATCCTGATCCCTTATGCAACTTGTTGTTCCTGGATGGAATCATTAAAATTAACCACTGTGTGTCTTGGAGTATTCAGCCTTTGTATTGTTGTCATTGTTTTTCTAGAGGTGATCTGTGAAATCTTTCAATTAGTATTTCATTTTCTATGTTCAGAAGTTCTGAGCAGTTCTCTTATACTATTCACTGCATTACAGTATTGTTTCCTTTCTTTTCTATGTGTTCTTCTGTAGTAGGAAGGCCGAATTTATAATCTCAAATATAATCATGTATATGTTTGAATGGTTCGAAATCGCAAGGTATGAGAGGTTCTCTAAGGAGAAAACAACAAGAAATTTATTTAGGCCCCACCGCAGCAGAACCGTGAACCAGCCTCCCCATTCTGACATCTTGACAAAAAGACTCCAGGCCCAGAAAGCCCACCTCAGAAGAGTAACCAGGAGGCCACAGAAAAACAAGATAGTATATAGCCAAATCATTTTTACTGGCCTCACGTTCCTACTCGCACTCCTGGTCTACATAAGCTTCCGCAGCTTCCTGCCTCCGCAGCTTCTGGCTTCTGCAGCTTCCTGCTTCTGCAGCTTCCGGCTTCCGCAGCAGCTTGCGCTTCCGCTGAAGTTGTCTCCCAGCTCTCTCCTCCTCGCAGCCGAGCTTCTGGCGTTCTCAAGCCCCACCTCAACGACCAGAGACGATTGGTTCCCGAGTTGGCCCCTCCTAAGTCACCAATCCACACCCACACAGGTTTCACACCTGACAGGGCCCTGGGCCTGGGGCTTAGCACTTAACAGCTGAAAGTACTTCCACTCAAAAGAAACAAAAGCCATGCTAAGGAGACAATTTTGCTTAACAACACATCTTCTGGAAGGCCTATAATCCTCGGGGTGTCTCTGCATCCTGCCTTGAAGATCAGAATGTCTCACCTGCATATTGTGAATATTTTAATATTATTGTTCTTTGTTTCTATTCTTCCCGATTGGCCTTCACTTCTGTGTATTTGAATTCCCAATCTATTATTCTCTCTTTTATTTCTTTGGTGAGATTTGCCATCTCAGATTCCAGTTTTTCTATATTGTCCATAATTTTTGCTATACAGAACATAAATTCTGCTCTCATAATTCTTGTTTCTCTTGGGAACCACTCAGGAACAACGTGCTGTGGCTCCATGTTTTCCTCACATTTTACAGGGTCTTCTCTCTCACCAAGTATTGGATCATTGTCCTTTGTTTTACAATATTTATTCATATATGTCCAAACTCATTTGCTAGATGTGGAGGCTGTATTTCGTTCTGTTGTTAATGTTTTCTCTGTTGACTTATTTGGTTATCTTCAAAGTCTTCATCTTTTCTTCTTCTTGAGATCTTTGGTATTCAGTCTTTTTTCCCCTGATTTTCTGCTATTTACTTTCTGCTCTGACCCTCAATGGCAGTTCCCTTTACAGTGACTGGCTCTCATACATAGAATGCTCTGTATCATTTTTCTGTCATCACGAACCCAAAACTTTTAAAAAGAAATGGTACCTTTTGATTTTAAATATTCAGTATTTATTTAACAAGCAGAAAGCTGACATAATTGAATAGTACTGTCTCTCAATTATCACTCCTTATAATGCACTAACATCACATCTTCAATATACCCATTTAAATTTGTTAAAATATTGCTGTGCACAGCTATGAATGGTTAAGATACATTGTTGTGTGTATACTTATGGGAAAACATCCAGGTGAATGACCAAAATATTCACATATGGTTCACATGATTATAAATATCTGGGATTCGTTAGAGGCTAGTTGAACCATACTAATGGCTCATCATTTAAAGGATCCAGATGTTTGGCATCATGCAGACAAAAGATTGCTCCATTCCCTTGCAAAGGAGTGGAGGAGATCATCTGTATTACAACTGTACTGTACATAAAATTTCCAGCTAATAGGAAAACTCTTAAAACCATCTCTCCTTTCTTCTAAAACAATGGAGACCAGCATGTTAGAGCCAGAGTCCAATTTACTGCTCTCCAGCTGATCTCTAGCCTCTCTATTCCTGATATAGGTATTATCATTGGTCACAATGCTGAAAAAAAAGTTTTCATTCAGTGTCTCTCAGATTACTTTCTATCTATTCTGTATATATCTCATATGCATCTACTTATTTACATGTTGTCTCTACCATTACAGTGAGGTCCTTGAGAAGAGGGATAGCTTTTGATTTTCTTTGTATTCCCAGGGCTTAATACAGTGCCTGGTACATGGTAGGGATTGAATAAACACTTGTTACCTGACTATACATTTTCATTTAATTTGCTATGTACATGTTCTCAACACCACACGTTCTCACTGGACTGTAAGCTCCATGAAGGAAGGGACTTGCTTGCTTTTCTCTTTGTATCTCAAATGATTCCCATACTAGTACAGAGTAAGCAATGAGTAAACATTCTCTTAATTGAATGGAACAAAAGATCCCATGAAACAGTAAGATGAGTCAGCACCCTAGACAAAGAAGCTATAACCAATTTCAATCTAACTTGCATGGAATAAAGCTTTTTTTCCTATGATTGGGCCACTCTAGTCATACTGCTCAGAATAATAAATCAGAACTTGGAGGTCAAGGAATCTAATCTCATTATACACTGTGTGTATGTGTGAGTATACAACTATGTATGTAGTTGTATACTCACACATACACACATATATACATACATATACATATACACAGTATATGTTCAGTAATAATGTTAATAATATTAATAGGGTTAATAATAAATGTCATCTGCATATATTATACACATAATTATATATAATTATATGTTATATGAAATAATATATAATTGGATATTAATGTGTAATATTAAATATTATATAAATATAAGTATATATGATACATTATATGATATATGCAGGTGATATATATATATATATGTACATATATAACATACACATATTACACTTATTACTCAACTTCTTAACATAACTACAAATTTCTTTGTATCTTTCCCTGGAAAAGAGATGAAGAAATGTCCCTCTTTTCCTTGGAGAGATGGGGGGGACTGTGGGTGTGGAATATCATATTTCTTTCAAGATACAGTCTGTCAGTTGATTTTGCTGAACTGTTTGTCATTATTGTTGTTACTGTTGTAAAGGAAGGCTCATTGGGTGAAGGGGAAAGGAAGAGGACCATGAACTAAAAACATACGGCATCGATAAAATGAAAAGACCACGTCACGGCAATTCTTCCAACCATTGTATGGTAAGAGAGAAGAGAAGACCCAAGGGGTTTATGGTAGCTGTCTTCAGGTACTACAAAGAGGTGTCGTATGAAAGAATGATTTGACTAGCTCTGCTTGGCTCTATAGCATGGAACCAGGAGCCAAGGACAGCTGGTATGGAGAATCAGGTTTCAGGTTAGTCTAAGGGAAAACGTCCTGGCAAGTAAAGCAACACGCAAGTAAAGAAACAGCTTCCTTTCTAGGGAGCAAAGTGCCCTTCACTAGCAGTATTCTAGCAAATATGGATAGTGGGACTAAATATGGTTAGGATTGGATGGCCTCTGAGCTCCTGTCTAATGGAAATCCTGGAAACTAAGGAAAAAATATCTCAAAAGTATTTGGGGAAAACACACATTAAGCAATAAATAATGGTAGCAACAACAGTCACTACTATTACTGCTACCAGCATTTGTATATGACTTCTCAGTCTACAGAATACTTTATGTGTATTATCTCAAATGAACCTCATGAGAATTATGTCAGATGGGTACTACAAGTATTCTTCTCCACATCCTAAAATGAAGAGACTGAGGCTAGGAGTGTGTAAGTGGTTTGCCAAGAGTAACACAGCTACTAGGTATCACAATCAATATTTGAACCCAAGTTCCCAGGTCCAAGCCATCTGGCACCATCTGTATTTAATTAGCATTTCTGGGAATTGTATTTTATTCTTATTATTTGTTTTGACAAGAAAGCTATATCCTAACAAACCTAAACATGCCTCACCTCTTGAAAATCATGTTTCCCAAACACAGTTAAAATAGAACCTCCAAGTGTGACTGATACTTATAGCCAATGTCCCTTTCCACTTTTGACATTTCCCGATTATTAACCAAAAGTAAGTGAGCTTGGACCTTATTAGTGTGGTATCACTTTTGTCCATTTCATTTCCCCTGAATTTGGTTCTGCCAAAGTTGGATCTCCTTACATCACTGTGATCCTCGTACACAGTAGTTTCTGCTCTGCTTTATTCACTCTATCACCTCCTATAAGCAATTCCATATTTCCTTGAATTCTTCATATTTGTCCTTCCTTAAGGCACAGCACTGGCACATCACTATTCCATTACATATATTTGCCACAGTTTGTTCAGACATTCTCTAATCATTGGACATGTACACGTTGTTTCCAGCTTTTTGTTTTCTTTTTTTCTTTGTAAAAATAGTTTTTGACTTCAAAATGCTCTCCCTTCCTTCCTCCATTCCCCACCCCCGCATTGAGAAGGCAAGCAATTTGATATAGGTTCTACATGTGCCGTCATGCAAAACATATTTCCAAATTAGTCATACCGTGAAAGAAAACACAGACGAAAAGAAAGAAGAAAAAGAAAGTAAAGAAGAAGTATGCTTCTATCTGCATTCAGACTCCATCAGTTCTTTCTCTGGAGATGGATAGTGTTTTCATCATAAATCCTTCAGAATCATCTCGGATCATTGTATTGTGGAGAATAGCCAAGTCATTCACAGTTGATCATCATACAATATTGCTGTTACTGTATACAATGTTCTCCTGGTTCTATTCATTTCACTTGCATCAGTTCATGTAAGCCTTCCCAGGTTTTTCTCAGAGCATCCTACTTGTCATTTCTTATAGCACCATAGTATTCCATCACAGTCATATGCAACAATTTGCTCAACCATTCCCCAATTGATGGATATCCCTTCAATTTCCAATTCTTTGCCACCCTAAAAGAGCTGCCATAAATGTTTCTCTCTCTCTCTCTTTCTCTCTCTCTCTCCCGTCTTTGTTTTTTTTTTAATCTCTCTGGGAAAGAGACCTATTGGTATTGCTGGATGAAAGGGTATACATGGTTTTATAGCCCTTTGGGCATAGTTCCAAATTGCTTTACAGGATGGTTGTCTACAAGCATTGGAATACAACCAAACTGAAGTATACAACTTCACCAACAGTCAACAGTGTCTCAGTTTTCCCACATCCACTCAAATATTTGTGGTTTCCCTTTTCTGTCATATTATTCGATCTGATAGGTATGGGGTGGTAGCTCAGAGTTGCTTTAATTTGCCTTTCTCTAATCAATAATCATTTAGAGCTTTTTTCATATATCTATTCCTTGCTTTGATTTCTTCCTGTGAAAACTCCCCATTTGTATCCTTTGACCACTTATCAATTGAGGAATAGCTCTTATTTCTAGAAATTCTACTCGGTTCTCTATATGTTTGAGCAATGAGGTCTTTATTAGAGAAACTTACTAAGCATATATTTCCCTTCATCCTGTTTCCCCTCTGTTTATTGTACTTTTTTTTCCTTTCACACTGTCCATCTCAAAAAGAATTTTGCTTCTGACTTTTACATCCCCTTATCCACCCTCCCTTCTGTCAGTTCCCTTATCCCCTGCCCTTTGTCTTATTAACTCCCCTTCCTGCTTTCTTCTTTGGTAAGACAGATTTATCTACTCAACTGAGCATGTATGTTATTCCCTCTTTGAGCTAATTCCAATAAGAGTAAGGTCCACACTCTTACCTCCCCACCCCCACCAACCTCCTGCATCTTCCCTTCCACCGTGAAAGCTCTTTCATGGCTCTTTATGTCAGATAATTTACCCCCTTTCCACCTCTCTCTTTACCTTTATCCCAGTGCATTCCTCTTTCTCACCCCTTAATTTTATTTTTTTAAATGATCAACTCATCATATTCGATATACACCCATGCCCTCTATCTCTGCCCTAATAATGAGAAAGTTTTTAGGCGTTACAAGTATCATTTTCCCGTGGACATGTGTAAAGAGTTTAATCTGATTGAATGCCTTATGATTTCTCTTTCTTGTTTGCCATTTTATGCTGCTCTGGAGTCTTGTATTTGAAAGTCACATTTTCTTTTCTGCTCTGGTCTTTTCATCAGGAATGTTTGCAAGCCCTTTATTTCTTTGCATATCTCTTTTTCCCCCTGAAGGATTATACTCAGTTTTACTGGGTAGATGATTCTTGGTTGTGGTCCTAGCTCTTTTGCCTTCTGGAATATCGCATTCCAAAGCAAAATGCTAGCCTCAGAGTATGTATATTGTTTCCAATCAAGGACCCTTGATTCAATCAAAGTCTCTTGATTCAAACAAAGGCAAGACTCAATCAAAGGCACTTAATTGCCTTAGTGCTGAGAGGCACACCAAAAGAAAAAAAATAGCAAGAAGTCCCACTTTGCTTGCCATTACACCCTCTGATCCCTTAATGTAGAAACGGTTAAATCTTGTGTTATCCTGACTATGCCAAATGTGGCATAAGTTAGGACAGCACTGTGGCAGTGGGATTTATATGGCCTGCCTACAAACATAGAAATTGACAGAAATGCTTCAATAAAGGAAGCTCAGAGCTCTCACTGAAATGGCAAATATATTGTTTATTGTTTCATTAAAAACCTAAAGTTGGACAGTCCTGAGTTAGGACATGAGGTAGGGGCTGGGTAGGTACCATGGGGCCTATAATGAAGTTAGAAGATTGGGGCTGGGGCAGCTCTATTATGACTCCATCATTCCCCCCTTCCCAATAGCCCCTCCCCAGAGACCTGGGACCCAAATCATTTGGGAAAAGGGATGGAAGTCTCTGCTTCTGTAGCTTCTTCAGGCTGGCAAAGGGTATAGAGCTGACCCTCCCTCAGCGGGTCCCAGAGGGGAGGGGGAGGATGAAAATGAACTGCACAGGAGCTGCATCCAGGGGATGGACAATCTTGACTGGGCACTCCAGTTTCTGTTGGCATTTGTCCTGTAGGGTCATCTGGAAATTGATGGAGGCCAGTCTTTCTTCTTTTGCAGTCCTCTTGGGTAGCTCTTTCAGAAACAACAATTCCAGGTCGTCAAGCAGCTCACTGGTATATCCAGGGGTGTCTGGAGGGTCTGGATTACCTTACACACACACATTCCAAAGTATATGGTAATTCAAGGTTTCATCGGCAATCCTCTGTCATTTCTGTTCTCATGCCATTAGGATGAGGAAATGCCTAGTGCTGCCCATAGCGCCCGGTTCGTTTCCTGGTCCAAGTTCCGGTGGAGACAATCCATCTTTTTGTTTTCTAACACTGCTTTTTATGTTTTTATACAAATGGACATTTTTCAGGTTTTATGTAACTTCTTTTTTTGTTTTGTTTTGTTTTTTTGAGGGGAGAAGGCAGGGCAATTGGGGTTGAGTGACTTGCCCAAGGTCACACAGCTAGTAAGTGTGTCAAGTGTCTGAGGCCAGATTTGAACTCAGGTCCTCCTGACTCTAGGGCCGGTGCTCTACTCACTGCACCACCTAGCTGCCCCTTTTCTATAACTTCCTGGGGAATAGTTCCATTAGTGAGATATCTGGATCAATGGATATGAACACTGTGGTAACTTTTCTTCTAAAATTCCAAATGGTTTTCCAGAATGGTTGAATCTACTCACAGTACCACCACTAGTGAATTAGCAAGCTTGTCTTTCTACAGCCCCTCTAGCAGTGGATTTGGGGAATCCCATGAAAATAAAAAAAACAGTTGGTTGAACCAAAGGGAACAATGGGAGTAAAGATGTCCTTTGGCATATATTAGCTAAAGAAACGCTTCAATAACCCCTCTTCTCTTTGTGCAGACATACTCTGAAATTTCACTAAGAGAATATTTCTAAAATGTTTCAGCTAATTGGACAAATATTCGCATAGGCATTTTAACCAGGTAGAAAACTAATGCTCCCTACTAGAAGTTCCTGTTCAGTTGGTGAGATGCTAGGGCAACATGATTGGTAACCAACCTAGGAAGGCAACAACATGTAAGCATCTGATGAGAAAGGCAGACTTAGATATTGCCACCATGTTTGAAGGAAATATTTTGGCCTGAAAATGATGACTAGCAAAGCAAATATTTGATTTTGTGATTTACACTTGAACTTTGAGGATATCAGCAAATAAAACTTTTACCATTATACATAGGACTATGGTGTAATTGCTATTCATATGCTTCAAATTTGAAGAAAATCTCATGTCATTTAGATGCCAAATTTTGTGGAAATGATTTTCCTCTCATCATTAAAGAATGTAACACTCTATATTGAAGCCAAAACTTGCATTGCCCAAGTAACACCATCTGTAAAAATCTAATGGGATAGTTGGGAGAAACAGTGTTAATGACCAAACTCGTGCCACCATGTTTTATTTTTAATCTTTGTTTCCAAATACTTGTTTCTCGCATCCTGTACCCTGTCAAGAGGAGTAGTTCAGATTAAGACCTCTTGTTGAGTTTCCACTAAGCTAGGATTCCAGCCTCCCCTACCTTCAGCTAAATCAAAGGCTGACAATACACAGATAAAAAAGAAATCTGGGACCAAATGTTTAAAAGTTCTTCCCTGACTAGTAAAGCCCTCAAATGTTGATAATGCATGGTCCCAAAACCAGGAATGCTGGGCTTATATGAACCAGGTTCCATCTTAGAATTGTCTGTCACAAAATTTCTCTTTGGCCTATTCCCATGCTAAGGGTTTCCACTAAGAATTAACATCAGTACTGGGTTCTTTTCTAGTTCTCTATAATAGAGAGGAAAAGGATCCTGATCCCAGGAAAGCATTCAGGTCATCAGCATCAAACACAGAACAACTTCTATTTTATCAAAGAGTTCTATTTTTATCAAGAATCAATACAACTTTGCTTCTCCCTTTCTGGTAGATCCCACCTTTCTGGGGGACTACTAACTTGTCTTACCACCTCTGTCCCCCCTCTTCATTAGAAAGTGCTGGGGGTCACTAGAGTCAAGAGTATCAACTGTCTGGTCAGCCCCACTGTATCAACAATCCATCTAGCAGCAGTTGTTGTGGTGTAAGACCCAACAAGACCAGCAACAAGAGCTTCCAGCACAAGTTCTTTGATCTGCTTTACTAAGGAAAGTAACTGTAAGGGTTTAACAATCTCAGTTTAATCATATATATATATGTATGTATATATATATATGAAATACATATATATCATATATGTATTTCATATATATATTTCATATATATATATATATCAATTAGTTCAGGGGGGAAAGATCAGCCCTCTGAACTTCAGAGCAAATACAAACAAATTACAAACATCAACAGACAGATCTTGTCTGATTCAAATCACAATTCATTGTTACCAGAGAATCACCAACATTTATCTGGGTTACAAAGTTGGTAGGGGGAGGCAGTTACGGCTTTGCCAGAGTCTCAACACTCCTTCCATGAGTGTGCCCCAGAGAAAATGCTAACCTTTGAGTTTTTATACACCATTCAAGGCCTGAAGGATTCACACAAAAGGGTGTGGGCCTGGAGCTTTGCACCTAGTAAGGGTTACTCAAAGGTATTAGAAAATAGTGAACAAAAAGCCCCCCCCCCTTAATTACCAATACACCCACCTCGCCTAAACACCTATACAGTGCTTTAGACCAGTGCTTCTTAAACTGTGGGTAGCAATTCTATATGGAGTCACAACCCACAGCTTAAGAAGTGCTGAAGGAGTTGTTAGTGGAAAGAATTTAAAAAGCCGTACTCTAGACCTACAGTACTATTAAGGATTTGAGTCATGCTACCCCAAAGAGGAAAGCATTCAGGGTTTGCAGAGGATCAACTCTCTGTCCTCTTCCAGATCTGAACAGTCAAGTTAAGTCACCATACCAATGACAGAACTGTGTAAGGCCAGTTAGGACAATATAAGCTCCTTGAAAGTGGGGATAGCTTCTTTTTGTCATTGTATTCCAGGTGTTTACTACAGTGCCTTGTACATTGTAGGTGTTTAATAAATATCCATCGAACTGTATCATTGTCCTGTCCTTCACTGTTTCCTATCTCTGGTTCCCAAATGACTCAGGAACTCTGCCAAGTCCAGAACTCTTCCAAGAATTTCTTCCAGAAACTCCTCCATTCCATCACTGCCACCACTCCACTGCGGCCAGCTGGTGTTCCGGCACCTTCTGGTTTGGCCTAGAAGTCCTCATTGGTGTGCCATTGCCTCAATCTGTTGCTGGCACTCTGGTTTCTTTTTCCCATAGAATCACTCTTCTCGGAGTCACATGGTTCATTGGCGCATATCATTTCTTGGAGGTACTGTAGGGATATATGGCTTAATAGGTTTCCTGTTAGGGAACCTGCATCGCCTCTATGTGCTCTGTGTTCCTCTTAGCTCTGGCTCTGGCTCTGGCTCCCTCTTCCAGTCTGTCTCTCTCTTAAAAGTCAGATCTAACCATACACAGCCCAAGTATATGAATTTCCAGTGAATGGCTCAATCATCATTAATGAGATGCCAATAGTCCATAAAGTACCCAGGTGAAAGATCATCAGTGTCATAACAAGGGCTAATAAGGAAATAACCTTGACAAAGACTTAACCTCATGAAGGCAATCTCACACCTCTTTTAGGAGACATAATAGGGATTCTGGAAGACCTCCTGGGCACTTCCTCTATGCAATATAGTTTAAGTTTTGCCATAAATAGAAATTCCTATCTCTGGACCAATGCATTGCACTTTGTACACAATAGGCTATCAATAAATATTTACTGAGTAAAGAAATTAAGGACAGACCATAAATAAACACACAGGCATTTCCAAACTATTTTCAACAGGAAATTGCTAAAGGAAAACAACACTATAGAATGACTTATTATTATACGCTAAACCAGATGAATACTTATAAGAATTGTTTCCTCTTTCATCCACATATGAAAAAGATTTGGGCCATTTGTGGGTATGTTTTCTTGCTGACAAAGAATTCTAAGTGAACATTATTTCTTCTTTCCATGATATGATGGTATGTCTCTTTCACAGAATGATGAATTTCCCAGCGCCAGGAATGAATCAATATACGATTGTTCCAAATCAACAGCATTTCAGTCTTGTACTAAGTAGGAAGCTCTACTGTTCAACTCTGTGTCCTTAAGAAGAGATATTAAGCAGCAATGCCTTCAACTGATGCCTGATGAATGCCTACATTGAGAGGGGAAGGACCCAAGGAGAAGTTGTAAAAAAATAAAGCATCCTAATATCTGACCAACATACTCTGTCTTGCAGATGATAAATTGCCTCATATCAAACAAAGAAGACTATTAACTATTATTTAATCTGTTACAGTTTTATTCTTTCACTGCACCAATATTTAGCAGCCAGCACAATTCACTTTGGTCAATACCGTTCTATGACTTTAACATGTAAGGTATTAGAGGAGGCTGGGATATATCTTAATATTTTTTTTAAAAAATAACCAATCAAGTACATAACAACAAGTACCTTTAAAATACCATCAAGAACAAAAAAAAATCAAACGCCACACAAAGGACATTGGTTTGCCCAAATCCTCAGCCAACACTGAGGCAGGACCAAATTAACAAATAACCATCAGGGCTTTGCTCCAAGGCCCATTCCAGGGCTATCTAAAAGTCCTACCCACCTTTGTATGTGTTCTATTATGTTCCTTCTTTCCTTCCTTTATTTCTCTTTGAAATACATACATAATAGCTGCTATCAATGTGTGTATAGCTCTGGTTTTATTGATTTTGTTCTGAAACTTTTCCTGTATAGTTCTTTATGTATTTCCTTGTCTTCTTCAGATTTGCTGATTTCAATGGCAACATGATACTCCATAGCACATTAATATGCCATAATTTATTCAGGCAATCTACAACTGTTGGACATATTGGCATTTGAAATTGTTTTTGATATTATAAATAAAGCAACAGTGACTAATGTTATACAGAGAGTTTCCCTCCAAATTTTATATTGTTTTGGGGATAGAGCAATAGCATCATTGGGCAGAAAGGTATATTCAGTTTTACAACTTTTTGAGTATTTTCATATTTCTCAAGAAAATGTGTATCTGGGTCCTCTGTGCTACTGATGATGTATGAGAACGGTGTTCTCCAGATCCTCCCCTGCCAACACTGGATCTCTACCATGTTTCACTATTATTACTATTCTAGTGAGTAAATGATATAATCTTAAATTTATCTTCATTTATATTTCTCTGATGAAGGAATTTAAATACCTAGTCACGTGGTTATGAAAATTCTGTATTACTCCTTTATAAATATTCTTGTTATGTACCTTGACCACTGCTCCATTGAGGAGCATAGAGTCTCAGTCTTATAATCATGCATCAGTTCTTTGTAGATTTTGGACATCAGACCCTTAGGTGATATATTCACTACAAAAGCTTTTCCTAATACATTTCCTTTCCTTAATTTTAAAAGATACTTCCTTGCCTTGTACAAAACCCTTTTCTCTTTGTGTATCAAATTTATCAATTTTATCTCTACTGGTTGATTCTATATTGTTAATTGACAAAAGTTCTTCATCTCCTTAAGTGAAAAAAACCCTAGATTGTTCCAGTTTTTAATTTTTTTATTATTTTAAAAATTTTTCAGCTCTCTGATCCATAGTTTAAATAGGGTTTATGGTCTAAGGTTCTGGAACCATTTGCTTTTACCATTTATCTAGTTTTCCCAGATTCCCAATTGCATTTTATTTATCAGTCTCTCTCTTCTTTACACAATGCCAACTGGTTTCCATAATCATTGCTTTAATGTATATTTTGATAGTGATATTCATCTCAATTTTCTTTTTCTTATTTCTGGATGTTTTTGCTTATTTATTTTTCCATATTAATTGTGTTCATTCAATTAAGAGACATTTCAGAAGCACCTGCTCCTGTGCCAGTCACTGGAGATAGAACAATTAATATTAAATAGCCCTCCTTTCAAGGAGCTTCTATTCTACTTGGAAAGAAAATAAGGAACATGTACGTAGAGAAGGAAATGCCAAGTTTATACAAGTTAGTGGGTGAAGGAATACTAGCATCTGGGGAGTTAAGGAAAAGCCTCATTTAAGAAGTGGCATCTGAGCTGAGCTTTGAAGAAAAGGAGGGGTTTTATAAGGCACAGCTGGGGAGAGACAGGGACAGTCAGGGGAAAGGAAGACAGATGGGAAGTGGAATATCAGGTAGCAAGGAACATCAAACAGATTCACTTTGGAAGAGGAAAGAGACACCCTCTCTTCCTCAAGACGCAGCTTGAACATCGCCTATCACATGCTGCCTTTCCAGACTCACCCAACTCCTAGTAACCACCCATCCTAACTCACTACCTGGACTGGGCTCACTTGCATATATTTGTATCTTTTCCCTTTCTATTTATACTGTTATTTCCTCAGATATGCACTTTTTTTCCTTCAGAGCAAGAATTGTTTATTCTTTCTATTTGTTCCTCCAGTGACCGTGCTTAATAAGAGGTTGGTAACTGACTGGAAAGCTACGACATTAAAACTGGAGTGGGGGGGGGGGTGGAAATGGGGAGAAAATCTGTAATTCAAACGCATGTGAAAATAAATGCTGAAAACTAAACATATTAAAAATAAATTTAAAAAAATGAAATAAAATAAAAAAGAAAAAAAAAGATAAAAAAAAACTGTTGATGTTTTGTTTGCCATTGTATTTAGTCAATTAAATTACTTTGAGAAACAAGGTTGCTCTTACTATATTTGCTTGGTCTACCATGAGCGAGGCCTCTGTTTATCAGTTCACTTCGGTTTTTCATCAGCAGTATGTAGATGTGCAGAAAATCTACCTGACAGCCTGATAAGTTTCTCAAGTTATTTATTATTTCCATTAATTTTGGGATTGATCGTCCTGGGATTTCCAGCTAGGCAATCACATCATCTGCAGAGAGATAGTTTAACTTCTTCAATGCAAACACTTAGTCCTTTGATTTTTATGGCATATTGCTATTACCAAGATTTCTAAGAGTCTGATAAAAAAAAAACACTGATGACAGCAGACATCCCTAACAAACACTTCTTTTAAAAATGGGAATAATTCACGGCATACGCAGCACACTCTGTGCACTAGCTCTTCTAACTCTCACTCAGATTGGTAGGTAAGGCATCAGGGAACAGCAACTGGTCACTTCCAGTAGGGTAGGATAATTACATATTAACACGCAATTGGGGTTCCAAATATTGACCTTACATATGGCTGAGATATCTTTATCTTTTTATCTTTTTTAACACAAGGGGTTATGTTTTACTAAAGGATAAACGCACTTCTGAGGACAAGATAAGAAATTTTATTTTTTCTTGATTAACTTCAATATATTAATTTTCCTTGGTATTAATTTATCTTTTTATCCTTACACTGTATTCAAAGATTCTAGTTGTTTGTGGTGGATCTCCCATCTCCCTCCCCTGCTTTTTCATGCTCTGTTGTATTCTGGGTGTTTTCTTTGTCACCTTAACATGGCTAGTTATAATGATACTGGTTTTTAGGTTTCTTTTTTCAGATTTCTCTTTGTTTGGGCTAGGGATCAGCATCACATTGGCTTCATATAAGGAGCTAGATCCCCTGCTATTTGTCTCTGTCAATAAGGGAGAGGAGTTACTTTTTTCTTTAAAACTCTGGGAGAATTGTATGAATCCATCTGGGCCTGTCTTGTTTTTGCTAGCAGCTATTTTTGTTTAATAGGCTGCCTAATTTACCCTCTCAGATAGCTTTATTTAGATTCTCTACATCTCAGTTGGCTGGGCTGGGTCTTTTACACTTTTATAACTCAACGTCCATTTGTTTTAGGTTCACAAATCGATTAGCAAACAACTCTGTATAATAATCCCCAATAATTTCTAAAATTTCTTTTGCCTTTGAGGTAATCTTCCCATTCTCATTTCTAATTTTGGAAGTTGTCTTCTCCTCCCTCTTCCTAGACCACTTGCACATTGCTTTTGTTACTCTTTTAATAAAAGAACTAAAAATAATTTATCTTATCCATAGTTTTCTTTTTTCCAGTTGGGATGATACCTACTTCGATCCTCTTTAGTTTCCAATTTTATTTGGTGACCACTTTCCTAAGATATATAAACACAGGAAATTTGTTAATTTCCTTTCTTTCTTTCCTATTGATATAAACACTAACAGCTATGAAT
This sequence comes from Phalanger gymnotis, assembly GCA_028646595.1. Taxonomy (NCBI): domain Eukaryota; kingdom Metazoa; phylum Chordata; class Mammalia; order Diprotodontia; family Phalangeridae; genus Phalanger; species Phalanger gymnotis. The sequence continues at coordinate 11,631,721 of CM053628.1, forward strand.
CTGCTTCTGAATCCAGCTTTATGTATTATGGCTTTATGGGCCATGCTGTTTCCCATACATTTTTATGTGTAGCATTAGTGTTGTCATTATCTTTAATATTATCTGCTTTTCTCCTTTATAAATTCCTCTTTTACCTAGCCGTTATTCAATAAATCATTTCTTATTTTCCATGAAGCCCTATACCTTTTATTCATGGTATCATTATTTACTGCTGCTTTTATCGCATTATGATCTATGTATGGTATAGAATGTCTGTGTTTCTGTACTTGCCTAGATGATCCAGTCTGGAATCAATTTCTGTATAAGTGTCAGGAATGCTAGGAAGAAAGGACTATTCTAACCATCAATAAGCATTGATTCTATGCTTATTCCATTGAGTTCACTCCGTTTATGTATTGGATCTCTTATGTTTAATGATCTGTTTAACACTATGATTTATTTCTTGTATGCCATTTAGTTGGATTCATCATATATTGATAATAGTGCTAAATATGCCCCAATTTTTACTTTTTTCAAAATACAACTCCAAGACATCTATAAGATGCCCCTTTATTAATTGTGTGTATAAGATTTCTTCAATTTCCCTTAGTACAGATCCATTTAAATGCATTATAAAGTTTTTGTTTATCTTGAATACCTCCTACTTTGAAACCAATTTTGTCCAATGTCAATAGTGCCACATCTATTTTTCAAAATTTGGGAGTAACAGGATATATTTTATATCAGATTCATCTTGAGGCTGTATCTTTCTGGATTAAATATTTTTCCTCTAAGCAATATACTGCTAGAATCTATTTTTAATCCAGGCTATCATTCTTCCATTTCATTTTTCTAGGGGGTGGTAGTTTAGTTCATATGCATTTAGTGTTAACAAGAATAAGCTTCAAAGCACATTCTATCCAAACTCTCCTCACCAATGACAAGAATTTTATTTTCATATATTTTACTCTTTCTCCTCTCTTTCAGTCTCTAGTGTTTTCCAATCTCCCTTACTTCACTTCCCAGCCAATGCAAAGTTCTTGAGACTCACACCTTTTCTTAGCAAATATTTTGCCTTGATTACTTTAAATGTTTATCTTTTGGACTTAGAGGCTAGTTCAGCAATCAAAGTCTGATCTTGAGGGCATCTAAAGTCCCATTCAACTCTAAATCTATGGCCTCATATCTTTCTGTAAACTTTGACAAAACCGTTCACTTTTCAAATATCCATTTCCTTTCTACATACAGCATGAAGAGCTTTCCTGGGGAGAAAATTCTCTTTCTGGCCCATGCGTCTTAATTTTGTAAATGAATGCCATTTCAACAATCCTCCCTTGTCCTACTTGAAAATGGTGCTGTGGGCCTAATTACTATTTCTTCATAAGTGATTTCTGAACCTCTGCTGGCAACTTATACCATACACCCATTATTGTTGTACTGTGTAAGATCAACTACAATGTGCCTAAGCATGTTAAATATTTACTTCTTCCTTACCCAGGTCTTACATATTTAAAAAATATATCTCTTGGTTGTTGAGGTTTTACTTGTTGGGTTTTTTTTGCCAATTCTGGGAAACTTCTTTTGAATAAATTACTGATACACACACACACACACACACATACACACACACACGCACACACATATATACATGTATATATACATATATTATATATATGTATTATATATATACATATACATATATGTATATATATATGGCAGTGAGATACCATTGTTCTGAGATCAGTAATTCTGAAATTGCTGCATCATTATCTATCTTCCACATTTGACTTAGGTCTGTGTGTTATCCAATACTTTGGATATTTGATGATTTGGGGCCTGTATTTCCAGCTTCTCTAAATTGTGTTAAATTCCATCTTCCGCCAAAGTAAACAAGTCTCTTTTTTGTTGTATCTCGGTATTTTGAGGGAACTTTTCTATTCTAATCTCAGTGTTAAAGAATAGAGTTTTCTTATCCAGAGGTTTCCCCTAGAAATTAAATGAGAGGTTTAGTCTCTTTCCCTCTTCTTCAATGTTTTCTGTTTTTTAAGGTCTCAATTATCCCTCGATTTCCTCATGTAATTGTTTACTTTCTTTGAGCTCTTCTTTTATCTGGGCTTGTGATTTTCTTAGCAGCGACAATTCTTGTCTGATTGTTTGGAATGCATCCTTTATGTGTTTGAATACATCTTAGGCTATCTTGACTGGCTAAATTTTCCTTTTGAATTGTTTCTGATACTTTAGATAATCTGCTTGCTCTGTAGTATTTTTAATTGCATCAAACCTCTTTTGTTTTTTTATAATTGGTAGTGTTTTTTTGAATTTTTATATGTGGTATTTTAGCCCCCTTCCCCACCCCACCCGTGTTTTCTTGTTTAACTTTGTGGTTCTTTGAGCTGGGAACAAGGTGTTTGAGGAGCCTGAATTCCTTCAATCCACTTACTCTCTGATCAGGCTCTAGACCTGGAGCTGCTATCATCATCATCATCATCATCATCATCATCATCATCATCATCATCATCATCATCATTATCACCATCATCATTTAACACTCAACTTTCCCACATTTTCTAGTACATTTTCTCTATCTTCTACTCAACCTCATATGTTCATTGTTATTTCTTGGGGGAATATTTCAATCGTGCTTGTTTCAAAAACAAACATTTTCTTTCTAAGGCTTGTACCAATTTGGTAGAGCTGGAATGTTTTCCCAGTATAAAAAAGTGAGGGATGCCTTTGGAACCAAGGCAGAATAACTAATGTCCAGAGAGCTCCTAGGACCCTCCACCAAAAGAATGATGATGTGGCAGTTTGAGGCCACAGACTATATAATAAAGGAAAGCATAAAACCCCTTGCCAGACTGTTTCCTGTAGTCTTAACAGCATGGCAGATATTCCCTCAGCACACATTTAGCTACACAGAAGAAGTTGAAGGCGTATTATTTGCTGTTGCTATAGCAGCATGGCCAACATTCTCATAAATCCCATCTTGGCAATAGATTAAAAAGTAATAGGCTGGCATTCCACGAGAAAAGCATTCAATCTTTTAATAGGTCTAAGATGGTACCCTTCTCCATCCAGCCTGGTATATTTACAAAGAGGCTTCACACCTGGGAATATCATGACTACCTGGCACATTAAAAAATCAAAATTTTAATTTTTTTAGACATGGCCACTTTCTTCCTCAAGGAAATTGTAACAAAGTCACTTAAGTCTCCTCTATTTCCCAAAAAAAGATTGGTTGAGTCTACACCAACTGGCACCTCATTTACTTGAAGCCCCATTACTATTAGGAGGCAAACACAAAAGTATGATAATGAGAAGAGATAAAAGGATGACAGTGGCAAGAATAAAATATTGTTTTAAAATATGTTGGTTCATGCTCTGTTTAATAGAGCTTTTTCCTATCTTGCCAAGTGGTGAGAAGCCAAGACATATTAAGTTTACCTGACAAGCCAGTCAAAGGAAACTTGCCACTGATATATGTCCAGATCTTTGGCATGAGGACCCACTTTAAGTATTCAATTTTCCTTTAACTGCCATTTAAACTGAGAATGTTTTACTTTGAAACTCATGACCAGAGGTTCTTCAAAGTTCATGTTTAAACTAAACTCTAAAGTCTTGTGTAAGGTGGTGCAGAATGAAGGAAGTATAATCAGGAGAATAATATATGCCATCACCACCAAAGGAAAAGAGTGCTGAAAGAAAGCTTGGCCTAATCACCAGTCTTGACCCTGCAGAATCGAGGAGAAAACACTCCTCCCTTTTTCTGGGTAGAGAGTTGTTGAATTATGGATATGGACTATTTGTATTCCCTGTACTAGCTGGTTTTGCTTAAGCATTTTTCTTTGTTATAATGAAGGGCCAGCTGAGTAGGTGGGGGAGGGAGTATATCCAGAAATGATAAAGATATAAAAGCAGAAGACATTATGTTAAAGTATAAAACACTAGACACATTCTTTATGTCAGAAAAGCTTAAGCAAACTAATCCCCTTGTACATTCTCTAAAGTGACTGTAATTAAGTACTTTATACTTCTCTGTTAATTCTATTTTTCAAAGCCATCATACTAGTCAACTGCTAAGGAATAGGTCAGTCCAACAGTTGAGACAATCTTGTTGAAGCTATCTGTCCATTTCATTTGTTCAATAAAAAAAAAACAAAGTTGACCCAATAATCAGTGATCTATAAATATCTGTGCTGATCTCTCATATGGTTCCTATGATAGCACTTCCTAACTGGAAGCCCTCTTTGTTCTGTGCGATGAAATCTACTCTATTGATATTATTTATCAAATGTGATTGTTCTAATTTCCTCCTTCCTGCTAATCACCAGCCAGTAGCTGATGCCACTGAAACCATTCAGCCTAGCAGGATGATGCTTTCAGGAATGAACAGTATAACAATCCCATCAATCAAGTTGCAGGCTCCATCAATGTCTACCAATTATTCATCA